>VZQC01005840.1:3776743-3904204 GCA_009823505.1 Rhizomys pruinosus
GGGAAAATATCACAACAGACAATGAAAAGATCCAGACAATCATACGGGAATTCTTCAAAAACCTATACTCTACTAAGTTTGAAAACCTAGGAGAAATGGATGAATATCTGAAATCCTGGGAATCAGCAAAGTTTAACCAAGAAGAGATCGACAGCTTAAACAGACTCCTAATATGTGAAGAAATTGAAGATGTAATAAGAAACCTGTTAACTAAAAAAGCCCAGGTCCAGATGGTTTCATGGCAGAATTCTATAAAACATTTCAAAAAGACTTACAACCATTATTACATTATTATCAAATTGTCCAGACCATTATACAACCATTATTAGATTATTATCAAATTGTTCAGAAGGATTCAAGCAGAGGGAAATCTCCCAAATTCCTTCTATGAAGCCAGCATCACTCTAATATCAAAACTAGGCAAAGATACAACCAAAAAGGAGAACTATAGGCCCATCTCATTAATGAACACAGATGCAAAAATTCTCAACAAAATACTTGCAAGCTGCATACAGACCCACATCAAAAAATCATCCAACATGACCAAGTTGGATTCATACCGGAGATGCAGGGATGATTCAAACATATGAAAATCAATAAATATCATAAAACACATAGATGGACTGAAAGTCAAAAAGCACATGATCACCTTAGTTGATGCTGAACAAGCCTTTGACAAAATTCAGCATCCCTTCATGCTTAAAGTCCTAGAGAGAATTGGATTGGAGGGATCATTCCTCAATGTAATAAAAGCCATATACAGGAAACTCACAGCCAATATCATCCTAAATGGGGAAATGACAGAAACATTCCCTTTAAAGGTAGGAACTCAGCAAGGCTGCCCCCTGTCACCGCTCCTCTTCAACATAGTGCTTAAAACTCTTGCTAGAGCAATAAGGCAAGAAAAGGAAATTAAAGGAGTACTAATTGGAAAAGAGGAAGTCAAGCTATCCCTATTTGTTGATGATATGATTGTTTACATAAGGGATGCTAAAAACTACCAGAAAACTCCTAGAAATGATTAAGTGCTTCAGTAAAGTGGCAGGATACAAAATTAACCTAAGAAAATCAGTAGCCTTTCTTTACACCAACAAGAGGCAACTGAAGAAGGAATACAAGGAGACCTTCCCACTTACAATAGCCTCAGAAACAATAAGATACCTAGGAACAAACCTAACCAAAGACACCAAAGATCTCTACAAAAAATTTTTTTAACCCCCTGAAGGAAATTGAAGAAGACATCAGAAGATGGAAAGACCTCCCATGCTCATAGATTGGAAAAATTAATATAGTAAAAATGTCCATTCTCCCCAAACTAATATACAGATTCAACATGATCTCAATTAAAATCCCCAAGAGTTTCTTCACAGGCTTGGAAAAAAAAAGTCCTTAATTTTATATGGAAAAACAAAAGACCCCAAATAACCAAAGCTACCCTGAGTGAAAAGAGCAATAGAGGGAGGATCTCTATACCAGATTTCAAACTATACTACATGGGCTGTAGTCATAGAAAACAGCTTGGTACTGGCACAAAAACAGACCTGTTGACCAATGGAACAAAACTGAAGATCCAAACTTGAGCACATACAATTTTAGCCACCTCATATTTGATAAGGGGGCCAAGAAGACACAATGGAGGAAAGACAGCAACTTCAGCAAGTGGTGTTGGCAAAACTGGATCACCACTTGTAGAAGAATAAAGTTAAATCCCTATCTCTTGCCCTGTACAAAACTCAACTCCAGATGGATCAAAAACCTCAACGTGAAACCCCAAACTCTGAAGGTGATAGAAGAAGAAGTTGGCAGCAGCCTACAAGACACAGGCTTAGGAAAAGACTTCCTAAATCAGACAGCAGTTGTGCAAGAAATAAGACCAACAATTGACAAATTGGACATCATTAAACTCAAAAGCTTGTATACATCAAAAGAAACAATCAAGGAAGTGAAGAGAAAACCCAGAGTGGGAGGAAACCTTCATCGCAGATACATCTGACAAAGCACTGATTTCCAGAGTATATAAACTACTCAAAAAACAAAGAAGAAAGAAAATAAATGAATCACTCAAAAGATGGGGCAAAGAGCTGGACAGAGAATTCACAAGTGAGGAATTAGAGATGGTTGAGAAACATCTTAAAAAGTGTTCAATGTAGCCAGGTGTGGTGGTGCACGCCTTTAATCCTAGCACTTGGGAGGCAGAGGCAGGTGAATCTTTGTGAGTTCAAGGCCAGCCTGGTCTACAGAGTGAGTTCCAGGACAGCTGGGGCTACAGGGAGACCCTGTCTTGAAAAGACCAAAAAAAAAAAAAAGTGTTCAACGTCGCTAATAATTAAGGAAATGCAAATTAAAATCACTTTAAGATATCATCTTACTCCAATAAGACTGGCTAGGATCAAGAAAACAAATGATGCCAAGTGCTGGAGAGGTTGTGGGGAAAGGGGAACACTCTTTGCTGGCGGGAATGTAAACTCATACAGCTACTATGGAAAGCAGTGTGGAGAACCCTTGGAAGACTCAAAATAAGCTTGCCACCTGACCCAGTCATACCCTCCTGGGTATATACCCACAAGACTCATCTTACTGCAGAGATACATGCACAGTCATGTTTATTGCAGCTCTTTTCACAATAGTGAAGAGTTGGAACCAACCCAAGTGCCCCTCAACTGACGTGTGGATAGAGAAAATGTGGTACATCTACACAATGGAGTTCTATGCAGCGATAAACAAAGATGACATCATGAACTTTGCAGGTAAATGGATGGAGCTAGAAGATATCATGCTAAGTGAAGTAACACAGTCCCAGAAAAATAAACGAGGAATGGTATCCCTCATCTGTGGATGCTAGTGCCAATTACTTAGTTGTAAGGCAAACTGAGCAATGTTAATGTGCTCTGAAAACAACTGTGCTTTCATATTATGAATCCCTTAACAGTTCTAGAACTAAGGTACCATTTATTTTCAGTTAGGAAGTTTTGGTATATAGATAAAGGATATGTATGTATATTTTAGAGTAATATAAGATTAAAGGAATGCAGAAAAAATAAATAAAAATAAATGTTAAAAAAGAAAAGAAAAAGAAATCATAAGCTGAAGATGCTAAGATTTATGTGGCATGTATATATGCATATTTTGGAGTGATGAAGATTGTAAGGAACAACAACAACAACAACAACAAAGACTGGGTCAAAGAACTGACTGAAATGATGAACTTCTGCTCAAAACAGTAAACTTCTGGATCAAAAATTTTAAAAGAGACTGAGAAAAAGATGAAAAACATGTTTGGCAGAATGCATGAGCTCTGGTGAGGTGGGGGGCAAGGAACGGGGAGTGGGTCTGGACTTGAGTGGAAATTTTGTATGAAATGCACAAAGCTTCAATAAATTTGGGGAAAAAAAGAAAAAAGAACAAGTCAAGACTTTAAAAATTTTTAAGATTTTGCAGTGCTTCTACTGTACTGAGATCTTTGATTTTGTTTCCACTCAGATTGAGGTAGGTATGATTTGGACATTTTTCGTTCAGGACTTCCAAGCCTCTAGAAATTATATTGTCACTAAGTTCCAACTTGCGAAGTTTATTCAAGCAGTGAACCTCTCTCCACATTAGCCAGACCCAGAAACTCAAGTTCTTTAAAAGTATTATTCAGGCGTTTGATTTCTCCACTGACACAGAAGCAATTATCAAGGACTAACTCTGTCACCTCCTCCAGAACTCCAGGTTAATCTTCATCTCCATGTCTTCCTGCTTTTCAGGTACTGTGCTCCCTCACCCCCTTCCTGCCTTTCCCACTCCCCTCAACCCAAAATTTCTTTTTTTAAGATTTGGAAATGAATGAAAAGAAATGCATATACAAATGCCCACAATCACCCAAGCTGGGGGGAGAAAGAATAACAAATGGAGTCCAGTGAGTTGGGATTCGAACTTGGCTTCCCCCACCTCCTTGTCCACATACTCACACACACACACACACACACACACACACACACACACACACACACACACACACTCACTCACATGCCCGCAGTTCCTTCCCCTTCAATGGTTGCTTGGCAAACCTGTTTTATGGCTGGCACTGTAGCTCAGTTGGTAAGAGTGCTTGCTTAGGATGCACAAGGCTATGTTCAATCCCCAGCACTGGCTAAACTAGGTACTAGCATGGCAGCATAGACATGTAATCCCAGAACTTGGAAGGTGGGGGCTGGAGGATCATCATTTTACCTGATTCTCAGCGACATAGTGAATTAAGAGACTAGACTTGAAACTTGTCTCAAGAAAACAAAAATTATCTTTCTTAAGCTGATAGGATTATTATTATTATTATTATTATTATTATTATTATTGTCAGAGATATGAGACATGTTGACTTTCCAAATGGATCCTACTTGCAAGTAGAAGTCTGGTCTTTATTTCCACTGCAGTCCTGAGAACATCCAACATTTAAGAACAAAGTGCTTAATAGGCACTTATTAGCTGAAGTCATCTCTTCCATGCCTGGTGCTTAGTGAATTTATAAGTACCTTCACCTGTAAAAGAAATCATTTTTATGTTCTAAGAAATATTGTAATTTCAGGCAAGATGCTGACCATTTTAAATGATTTTAATTTTACATCTCTATGTGCTTCTTGACAGTTACAGTGGGCATACAAATCTGTTTTATTCAAGTTGTTGAATTATTGATCAATAATGTCATTTCCCAAAAGTTGCTCACTGCTCTTGAGGCACTTATAAAACTTCTACAGGTAAAGACATTTATCAATAAAAATGACAATGGAAATATATTTTTTCAAAATGTTATCTTGTCACAAATATAATGAACTGAATCCATTTTTTAAAATATATTTTGTTATTAAACTTTTTCATACATCATACATCATTTATTAATACAATTTAGACTCATTTCCCTTTCCATGCCACCCACCTCACCTGAGTTCATGCATTCTACCATACATGTCTTGGATCTTTTTTTGAGTCTTTCCAGAGTTTTTTTCAAAGGAGAGGATTATTGTTCTTGGGAGAACTTCACTGTTTCAGTCGGGTTTTTTTTTTGTTGTTGTTCCTCCAACTTGATTGCTTCAACACACACACATGTCACACACACACACATATGTGTGTGTGTGTGTGTGTCTCAACAATACTTATATCGTCTAAAAAGAAACTGTATGAGTTGCCTCAGCATCACAGTGCTGTTCATTGCGGCCAGTATGCCATCAGCCAGCAAAGATGCCTGAAGAAATGCAGACTCATGACCAGCCAATGGAGGAGGAGGAGGAGGTGGAGACCTTCACCTTTCTGATGTCACTTATCAATACTTTCTATTCGAACAGAGATCTTTCTGCAGGAGCTCATCTCCAATTCATTGGATGCGCTGGATGAGATCCGTGTATGAGAGCTTGACGGACCCCAGGAAGCTCGATTATGGGAAGGAGCTGCACATTAATCTCATCCCCAACAAACAGGGGCTAACCCTCACTATGGTGGACACTGGAATCAGAATGACCAAGGCTGACCTTATAAATAACCTGGGCACCATTGCCAAGTCTGGCACCAAAGCCTTCATGGAAGCTTTGCAGGCCGGTGCCGATATCTCCATGATTGGCCAGTTCTGTGTCGGGTTTTACTTGATCTATTTGGTGGCTGAGAAAGTGACCGTAATAACCAAGCATAATGATGATGAGTAGTATGCCTGGGAGTCCTCGAAGGGGGTTCCTTCACTGTGAGGACTGACACAGGGGAGCCTATGGGTCGTGGAACAAAGATTATCCTACATCTAAAGGAGACCAAACTGAGTACTTGGAGGAAAGGAGAATAAAGGAGATCGTGAAGAAGCATTCGCAGTTTATTGGCTACCCCATTACACTCTTTGTGGAAAAGGAACGAGATAAAGTGAGTAACGAAGAAGCAGAAGAAAAGGAAGAGAAAGAGGAAGAGAAAGAAAAAGAAGAAAAAGAGTCAGATGATAAACCTGAAATAGAAGATGTTTGTTCTGATGAAGAAGAAGAAAAGAAGGATGGTGACAAGAAGATTAAGGAAAAGTACATTGACCAAGAAGAACTCAACAAAACAAAGCCTATTTGGACCAGAAATCCTGAAGACATTACTAATGAAGAATATGGAGAGTTCTACAAGAAAGAGCCTGACCAACGATTGGGAAGAGCACTTGGCAGTGAAGCACTGGCAGAAGATAAAGGGAACTACAAGAAGTTTTTATGAGCAGTTCTCAAAAAATATCAAGCTTGGGATTCATGAAGACTCTCAAAACTGGAAGAAGCTTCCAGAGCTACTTCGATACTACACCTCTGCTTCTGGGGATGAGATGGTTTCTCTCAAGGACTATTGCACCAGAATGAATGAAAACCAAAAACACATCTATTTTATCACAGGTGAGACCAAGGACCAAGTGGCTAACTCGGCCTTTGTGGAACGGCTCTGAAAGCCTGGCTTAGAAGTGATCTATATGATTGAGCCCATTGGTGAGTATTGTGTCCAACAGCTGAAGGAATTTGAGGGCAAAATGTTAGTGTCAGTCACCAAAGAGGGCTTGGAACATCCAGAAGATGAAAAAGAGAAAAAGAAACAGGAAGAGAAAAAGACAAAGTTTGAAAACCTCTGCAAAATCATGAAAGACATCTTGGAAAAAAAGGTTGAAAAGGTGGTCGTGTCAAACAGATTGGTGACATCATCATGCTGTGTTGTCACAAGTATGTATGGGTGGACAGCAAATTGGAAAGAATCATGAAGGCTCCAGCCCTAAGAGACAACTCTACAATGGGTTACATGGCAGCAAAGAAACACTTGGACATAAATCCTGACCACTCCATTATTGAGACCCTAAGGCAAAAAGCAGAGGCTGACAAGAACAAGTCTGTGACGGATCTGGTCATCCTGCTCTATGAAACTGCACTCCTGTCTTCTGGCTTCAGGCTGGAAGATCCCCAGACACATGCTAATAGGATCTACAGGACGATCAAACTTGGTCTGGGCATTGATGAGGATGATCCCACTGCTGACGACACCAGTGCTGCTGTAACTGAGGAGATGCCACCCCTTGAAGGAGATGACGACACCTCACGCATGGAAGTAGACTGAACTTCACCAGTTCTCAAAAAATATCAAGCTTGGAATTCAAGAAGACTCTCAAAACTGGAAGAAGCTTCCAGAGCTACTTCAATACTACACCTCAAGAAGACCCACTCGACCACATGTTCAATACTTACCTTCATTCCTTCTGATAATATATTTTCCAGGATTTTCGTTTATTTTTGTTAACATTTAAAAAAAAACCTGTGCGGCATGATAACTTAAGGGAAGATAAAATTCCTTTCTTTTTTTATTTTAAAAAATTTATTTTATTTTATTTATGTGTATAAATGTACTGTCTGCATGTAGGTTTGTGCACCCGTGTCGTGCAATGCCGCGGAGGTCAGAAGAGGGTGTCGGATTCTCCTGGAACTGGAGTTCTCCTGGAATTGGAGTTACAGACGGTTCTCAGCCCCCATGTGGGTGCTGGGGATCGAACCATGTGGGTCCTCTGCAAGAGCAGTTGGTGCTCAACCGCTAGGCCATCTCTCCAGCCCCCAGATTCCTTCTACTTCCAAGCGATACTGTGATACCTTAGGCAGTAAAGTGAAGCTAGTGATGCTTTTTCTAGTTTCACGGTGGCTCATAGTAGAATGAATGTTTGTTGTAGGACATAATGTAACCTACTGTGCTCTGAAGTGTTTAGTTGTCAAGCTGGATTCTTTAGTAGACCAGTAGTTTGTCACTAAAATGTTCTGAGCTATATCTTCATGTTTAAAAATAAAGTTGTTAGAATGGCTTGAGTTTCAACTTCTAGAATCTTTTTAAGGTTTCCATCCCCTGTAGTTAATTCTGCATGTACTAGTCCTAGAAATATGTAAGCAGAAACAACTTGATGGGAGAATTCCCCTACATGGCTTGTTTTCCAAAGTAAAGTATGAGAACAAAACTCATAAGCTTCCCTAGGTCTTGTAATTTATCAAGGCTTGTGAATGGAAATGTAGTGCCCAAGTCACATTCTGCTTCAAAAGGTAAATACAGATGAGAAAAAGAAAAAAACAAAACTGTATGTTATTTCCAAATCGTATTTCAGGATTCACATTTTTCCATTTTGATTTTATATTACTCTAAAATATGCATACATACCCTCCACCCATATACCAAAATTCCAAAGTCTAAAAATAAATGGTAGGTTAATTATAGAACCTGTTAAGGAATTCACAATGTAAAAGCACAGTTGTTTTCAGATCACAAGGAATATAACATTAACATTGCTCAGTTTGCCTTACAACTAGGTACTTGGTGCTAGCATCCACAGATGAGGGATGCCATTCCTCATTTGCTTTTCTGGGACTGTGTTACATCACTTAATATCTTCTAGTTCCATCCATTTACCTGCAAATTTCACGATGTCATCTTTCTTTACCAATGCATAGATGTGTAGATGTACCACATTTTTTCTATCTACTTGTTGGTTGAGGGGCACTTGGGCTGGTTCCAGCTCTTCGCTATTGTAAAGAGAGCTGCAATTAACATGGCTGTGCATGTATCTCTGTGGTAGGATGTCTTGTGGGTATATACCCAGGAGTGGTATCACTGGGTCAGGTGGTAGGCTCATTTTGAGTCTTTTAAGAGTTCTCCACACTGCTTTCTGTAGTGGTTGTATGAGTTTACATTCCCACCAGCAGTGGATTAGTATTCCCCCTTCCCCACAACCTCTCCAGCATTTGGTATCATTTGTTTTCTTAAAGTGGTTTTAGCTGGGCGTGGACCACAACTTTAATCCCAGCACTCAGGAGGCAGAGGCAGTTGGATCTCTGTGAGTTCAAGGCCAGCCTGGTCTACAGAGTGAGTTCCAAGCCAGCTGGGGCTATAGGGAGACCCTGTCTCAAAAAGACCAAAAAAAAAAAAAAAAAAAAAGGTTTTAATTTGCATTTCCTTAATTAATAATGTTGAACACTTTTTAAGATGTTTCTCAGCCATCTCTATTTCCTCACTTGTAAAGTGTGTTCAGCTCTTCACTGTATCTTTTGAGTGAGTCATTTGTTTTCCTAGTTGTTTTTTGAGTAGTTTATATATTCTGGAAGTTAATGCTCTGTCCGATGTATCACTGGTGAAGGTTTCCTCCCACTCTGTGGATTTTCTCTTCACTTGTTTCTTTTGCTGTACAGAAGCTTTTGAGTTTAATGAGGTCCTACTTGTCAATTGTTGACCTTATTTCCTACGCAGCTGCTGTCTGATTTAGAAAGTCTTTTCCTACGCCTATGTCTTGTAGATTTGTGCCAACATTTTCTTCTATCACCTTCAGAGTTTTGGGTTTCACACTGAGGTCTTTGATCTGTTTGTAGTTGATTTTTGTACAGGGTGAGAGGTAGGGGTTTAATTTTATTCTTCTGTAAGTGGTGATCCAGTTTTGCTAACACCATTTGCTGAAGATGCTGTTTTTCCTCCATTGAGTCTTCTTGGCTCAATGAAGTGCCTGAAACTATATGTGCTCAAATTTGGATCTTCAGTTTTGTTCCATTAGTCTACAGGTCTGTTTTTGTGCCAGTACAAGGCTGTTTTTATGACTATAGCCCTGTAGTATACCGAATCCAGTTTTAGTTGAATCGGGACTTCAATGGCATTAAGATGGAAGGGTCTTGGTTTACAATCTGTTAATTTGGGCTATTGGCATGACTGACTCAGCAGATTCCCTCGTGGTACTGGAAGTCAACTGAGAAACCATCAGCAGAGTTGAATAAATAGGTAATGCATAATTTAGTCACTATAAGGCAAAGTATGTGTTGAATTAACTTTTAAATGCCCAAATTAACCATGCTATGATACAGAACTCATTTTACTTGAATTAGTGTTCATTAGATCCTATGGCAATTAATTTTAACAAACACATCTCCCCCAAATAGACTACCTACTTACATACAAAATTACATATTAGAAAACTTTTTTAAAAAAGAAATCAAACCAGAGATAATAGTTTTAACAGATTAGTTTATTTCAGAAGATAGTGGCATTGACAAATTTTCTCATTTACTCATATCACATAATGCATTTGTTTTCCATTATGAAACCTAATAAATGCTATCTTAAATTCTGCTAAATAAACCACATTAAGGATTGCTTAATTTTTGTGCAGGCTTTGGAAAAGAGCATCTCTTCATAATTACACTAAAAAAAATAAGCACAAGTAACTTTAAAAGCTCATTTGGGGAACACTCTTGTTTGTAAACTTTCACAGAAAGCAAAATCCACAAAAATTAAGTGAATAAAATAAGTTCTTATTTGACATAACCATGACATTTAGAATCAGAAATACTGTGTCAAATAATTGAGGTAATGTATAATAAAACCATGAAAATAATAAAAAAAAATTCTGTCTCAAGGAATGTCTTTCATGCAAAATCTATTGCAAAGAAGAGGTAAGGAAAGGCATTATGACCGCGAGGGTGTAACCAGAGACACTGGGAAGGAAATGAAAACATGTTCTTTTCAGATACTGCAGAATTTGCATTAACATGAAGAAAAAATGCACTTGTTCACTGATACCAATTTTAAAAATACAAAGATTTAGTTTTTTTTTTTTTTTTAAAATGTGTGTGTACCTGTGTGAGTTTATGTACCCCACATGCATGCAGGTGCCTCAGGATGCCAGAAGAGGACATCAGATATCCTGGAAATGGAATTGAAGGTGATTATGAATTATACAATTGAGTGCTAGAAACTAAACTGTGGTACTCTCCAAGGGCAGCAAGCACTCTTAAACCAGTGAGCCATCTTTCCAGCCATAACTTAATTTTAAAGAACAAAAACAAACCCTTTGATTTGGTGCTCTGGACTGCTATAATAGATTAACATTATGTATTCTTTTATTGTAGGTTCCAATGTCACATGACATTTATGCCTGAGTAGCTGGTTTTTGAAAACATTTCTGAGGCAGAGAAGCCTAAGAGACAGAAATTTAACTTGGGAACCCCATTTGGTTTGGGGTTATGCACACTACCCTCTTGTAAAATGTACCTGGCAGCCTAGTTTCCATACTGCATACACACATGCCCCTCTTCAAACTGTACCTAGTAACTTGAGAATGCCTCAAGCCCCAGCCTGCATGAAGCTACACACACTCTCATCTTTGAATAATACCTCTGGAACCAAATTTGGATGATTTCTATTCAAGTATATTCCCAACACATCTAGGTATTAATAAAAGGGCCCATTCAGCCTAAACTGATTTGGGGTACATGCACAGGAAGGCAAAACTATGTCTTCTAGTAACCTTTTAGGGAGAATTCCTTATTTACCATCTTGTGCCTATGCATAATTATTTGATTAAAATCAGATTATGGGAAGGGACATTCAAAGTAATGATTATATACCCTATCAATCAAAATAGACAGCCACCCTAATTAGACCATTTTGAAACCAGCCCCTCCTTGTCTCAGACCAGGCTGTATCCTGAGGCCCCAGAGTATCCTCACTCACCTGGCCCACTGTCAATCTTGACAGTGTATCTCTTTAATTTGTACTATTGCTTTGCTCCAAATAAAATGATTTTGCTTCTTTTGCAAAATAGTGTGAGAGCTTATTTTCAATTCTTTGGATGAGGCAAGACCCCAACTACCAGCAGTATTTCCACTGGTTGCATTATTTTTTTAAATGGCAGTATATGTGATTCGCCTAATACATTTAAATAGTTTGAACATTTATTTCTTTGGAAAGGCTTCTAGTCTACATTTTCTTCTGCACATAGAACGATGCTCTCTAAGATCCCAATATTTTTCCACTATAAATACCCAAGTCTCAATTTATAGCACTAGAAAGTGTCAAGTCCTGCTGCACTTTTAAAACAAGCTAGCTAGCTAGCAAGCAAGCAAGCAAGCAAGCATATGAATTATACAAAGTTCCTTTGTGCCTGAAGAATTTTCATAACTGTTATCAGTCACAAAATGGTATAACCTTATCTCAAAAATTAACCTGTGGTCAATAATCTAGAAATGTCAGACTGAGCCGGGCGTGGTGGCACACGCCTTTAATCCTAGCACTTGGGAGGCAGAGGCAGGCGGATCTTTGTGAGTTCAAGGCCAGCCTGGTCTACAGAGTGAGTTCCAGGACAGCTGGGGCTACAGGAAGACCCTGTCTCGAAAAGACTAAAAAAAAAAAAAAAAAAGAAATGTCAGACTGTTTGTGCATGTAGAGCTCTACCTAAAGTGAAGTCCTGGGAGTAAAGGGGAACTTTTGATTATTTCCACAAATTATTAAGGATCAGCTGCAGGTCTGGTAAAACTACATTTAGCACTAACTAGTAATTATCTTTCTTGTCCTTGGAAGTTAAGGAAACATGAATTTGAAATTTTAATATCTCATTTGCCAAGCCTTGTTATAGAAATATAAGCACATCTTGGAGATACTGTGGGATTATTTCCAGACCACTGCAAGAGAATACCATTTTGGGTTTCTCCTTGCATATGAAAGTGTTACATTTATGCCATATCATAGCCTGTTAACATGCAAATCTCCTCAGACTGATTCAATCTGACAGGCGTTATTAAAGTTCTACCCCACATGCACTCCAGAAAAACTGTTCTAAGTTTTCTCTTAGTACTTACCTCTTAAAACTTACTCACTGGTTCTCCAAGTTCCTGCACCTTCTTTAGAATGCAAGCTCCAGGAAGACACAGACTTTTGGTTTGGGAAACTGGTCTATTTTAAGAATGCTCAGAACACTATCTCATATCCAGCAGCACTAGATATTCACTGACTAAAATCTTGTAGGAGATGAGGTCAGGGATATAATGGGATGTGATAAGGAACAGGTGGTATAGAGCCTATAGAATGTTATGAGGATTTGAGTTGAGTGAAAAGAGGAAACCACTTTAATCCAGGATACTGGAGGATTGTGAACTGACAGATTTTTGAGATCACTCTGGCTACTATACTGGGAATGAGTTATGTGGGCAAGGATGGAGGCCAAGAGACATTTATAAGGGAAAGACATTAACCTGAGAGGATGAGGAGGGCACAGATTAGGGTGAAGCAGTGTAAACAGTGACAAGTGGTTGAATTCTAGACTATGTTGAGGGTAGAATAAGCAGCATTTCCTGATGGGTCAGATGTGGGCTGTGAGAGAGAATTATTGAGGGTGGCAAGGTTGCTGGGCTTAAGCCACCAACTAATGAAAGACTGAGAGGAGTCCACAGGAAGGCAGAAGGAAGGCTAGCTTAGTGCTGGATATGGTAAAGATGTTTTCTCAGGGGTAGGCAGGTGGCTGACTTCTGGGTAGTGTCCCAGGTGGGAGACATAAAATTAAAGATTGCATATGAATGGAGCTTAAAGTGAATGCAGAAAACAATGACAACACTGCAGCTGAGCGACCTTAAAGAAAGAATGGAATGTGCTACAGAAACAAAAAAGAAGCTTTGGGTTCTTAGGTAATAAATGCCCTGAAGGGGAAAAAAATCTATCAGGTAATGTTATTTTGTGAAAGATAGATAAAAACAAGCAAATTATAAACATAATTTAAAGATAGAATTTATTCTCTGATGGTTTACTCATGCAAACTGTACATAAAAGAAAATAGTACAGTTTGTGTAACAATGCAAATATAAGGACTCGAAATGCTAGGTACAGAAGTAGTGTGACATCCTGGAAGTCAAAATGGATTTTTTTTGTGTGTTTATACAACTAATAATGATTTTTATTTGCTGAGTACAGATTGATTTACAATGAAAGTTTTGCTAACCTTGGTAAGTTCATTAATCGTTTACATGACTTCTTACATCTATGTACTTTTATTATACAGTTGCAAGAATTGTTACCAAAGAACTTTAACTTGCATAAATAAGATGAAAGAAAAATGCAAGGAAGGGACTTAGGAGAGTGAAAATTTGAGGCTTTTCCTAACCCATCCAGACTACAATAAAAAATAGCTTTTTTTTTTTCTAGAATTCATATTGTGCCTTTGAGATCAACTCCTTAGCATAACTATGACAAAATCATGATAAAATTGATCATTTTAAATATGAAACAATGTAAAAAAACAGAAGTAGAATCAACTAAAATACCTCTCATTTTTAATAAGCCAAATAATAAAATTCCTATTATCAGCATACTTAAAAGTCTGAAATGTCATTCATATAATTTGCGTGTTTCCCAGTCTGGAACTTAGGCAGGTGGGATATTCCCTTGAATTATCAAGGATATTCCATACAGGCTTTTAAAATGTCAGTCTCATTAGGAGATGGCACTGAGACCCTAGCCAATAGTGTAGTATGGATGCAGAACAGACTACACAACTTATTATAAATGCATTACAGGTATTTACATAATGGAATCCTGCTTGAATGCCAGAAGTTGCTACTGGGTAGGACTTGTAACTATTTTACAAAGTTTTCTTACACACATCTACTACATTTTTATTTTTATGTTTAACAATTTAGCCTATTTAAAATATTGTACTGTATTTTGAACATAACTGCAGAATAAAAATAGATAATGGCACATTAGAAAACTTAGTATTCCACAGATGACTGGATAGTGAGAAAAGTGTACCTACAATCATCTCATCAGAACAAGCTACATCATGGAATGTTAGTTATCCAAGCCTGCACAGTAAGGACATTTGAAACTGCAGTCATCTATTGGGCCAGCATCACACTGAAGGCATCGTTAAACATTCAAGCAAAGATTGCTGGCATAAACTACTGAAAGGTGCATACACACACACACACACACACACACACACACACACACACACACACACTCATTCTTTCACTCACTCATATTTCCCACATTATAATTACATTGTTCTAAAGATAGATACTGATTTTTTTTCCACGAGAAACATTATCAAAATTGGCTACTAAAAGATGACAGTGCTTTCACAAGAATAAGTACAAGTTAGCTCGCAAGTACAAGTACGACAATGGGGAAAACGGTCTGAAAATGTCTAAGAAGTAATTTTAGGCTTTTCTGGCAACCACACCATACTTGACTATGCATCAACTTCTCACTTTGTTACCTGAAATCTGCAAACAAAATGAAACGAAACAAAACAACAACAAAAAAAAACCAACAAGGAACAACAAAAATCCTGAACCCTCAAATAACAAGAGCTAATTAAAAAATTACTAGATTATCTGATAACCCTGTATCATACATTATATAATTTCATAGTTTTCAGCCTCAAAACACAGGTTTAAAATACTGAATTTAAAAGACTTAAAAAATAAAGTCATTTTTGAAATGCTCAAGATTCCAAAATTTTTGCCAACTTAAAATCTTAAAAACATTGCAGGATTGTGAATAACCTTTACCAGTTTAAGAATGTGCATAAAAGCACTCTGTGTCTTAACCGTAATGTCTTCACTCACTTAAAAAGAGTGTTTTCTATTATTCTTCCTTTTGCATAATGTGCAAAATAAAAAGCAAAAAGATTAAAAGGAAATCTGTCTTTCTCTTCCCTAGTGCTTTACACTCTGTTGACATTACAAAGTCAGTAGGGATTATGCAGAACTTTGGTATAAATGATAAACAAGACTACCATCCCTCAAGGTGAAGGGGTGGGCAAAAGAAATGGAAGTGGGAAGAGTGATTTAGTCAACACTCCCATTTATTAAAACACCACTAAATCAAAGTGAAATAAGCCACAGTGAATTATGACACAATTTACACACTCAGCACAGAAAAACTAATAAATCTAACAGTATTTATAAAAATAAAAAAAAAGCAAAATCAGTCTTTTTCAAGAGACAAAAAACTTGTTCAGTCTGATCATCGACTGCTGCTATACCAACTCTAGGGCAAAATTTAACTTCAAGTAAAAAAAAATTACAACCACAGATTTCTCATAAATGGAAACTGGTCTTTCCTTGATTTCCCTTTGAAGTCACTAAATGAGTATCTAAACTGTTGTTCTTCAGGTTTTTAATCAACTTCCTGAGGGCTGTGACTGGGAGGAAGGAGGCATGACAATCTGTGAAAGCGCAGGCTCCGTACTCTGGTCTGCCATCTGGGTGAGGACTGAAGTGGCTACGGCTTCTGCCTTTGATGTTGAACTGACTCCATTGGATGTGCTGACAGAGCTATGTTGGATAGCTTCTGTGTGTGGACTACTGGGCACCGAAAGGTCTTCTGAACTATCATCTTTATCAGCAGCTGAGTGAAAAAGAGAAAAATTACTCACTTAAAAATATCAGTAAAAAGTGTCATTAAGTTGAGTCAATAGAGAATGAGTTAGGAGGAGGCCAGCATGGTCTACAAAGTGAGTTCCAGGACAGCTGGGGCTACAGGGAGACCCTGTCTTGAAAAGACAAAAAAAAAAAAAAAAAAAGAAAGAAGGTGTTCTACAAAACTGAACTAACTGAAATGCTGAGTACAAGTCACAAACTAGACAAGTTTACCTACAATCAGTTAAATAAGGAACAAGTAGTTTTTTTTTTGGTTTTTTTTTTTTGCTATTTTTGGGACAGGGTATTCCTTTAATCCCAGCTGGCCTGGAGCTCACACTGTAGACCAGGCTGGCCTTGAACTCACAGAGATCCATCTGCCTCTGCCTCCTAAGTGCTGGGATTAAAGGCGTGCACCACCATGCCCGGCTTAAAAAGCAGGTTTCTTGAGAACATCAGGGTGCCTAAGGGTCACAGAGCAGAGCTCAAGAAACAGTTGCTAGCCAGGTGTGGTGGCGCACGCCTTTAATCCTAGCACTTGGGAGGCAGAGGCAGGTGGATCTCCATGAGTTCAAGGCCAGCCTGGTTTATAGAACGAGTTCCAGGACAGCCAGAGCTACTGGGAGACCCTGTCTCTAAGAGACCAAACAACAACAACAACAACAACAACAACAAAAAACCCAACAACAAAGTAAGTTTGGCATTTGGGAGAGGGCCACTCATAGACACAACCACATACTTACTTACCAAGGGACAAAACTAGTCTGGTTACATGCCATTATTATTAAAAGATAAAAAAAATTAGAATGATTTATATCAATAAAATAAATCTTACAAATTGTATTTTCAATTATTTCTCTCTGTATCTTCTAGAAGTGTAATTTTTCTGACTGACTTTCCATCTACTGCAGCCAAGGTATTCTAACACCTTAGTCTAATGATGCATACACACAAAAGGAAGTAATATTGAATCTAAATGTCACCAGCTGTTAGAGCTGCATGAATTGGGATTAAAACAAAACTCCATATAAAACTCTAGATATTGTAATTGAGATATGCAGGAGAGGGTAATATTTTAGAAAACAAATCTACAGTACTTAAGCCTGAACACATTTCTTCATCTTTACTTTAGCAGAATAGAATCTCATAATTAAATTTAACACATATAAGTATTTATAATCCTGTATATTACAGGCACAGTAATAACATGCACACCTGTGATCCTAGCCTTCAAATTCATTGAGAATATTGCCAACAACACTGCCTTTTCTTTTGTCACATGTAGTCAGTCTTCTGATTTTTTTTTAATCTGCTTTGTGTTTTCTTCGTAGATCTAGCATACTGGCATACAATACCTAAATGATACAGCTTAGTTCCGTTTACTTTTGAACATTGTAGAAATAATATTAACCCAGATTATTATTTTTCCTCCTTCTTTCTTTTAGGTTTTTGAAACAGGGTCTCGCTATGTAGCCCAGGATGGCCTTAACCTTATCCCAGGTGCTGGAATTATAGATATGGGCTGCCATATCCAGCTTAGATGTATTGCTTTACAAGTGAATTTTTTCAACTAACATTAAAACAATTTTTAGTTAGTGTTTAGAAAGTATGAAAGTTATCTACTTTTTAATTTAATTTTTTGTATGTGTATGAGTGTAATGTCTGCATGTAGATAGGTGCCATTTGTGTTGTGCACTGCCCTCAGAAATCAGAAAAGGGTGTTGGATCCCCCTGAAACTGAAGTTACACATGGTTGTTAGCTGCCATGTGGGTGCTGGGAATCGAACCTGGGTCCTCTGAAAGAGCAGTCAGTGCTCTTAACCACTGAGCCATCTCTCCAGCCCCAAAGGCTATCTGTTAAACTGAGAATGCAGAGTGGCCTGCTGACTGAAGGCTATAGGCCTACAGCCAGTAGTCATTTAGGGAGAGAACACCCTATGATACGTAATGCAGATGGTGAACAAGGGGTGTCTGTGGAGAGAAATGGCAAGGATTTCTTCAGCACAAAAAAATTTCCTCATTTTGAGGATTTTTCTGAAAGTCAGAAGTTCTTACAGAATTTTACACTCCAACCTCAAATCTATGTATTTCTGAAAAGCAGATTTTAACATGTATCAATGAAATGAAATCCTATCTTCTTTAAAATTTGCTCTAAGTGCAATAGACTCAAACCTGACCTCAAAATACAATTAAAAAAATTCAGTCAGAAATCTTTAAAAGTAAATAGCAAAAATACTTCACCAATAATATTGTAAACTACTCATAATGGAAATGTTTAGCTTATAATAGTCACATGTTTAAGGAAAGCACTAGCAATGGCAGTTCAAATCAGTGTACTAAGAAAGTGTGTTTATTTCACTACTACTTACCAGCAGAGCAAGATGACCTATCTCTGAATGTTAAATTCTAGGGAAATCAGCTTTCAAAAACAAAGAGGCTGACTGGCAGTGAATAATATAAGAAAATTTATTTATTTATTTATTGATTGATTGATTGGTCTTTTTGAGACAGGGTCTTCTTGTAGCCCTAGCTGTCCTGGAACACACTCTGTAGACCAGGCTGGCCTTGAACTCACAAAGATCTGCCTGCCTTTGCCTCCCAAGTATTAGGATTAAAGGCATGCATCACCATGCCTGGCTTATTTTTATTTATTTATTTATTTATTTATTTATTTATTGGATGAAAATATAAATATATAAAGGAGAGAATGACACAAAATGAAACAGTAAGTAAAGGAATACTTATCTATAGACATTTAGAATTGGACAAAGTAAATCTTTAAGTACGAAGAATCAATAAATCACTCATAAATTAGGTAATTATGTATTTGTAAAATATCTCTGTAATGTGACAGATCTGTACCTATGTCTAGGTCTAGCACAGGAGGGGAGAAAATGACCAGAATATTCACAAGCACTAAAAAGACATACTATGTTGCACTTGGAGAACCACTTTTACCTTAAAGAAAGTATATCAGATGTTTGAATTCTGTATTTCTCTCCCCAACCCCAACCATATGTGAAGGTGTGTAGGCGTGTGTGTGCACTTGTGTGTTTAAGTCAGCAAACAACTTTCAGGAGTTGGTTCTCTCCTTCCAACTTGTAAAGCAGGGTGTCCCTTGTTTCTGTCATGCTGCCTACTTCAGGGTAACCTGCATGTGAGCTTGTAGGCAATTCTACTGTTTCTGCCTTCCAAATAGCTGCAGGAGTGCTGGGACTACAGATGCTTAACAACTGCATCCAGCTTTTTAAAAAAGTGTGTTCTGGGAACAGAACTCAAGGTTGTCAGGCTTGGAAAGGCAGTGCTTTTACCCACTCAGCCATCATGCCAGAATGGAATTCTAAGTTCCCTACCTGTGCTTACACATATGTTCAATAATGAAACTTAGTGATAATTAGGGTTCAAGAAGCTTTCCTTCCATAAATACAATAATATAATTTTAATTATGTATGCCTTGATCTGGAGAATATAAATTTATAGAGCAGTCAGACTGCTTTGTGGTTTATTTTTCATGAAATTCCAAGCATTAAAAATTCATTATGATTCATAATAGTTAACATTTAGGGTAGGCACTCTCAGGTTTCCCATAATTAAGGAGGAGTTTCCTAAGGTGATACAGAACTTTCAGTGTTGAAACTGGCTGGACAATATTCAACTCAAGACTTCAGGACTGACTTAGTATGGTTAACTTTTATCATTCAAGTTTTTGTAATAACTTTTAAGTTTTATTAAATCTTTTCTTTCACAAATGTTTTGAAAGATTCACCTAGCAATGAAGCTCACTAACATTAATGTGTGTGCTACAAAGAATGTGAAGTCTATGAATCTCTCTTAAAAAAAAAAAAAATATATATATATGTTAATATATGTATGTAACCTAATATCTACTGCTAACTTGACAATGAAAAAGTCCAGATTTATTTAAAGTTTCAAATTACAAATAGAATTTTATAATTTAACTTGATTACCTAAATGACTATGTGCCAAATGTTGGTGATTTGCAAACAAAATTCCCCATTTCTTGCATTCTCACAAGCTAGCCAAAAATTATTTACTAAAAAAAAAAAATCTATTAATGGAGGTTTTTAGTTATTTTAGTTAACAAAAGATAAACCAAAACATCTGTATGCTTAAAAATATGTGTAAGTGCACCGGGCATGGTGGTGCACACCTTTAATCCTAGCACTTGGAGGCAGAGGAAGACAGATCTCTGTGAGTTCAAGGCCAGCCTGGTCTACAGAGTGAGCTCCAGGCCAGCTGGAACCAAAAGAGAGACTCCTGCCTCAAAATACCAAAAAAAAAAAAAAAAAAAAAAAAAAAGTATGAATGACCAGGTGGGTGGCGCCTGTAATCCCAGCACTAGAGGAGAAGGCAGGCTGATCTCTGTGAGTTCAAGTCCAGCCTGTCTACATAGAGTTTCAGGACAGCTGGGGCTGCAGGAGACCCTGCAGACCCCTTGTCTCAAAATGACCAAAAAAAAAAAAAAAAAAAAAAAAAAAAAAATCAAACCACAACAACAACAACAACAAAACATGTTAAATAATTGTCTTGCTTTTGTTGAGCATATATTGCCTGTACAATAATGAAAATTATTGGCATTATCTAATCAGTAAGCAAAGATTTTTTAAAAAGGTAGGCAATTTTTAATTAAGTGCAATGTAAGTTAATTTACTTTAATTTTACAAGATCGTTTGCATACTTCCTTTTAAATTATCCAAAACTTGGAGCTGGAGAAGGATCAGCAGTGAAGAGCACTGGCTGCTCTTACAGAGAACTGGGTTCAGGTCCCAGAAAACAACTGTCCATAACTCCAGTTCCAGGGGATCTAATGCTCTCTTCTGGCCTCTGTGGGCACTGCATGCACACGGTACACTTACATGAAGGCAAAATACTAATTAATACACATTGGATAAAAAGAAATAAATTTTTAATTAATCAAAATTTATAGCAGCTTAAGTCCTGTATGCATAATGCTGAGCTCAGCATCATCTGTAGGAAATAATGCTGGTAAGTCAAATGGGAACCAGGATGACTTCATCCCTGCAGCAACCAGACTTCTATGTAGTTCCAATTTACTCTACAATGTGTTTCACTGTCCTGCCAAAATGACTAGATATTAAATATTAGAGATTCATATGCTCAATACTGACCAAAATTAGTGTTCTAAATATACACAGGAACTGAGAGTTGCTAAATCTATTGCATCTTTCAAATTAAAAAAATACTGTTCACTTTGATGAAACTGCTTACAGTTGATTACAAATAAAGATGGTACCCATTTAAGTTTTATTTTAAGTACTTGAGGAACTGTTTGCACCCAATACAAAATGTTTCGTTTGAATTACTGACACTGGCAAATTAAAATAAAGTGGATACATATGGCTGAAACAGTCTTTACATTTACAAATATCCTGAAATCTCACTAAATCATAAAAAAAAAGCAGTGGGTTATATATTATGGATGTTGCCTAAAGCATTCCCAACTCTGTTGTTACAAATCTGTGTGATAGACAAAACTGGCCATTTAGTCAAGAGTGACAGCTGGTTCCAAACTTGTGCCTCTTGTTAAAAGAGGACATCAGAAAGGAAAAAAGTACAATTCACTTCTAAAAAGCTAATAGAAGAATCTCCTTTTAGGAGGAATATTTAGAGGGAAATTTATAAGCAGGGAATTTCAATACTATTTTGTTTTAGAATTTTTATGACTAACATGATAGTGACACATGGAAAGTTCATAACCATGTAAATATTGTCCAATGTTAACATTATCTAAGAAAGAACAATAGGCCGGGTGTGGTGGTGCATGCCTTTAATCCCAGCACTTGGGAGGCAGAGGCAGGCAGCTCTGTGAGTTCAAAGCCAGCCTGGTCTACACGGTGAGCTACAGGCCAACTGGGACTAAAGGGAGACCCTGTCTCAAAAAAGATCAAAAAGGAAAGAACAATAGGATATGATACAATAAATGCATAATATATTGCTGAATGAAAGTAGCTTCTTTAAAAAAATCTCATTGTGGCTGAACAGGAAATTACGTTTGGCTCTGTGAATCTAAAATAAACTATTATCTTGTGAAGATAAATTATCATTGACACTAAACAGTAAATTAAAAAATTTTTAGTTGCTTCCTTCACTCTGATAAGACTAGCTAAGATCAAGAAAACAAAAAACACTAAATGCTGGAGAGATTGTGGGGAAAGGGGAACACTTATCCACTGTTGGTGGCAATGTAAACTCATATAACCACTGTGGAAAGCAGTGTAGAGAACCCTTAAAATACTCAAAATGAGCCTACCACCTGACCCAGCCATACCTCTTCTGTGATATACCATCCTACTGCAAAGATACATGCACATCTATGATTACTGCAGCTCTTTTCACAATATTGAAGAGTTGGAACCAACCCAAATGCCCCTCTACTGAGGACTGGATAACAAAAACGCGGTAC
The DNA here is from genome assembly GCA_009823505.1 of Rhizomys pruinosus. Classification (NCBI taxonomy): domain Eukaryota; kingdom Metazoa; phylum Chordata; class Mammalia; order Rodentia; family Spalacidae; genus Rhizomys; species Rhizomys pruinosus. Next base: position 3,799,361 of record VZQC01005840.1, read on the forward strand.
ATCTACACAGTGGAGTTCTATGCAGTGGTAAAGAAAGATGACATCATAAGATTTGCAGGTAAATGGATGAAACTTGAAGCCATTATGCTAAGTGAAGTAACACAATCCCCCCCCCCCAAAACAAATGGGGAATGGTTTCCCTCATTTGTGGATGCTAGTACCAAATCCCCCAATTGAAAGAAAAGCCGAGCAATGTTGTTATATTTCTTTCTATCTGAAAGCAACTGTGATGTTATAATGTGAATATCTTAATGAGCACTAGAATTAACTTACTACCTACTTTCAGGCATGTAATTAATGTACAAGGGCAGGAGGTATATATTCATATTTTAAAGTAATATAAAATTAAAAGAAAAAATATGAGCCCCTGAACGTAAAAAAAAAAAAAAAAAAGGGATGTGTGGATGAAACTGATCAAGGAATACCAAGCTGATGCTTTGGTGTATGATTTTACAGGAGGATGAACATAGATGTGATGTTGCATATATTTCAAAAGCCTCAAAGAAAGAACTGTGTAATTTTGTTCAGAACTGTGGAATTTTTAACCACAAAGAAATTATACATGTTTAACGACCTAGTCTTGTTTAGCAGTTTTAAACAATGTATATATGCATGAAATATCATGTGACCCTATAAATATGCACATCTTTATATTTGTATATGTCAGGCAAAATAAATTAAAAAAATAAAAATTTTTAGTTAACCTATCTTGTGATCCATACTAATCCTAGCAAAAAGCTAGAAATTAACACCTGTATATAAGTCTCTAAAAGTGTACTCCCTATCTCATAAGTCTTTAGATTCGTGAAAGTATACTTCCCACCTTATTCTATAATAATCTTGCAGAAATTCTGGTATTGAATCTCAAGTACTAGAACACTGGTTTATTTTTTTTTTAATGGTAGCTTTGCTCACTGGCAGTATTTCACTGATGTAGCCTACGGCTGCAGGTAATGGAACATTACTCACTATGATAGCTGGATTTCTTCTGCATGGCAGTTACAGGGCAATCTTTATGAGCCAGAAGAAGCTGTTTCAGCTGTGCCACTTCATTTCTCAGCAGGGTGACTTCACTCTGGGGACGAAACAATGCATTCACCTTACCAGCATTAGACTAAACATACTTTTTACTGTTTAAAACAAGTGAGGATTAGGAAATGAAAATTGGACATCTTTGGCAGAACAGTAAGGAGTAAGAGAACTATGCTGCTTAAATGTCTAATCGGTATACATTCATTTTTGTGCTTTAGCCGTCTCACAGTTTTTATATTACTATTTGCCTTGGGGATCTTAATGTGTTACAGACTACCTGCACTGATGGTATGTTATAGGCTCTTTTGATTATTAAAAATTGAAAATGCCACCAGTCAGGATGAATTTTCATTGATTCCATGCACCTAAGAATGAAAAATTCAATTAGGTAAATTTCTACTTTAGAAATTTGGAAATGGTCCACAGGGAAAATGACAATAGTTCAAGAATCATGGAGCTCTACATCCTTTCCTAGGGACTGTGCTGCTGGGCACCAGAACCAATGACAATGGATGTACTACTAACTGGATTTGTTGCCTTGGAGTCTGGTAACTTGTATATACCCAAATCTAAATGCTGAGCCAATGGTGATCTGTTTTACTCTTTACAACTGAATGAGCATTCCAGTCTTTGCTTGGGATACATTAATTCTCCAAGGTCCATATAGAACTTTCGAATTGAGCAAACAAGTCCAACTGATTCCCTTGGATCACTTCCAAATGTAAAAAACAGAAATTAGTAATGATTGCAAATACTCATGAGTTAGAAATAGAATGACTTTCATAAAATTAGTAATATTAAGAAGCTCCATCTACAAATTTTCTGCTCATTAAAAAGTACATTAATTATAACTATACAAATTTCACCCAGGAACCTCAAAGTACTAATAAATGAGAAGATTTAGCAAACAGGCATAAATAAAAATACAGGTACATAATTCACCCCCTCTCCCTTACTGATACATCCATCACTCTGTTGTCCAGGAGGGCATCTAACTCAAAGCAATCTTCTTGCCTCAGGAGGATGGGATTATTATTGTGTCACCATACTAGCTTCTACACTTCTCTGAATCAGAAAGCTGAATGCAAAATACTTTAGCAGATTAACCTTATTTAAGGCCTAAGTAATCAATGACAGAAACAAAATCAGAGCAAGCTGAAGGGAAGTATGTTCAAATAGTTCTCCATACCCTCAACAACAACCTCAACACTGTGCTAAGCACAGAACAAAACTGGATGCTTGTGATATCAAATAATAAAAGGTTAAATTACATTTAGGAATTGTATCTAAGAATAAGTGAATCATAATCAAAGTATAAAAGATAAAATTTGGGGCTGGAGAGATGGCTCAGCGGCTGAGAGCACTGACTGCTCTTGTGGAGGACCCGGGTTCGATTCCCAGCACCCACATGGTGGCTGAGAATTGTCTTTAACTCCTGTTCCAGGGGAATCCGATGCCCTTTTCTGACCTCCACAGCATTGCACGACACAGGTGCACCAACCTACATGCAGACAGTATACTCATACACATAAAAAATAATAAAAAAAATAAAAGATAAAATTCAAGTGTTTTGCTTTAAAAGATAAGCTGTTATTTAGAAAACTCATTTCTATGCAATACTGTAATCACTGTGTCAGGACCACTAATTGTAGCTCATTAATGACATTATTGATGAGAAACCATGTGATGAATAATCCACCATATTATCCAAGTGTTCTTGACTTCCTGACTTTTCAGTTTGAACTCGGCACTGATGTCTAAGTTTCTTTCATTAAGTTCTATAACAGGAAACAGGCTGGATATTTATTTTTCATTAAGAGTGCATAATCTTTCATAATCAGGTCACTGTCCAGACTGTTTTTGGCTTTCACTATTCATCCAAAATACTTTATCCTACAACAATACCAAAACACAACTAGTAATTGCTGCCCTCTCATAAATCTCTATCACAGGAAAAATCCAACTGTCTTGGTCTAGGAAAAGCAATCTCAAATGGCTAATACACATTGTTATCTCTATTTGAAAGACTTTTCTCCCACCATTTGCTTTGTTAATATTTCCCTATTTTTTAAATTTTATTTAATTAATTAATTAATTTATTTATTTATATGAATGTACTGTCTGCATGTAGGTTTGTGCACCCATGTCCTGCAAAGCTGCGGAGGTCAGAAGAGGGCATCGGATTCCCCTGGAACTGGAGTTCTCCTGGAATTGGAGTTACGGACGGTTCTCAGCCGCCATGTGGGTGCTGGGGATCGAACCCGGGTCCTCTGCAAGAGCAGTCAGTGCTCTTAACTGCTAGGCCATCTCTCCAGCCCAATATTTCCCTATTTTTAAGAGTCAATTCAGTAACTCAGAAGCTTGTATGAAGAAATTAGTTAGGCCTCCATTTCTATGTCCCTATAGCCACAAAATAATGTGCAAATTTACCAGCAAGTCTTAGAAAATACACCAAGGATTACATTTTTTTGGTGCACGCGTATACTATTTCTACCGAGGATTACATTTAAAAATTTTTTATTTTTTTAAATTTTATTTATTTATGTGTATGAATGTACTGTCTGAGGATTACATTTTTTAATGTACATGTATACTACTTCTGCCAGACAGGGAATTTCTTAAAGGTAGAGTATCCACAAAGTGCTCTACCCAGGCTATATTCTTTAGGGTTGGAAATGTAGCTCAGTGGTAGAACTCTTGCCTAGATATAGCTATACTTGAACAAGGACTAAGATAATTTCATACTCGGGCTTAAAAAAAAAAAAAGAAGATAGAATACTTCTGCAATATGAAATTGCGTGTGGTTGGAGGTTCCAATTTGCATTGTTTATAGTAATGTCATTAACTCTGTATCTCCTCGGTTATGAAATGAAAACTGGGATATTTTATAGCATACCTCCACACAAAAAAAAAAATCTTAAAAATCTTAACCTGTTTTTCTTTTAAATATTCCATATAAATAGTCATCCAAATTGTACTGTGCGGGCTGGAAATACGACAGAATGCTTGTCAATCATTTGTGGAGTCTAGGTTTAATCCCTAGTATTGAAGAAGATAGAGAGAGAGAGAGCTGAGAGATGAAAGAGACGGAAGGCAATGAGAGAGGAGGAGATCGAGATGATCTTCAGGATCCTGAGTGGAGCACGCGAGAGAGAGAGAGAATGAATATATGAAGATGCCATGAGGTAGATACAGCATCACCATTCATTTAACCCCTTCTAGAATAGAGTGAGAAACTCAGGAAAAAGCACAGTTATATAATAGACATTTACCTTTTCAGTAAATAAACAACACAAGCATTATATAAATCTTTGAATCATTATTCCTTTCTATTTCAAGTAATAAATAGAAATAAAACATTTTATTTCTATTTATTACTTGAATATTGTTTAGGCACTAGGAATAGATTTCATTCCTTTTCTTGGTGTTAAATAGATGAATAAACAAAATTTCTTCTACATCATTAACTTGTGGGTAAAAAATCATCATGTAATGAGCTATAAAAGTATGTTTCTATTAATTTATTGAGCTTCTACTCTAAGCCCATTTTACAGTATCTAAGTTTTAAAAGTAAAATTCAGGGCTGGAGAGATGGCCTAGTGGTTAAGAGCACCGACCGCTCTTGCAGAGGACCCGGGTTCAATCCCCAGTGCCCACATGGTGGTCCAGAACCGTCTGAAACTCCAATTCCAGGAGAACTCCAGTTCCAGGGGAATCCAACACCCTCTTCTGACCTCCGCGGCATTGCACGACATGGGTGCACACACTTGCATGCAGACAGTACATTCATACACATACAGAAATAAAAAAAAAAAAAGTAAAATTCAGGGGTGGGGGTGAGGATAAGGGAGCTTGGCACGAAAGACTGACAACCTGAGTTCAATCCCTGGGGTCCATATGGTGAAAGGAGAGAACCAACTCCCCAAGTTATCCTCTGATCTTCAAACATATGCATACAAATAAATAAATAAACAAGAAAAATAAAAGTAAAGTTCGAAATAAACATTTCCCCGTAATTTTTACGTACAAAATAACTGTTAAATACTTATTGTTAGTAAAGACAACACTATCCCTTTTTGTACAGAAATGAACATGCTAAAATTGCAAATTTAAAAATAAACTCTAGAGCTGGGCATGGTGGAGCACATCTTTAATCCTAGCACTTTGAGGCAGAGGCAAACGGATTTTTGTGAGTTCAAGGCCAGCCTGGTCTACAGAGTGAGTTCCAGGACAGCTGGGGCTACAGGGAGACCCAGTCTTGAAAAGACAAAAAAACAAAACATAACAAAACAAAAAAACCCCTCTATATTTAGTATAACTGGAGGACGAAACAGGTTAAAAACATTTAAGTAAAAGATAAAAGCAGAACAGGTATTACTTTAAAATATAATAATTGGTAACTATCAATATTCAATTCTTGGCTTATAGTACCATAAATATAATTATTATAAATTGATGAAACTGGTATTTTTATAATGATTTTAGATATTAGATAGCTAAAAGACCATTAATTCAATGAGGTTGAAGAATCATTATTTTCTTTTGTTAAATAAGCATTTGGTGAAAAAAAGATATCTCAATACCCATCCAACCATTTATTGTCTGTCAGAGGTAAGTAACCACAGGTCATTACTGCCCACTACATTGATCAGCTGAGCTTATATATGCCACATGGAAGATTATTAAGGAAATATAGAATTGATGAATGTTTTCACATAAATTATTTCTCTGACATTAATTTTCTTTGTAAGTCATTCTGTTCTTCCTAGTTAATGGTTTTGCTGCCACTAGAAGAGTGTTAATGCTTTACACTCTGAAAACTATAATCTGTAATGTTAAAAACAAAAACAACATAGTTAATCTAGCACTTAAGAGACAGAGGCAGGTGGAATCTGTGAGTTTGAGGCCAGCCTGGTCTACATAGCAAGTTCCAGGCCAGCCAGGGCTACAAGGAAACACTGTCTCAAACGTCATCATCACCACCCAAACACACACACACACACACACACACACACACACACACACACACACCAAAACCAACAACCCCCCTACAAATGACAACAGTAGAAATCATCTATTGATTTGAAAGAAAGTCATAATTGAATTGCTTTTCCCAAAACATCCATGCTTCTAAATTCAGTCATTACCATTGTCTGCATACACCTGTCATTGCTAAAATTTTACTCCTGCCCAGGGAGTCATTTCTATACCCATTTTACAGTTATCTATCTACAAGCCATCCTTAATGAAAATGATTATACTACATCTTTTACTATACAACTGACTTTGAAGTACTTTGAGATGAAATGCACGTAACACAAAGGTAACAATTTCAAAGTGACATTTAATGAATTCACAATGTTGTGCAACTACCATTCTGTAGTTAAAGATTTATCTTACTCCACAGTAAAACCTTTTACTCATAAGCAGCTCACCACTTCCACCAATATGCACTGTCTACTGATATATCTGTTCTGGATATTTCATATAAACAGAATAATAGAATTTGTGATGTTTTCTTCCAGTTCCGTTCACCTGGTATAAGGTTTTAATTCATCTATGCTGTAACAGATCTCACTATTTTTTTTTTTAACTCTTGAATAGTATTCCAGTGTTTACACAATGATTTGTCTGTGTATCTCTGGTGGACATTTGGGCTTTTCTTAGAACCTTTTTTTTCTGTGCATAAAAATATTTATGGATACTTTATTTCCCCAGGTTACTATGTACAGGTGAATCTAATTTTTAAATCTTTTGTAGAAGTATTTTTACTTATTTATTTATTTATTTATTTATTTTTGGATTTTTTTGAGACATGGTGTCCCTGTAGCTCCATCTGGCCTGGAAGTCACTATGTAGACCGGGCTGAATTCACAGAGATTTGTCTGCTTCTGCCTCCGGAGTGCTAGGATTAAGAGTGTACCATGGGCTGGAGAGATGGCCTAGCGGTTAAGAGCGCTGACCGCTCTTACGGAGGACCCGGGTTCGATCCCCGGCATCCACATGGTGGCTGAGAACTGTCTGAAGCTCCAATTCCAGGAGAACTCCAGTTCCAGGGGAATCCGAGACCCTCTTCTGAACTCCGCGGCATTGCACGACATGGGTGCACAGACTTGCATGCAGACAGTACATTCATACACATACAGAAATAAATAAAAAATTAATAAAAAAAAAATAAAATTAAAAAAAATAAAAGAGTGTACCATCATGCCTGGCCCTTGAGAAATATTTTAAATCAAACTTCAGATGATACACTATTTTATCTCTTTATATTCTGGAAGAAAATTTCTTTTTTTTTGGTCTTTTCAAGACAGGGTCTCCCTGTAGCTCCAGCTGACCTGGAACTCACTCTGTAGACCAGGGTGGCCTTGAACTCACAAAGATCCGCCTGCCTCTGCCTCCCCAGTGCTAGGATTAAAGGTGTGCGCCACCACGCCCAGCTGGAACAAATTTCTAAAAGAAAACATATCCGTCACTCAATTTTCAGTTACTAAAAAGAAGATTTTACATGTTCTACTTGTAATCTGAATTATTAATTAAAACTCGTATTTAGCTGTATAGCCTAATTATTTCTTTAATTTCCACTTAAAAGTCTCATGTTTCATGGGGCTGGACAGATGGCTCAGTGGTTAAGAGCACCAACTGCTCTTGCAGAGGACCCGGGTTCAATTCCCAGCACCCACATGGCAGCAAAGAACCGTCTTTAACTCCAGTTCCAGGGGAATCTGACGCCCTCTTCTGACCTCCACAGCATTGCACAACACGGGTGCACCAACCTACATGCAGACAGTACACTCATACACATAAAAAGTAATAAAAATCTTAAAAGTCTCACGTTTCAAAAGTTATGTTAGGGGCAGGTTAGAAAGAGTTAATCAGAAGGAAGGAGTTAACTGGAAAATTGAGTTAGCTAAAGTAAGCCTGGTTCCTATGACTACCTTAACCGCAAGAATATAATCTGCTCCTGAGTTCCCAGTTCCCAAAGCTGTTTCAGGTCAGGATGAACTTTCCCAGCCCTGAAGGACTGCATTTACTCTCCAAGAGGCTTCACATTCTAAACACAACCAATCAGCATAAAGGTCACCATTGCTTGCATTGTGTTTCTATAGCCTCACAATTCTGTTTCATTAACAATCACCAATGCTCCCCTGGTTTGTGGATTTTGTCCTTAAAAGCTCTCTGTAACAGACAGTTCAGGTTGCACTCATCCCTGCATGGAGTGGGCGTGTCCCTGGTCCACCAGTTTTTCTCAATTGGCTCCTTGGTGGACCAGCAAATTAAATAATTTTGTTGAGAGTTTTTCTGGGCAATTTTCCAACCCAACAGTTATATGTCAGTTAACTTCCCTGTAGATAATTCTTGCCTTTATTTCTCCAATCAAGAAATTTTTATTCAAATTAATATATACTATTAAAATGATATTTTTATCAGATGGTAGAAAAGTAATGATAATCTATTTCAAATACTAAATTTTATCTGTTGTTCTGAAATAACAGAGGGCTGCAATTAATAAGATATGACCAGTGCTACAGTATAAGTAGATAGAAATAGTCAAGATGGCTCAGTGGTTAAGAGCACCAACTGCTCTTTTAGAGGACCTGGGTTCGATTCCCAGCACCCACATGGCGGCTAAGAACCATCTTTGGCGGCTAAGAACCATCTTTGACTCCAGCTCCAGGGGAATCTGACACCCTTTTCTGACCTCTGCGGCACTGCATGACACGGGTGCACCAACCTACATGCAGACAGTACACTCATATACATTAAAAAACATTAATAGATCACTTCCTAGCTTTCTAAGACATTTGCTTTCTACGAAAGATAGGACATAAAGGAAAATTGTTGAATTTGTCTGATTAAAATTTTCTTTATGAAAGCCAGGCGTGGTGGTACACACCTTTAATCCCAGCACTTAGGAGGCAGATCTCTGTGAGATCCAGGCCAGGTGGTCTACATAGTGAGTTCCAGGTCAACTGGAACTGTCTCCATAAAAAAATAGAAAACAAAATTTTCTCTATGAAAAATAGGAGCATTCATTTAAGTTTCACTGATTAATGAAACAAGTCAGAGTGGTATGACTAGTAAGTATCATCCTATTCTACAGATGAGACAATTGATGTTATCAGGAATGAATTATGCTTTGTGACATAACTATAATCCAGCCAAGTTAGTCAGAAGGTTTTGTTAATTAAGAACAACAAAAAGACACATTTAAAGCACTTTGTTAACAATATATGAAAAATGTAAGTAACAGCAATTAGCATTCTAACAGACTTGACAAAAAGAACAACTTTTGTGGCATATGCATAAATTTGTACATATAATCAGTTTCATTTTATATAAAATGGAAAAACATTTTTTCTAAAATTCTAATGTGAAATTCTTTAGTAAAAATTATTAGATGATGATATTTCTTACTAAATCCTAGTATATAAGTATATTTGAAGTTTATGTTGTTTGATAAGTTGCAGTTAATCCTTTAAAAAATTTTAGTCGGGGGGCTGGAGAGATGGCTCAGCAGTTAGGAGCACAAACTGCTCTTGCAGAGGACCCAGGTTCGATTCCCAGCACCCACATGGTGGCTAAGAACTGACTTTAACTCCAGTTCCAGGGGAATCAGACACCCTCTTCTGACCTCCAAGGTATTGCACAGCATGGGTGCACCAACCTACATGCAGACAGTACATTCATACAAATAAATAATAGATTTTTAAAAATTAAAAAAAAAAACTTTAGTTGGGCTCACACCTTTAATCCCAGCACTCCTGAGGCAGAGGCAGGCGGATCTCTGTGAGTTCAAGGCCAGCCTGGTCTACATATTAAGCTCCAGAACAGCTGGTACTAAAGAAAGACCCTGTTTCAAAAAGACCAAAAAAAAATTTTTTTTAAATTAGATGATTAAAAATTAGTTTTGTAAAAGGCAATCCAGCTTTTTGAAAGTAACCAAGTTAGTATGCAAAATGCAGACTTTAAAAGATATTTTATTATTTTTTATTTTATGTGTATGAGTGAGTGTATTGCCTGCATGAATGTAAGTGTACCCCATGTTATGCAACGCCTATAGAGGTGTGAAGAGGGTGTTAAGATTCCCTGGATCTAGGGTTATGGATGGTTGTTAGCTTCCATGTGGATGCTGAGAACTGAAGCCAAGTTCTCTGAAAGAGTAGCCAGTGCTCTTAATTGATGAACCATCTGTCCAGCTCCATCAAAGGCTTTTAAAAATGTCCACTTCACATATGAAAACTCTTGTTATAAAATTTAATTTGGGCCGAGCGTGGTGGCTCATGCCTTTAATCCTAGCACTTGGGAGGCAGAGGCAGGCGGATCTTTGTGAGTTCAAGGCCAGCCTGGTCTACAGAGCGAGTTCCAGGACAGCTGGGGCTACAGGGAGACCCTGTCTCGAAAAGACCAAAAAATAAATAAATAAATAAATAAATAAATAAATAAATAAATAAATAAATAAAATTTAATTTGGATAAGTGCTATACCTGAGGGTAAAAACTGTTACGCAAATATTTAAATAATTATATTTGTGGCACCTTTATAGATTTTAAGAAGGGATCAGGAGTCTCTCTCACTATGAGTTAATTTCTATGGGAAAATTCATTTTAAATTGGGAATGGATAATTCAAAGGATTGATCTAGTCAGGCATGATGGCACATGCCTGTGATCCTAGGTACTTGGGAATCTGAGGCAGGAGGATAATAAATTTCAAGCCAGTCTATGCAATTTACCTCATTAAGCTATAATTTCAAAATAAAAGAACAAAAAACATACTAGGGATATAGCTCACTGGTAGAGAGGCAAGGCCCAGATTTCAATTTCTAGTACTGAAAGGGAAAACAAGGCCTACATTAGTAACACCTTCATTAATTTCTAGTTAATTGGTAGTTCAAAAGGTATTGTTTGAAAACATTCATGTTAAAAACCAAATAATGAAAACAAGCAGAAGGATGGAAGGAAGGAAGAATACAATGAAGAAATTACATTTGGTGCTGCTGATACCAATGTTGGAAATCTTACCAAAGACTTGAACAGGGAAGAAGCCTAAGAAATATATCTGAGGCACATTGGCAGGGCAGTATGAAATGACTGGTACTGCCACTGGCCACATTGTACCTGTTCTGTGGATAATTAGAGTCTTTCAGTTTCCATAGCTGTCAATCTGGCACCTTTCACAAGCACTATATTCACTTAAAACAAAACAAAATAAAATTGTAATTCAAAGAACAAATTTTAAAACTGCTGCTGAAGCAATTTTATGGTTGCTATAAACCAAAAAATAAGCAAGAAAAATGCCAGTAATATTTTAAATTTTTTGAACTTCATTATTATAACTTTATAAAGTTCAAACAAGGTAGTTCAGATAAACAGAAAAATTCTTCATTGTGCCAGCATTGAATGTTTAATATTACTCAGCATTCAAATAAGTTTATCTAACTGTGGTTTACTATAGAGTCCATATATATCCAGTATCATGTCCTAGAATGTCTTGAGGGCCAACTAGAAATAGAAAAGCTATGTTTTTAACTACTAAATGTAAGCGAACAATGCACACTTATGCCCCATACCTGTAGCTGGCCGTTTAATGAACTCAGGTCTTCTGCTTTCTTCTCTAAGGACTGAACCCAGACTTTCCTTTTTTGACGGCACCTTGAAGCTGCTGCTCTATTTCGTTCGAGAAACTTTCTCCTTTTCTCATCAGGATCTTCATTAGCTGCTCTTCTTCGACGACCACTTGTATTTTGGGTTTGTGGAGTTGTGTGAGCTGGAGAAGCCTGTAACATGGATAGAGCGTGTGACATTTGTGTTTTTATGTTCGGGGAGTAAATTAACACAGTCCTCACCAAGGACTGCTAATTTTCCCTTGATGAATACCTCAGTATTTTGTAACAGAATGAAAATCACCTCATGGCTTAACTCTTACTTTTAACTAACTATGCTATGCTCTAACAAAACTCTGATTAATGCAATGCATACTAAATGTATTCTTTTAAGTTTGTGTATTTTCATTTATATGAGAATACACAGAAAAAAACTATTCTTCCAAATGTTTTCTTAAACCTATTTTATATTACTAAATCCTTTGTGAATGTCTGGCTATTAGGTTAATAAACATTTTCAATGCTACTTTCGAAATAAAATATATTAAATCTGCCAACTTTCTTTAAATACTGGTTTTACTTAAGTAAATAGTTATTTTTACAATTGGTGCTTATTTTTATAGTAAGGCGAATACCATAGGAGCCTTGATTTTTATTTTAATTGGTCTCTAAATGGATATGCTTGGTTATCATTGATCAACCAGGGATACAAATCTGTCAATCATCAGACTATATAGAAGTCAGAAGTAGAGAACATTTGGTGCCTTCTAGTGTCTTACAAACCCCCAAACTGTGCCATAGAAAATGGAGATACAGGAAATAGGAAATGGACTCCTGGAAATGATGCTGTAGCTATCGGCATGTGATCCAAAAGAAAAATCTAAAAAATTATCTCTTACCTGTAATTTTGTTTTAAAAATGGTATGATCAAATAAAATGTATATTTTTCTTATCAACATAATAAGCTTATACAGAAGCTAAAGACTGGCTGTGTAGCAAGTTACCAAATTATTTCTTACTCTACATAACCTCAGAATATAATAATTTGTTCAAAAAACTAGTGTTGGGCTGGAAAGATGGCCTGGCGGTTAAGAGCACTGCTGACTGCTCTTGCAGAGGACCCGGGTTCGATCCCCAGCACCCACATCACGGCTGAGAACCGTCTTTAACTCCAGTTCCAGGGGAATCAGACACCCTCTTCTGACCTCCATGGCATTGCATGACACGGGTGCACAAACCTGCATGCAGACAGTATACTCATAAAAAATAAAAAAAAGATATTAAAAACAACAACAACAACAACAACAACAAACAGTGTTAAAATTTTAGTGTTAGGGCTAGGGACATGGCTTAGTAGCAGAGTTTGGTTAACATGTTTTAAGTCCTGTGTTCAATCTCCAGCACCACTAAACAAAAATTAAGGTGCTTATTTAATTTTTGAAGTCTCTTAACATTATTTTTGCTTTATGTGCATGAGCATTTTGCCTGCATGTATGTAAATACATCACATGTGTATGTGCCTATGGAGGCTTCAAAAGAGCATTATTTCCCTCGAAACTGGAGTTACACATGGGTGTTAGCTGACATGTGGGTGCTGGGAACAGAACCTAGGTCCTCTACAAGAGAAGACAGTATGCTTAACTGGTGAGCTATCTCTCCAGCCCCTGCAATTGCTTAAAAAAATATTTATATGTCTGTTTAAGAACTGCAACCTTTAAAAAAAAAAAAAAAAAAAAGCCGGGCATGGTGGCACATGCCTTTAATCCTAGCACTTGGGAGGCAGAGGCAGGTGGATCTTTGTGAGTTCAAGGCCAACCTGGTCTACAGAGTGAGTTCCAGGACAGCTGGGGCAACAGGGAGACCCTGTCTCAAAAATTGAACCAAAAAAATAAAAAAAAAAAAAGAACTTGCAACTGGGACAGGCATTGGGTAGTTGCGAGCTTGCCTTAATCCCAGTTATTGCGGAAGCATAGCAGCAGAATTTCTGTGAGTTCAAGGCCAGCTTGGCTATAGGGAAACCCCATCTCAAATAGATCAAAAAAAAAAAAAAAAAAAAGAATTGCAACCTTGAAATATAATATTTTTTCTTCATTTCTCTATTATGCATCTTACTGAGAAAAGTAGAACAGTAGACATTTATTTGTGTGAGAATGTTTTGGGATCTTTTCTGAGACCAGGTCTTCCTGTAGTAGTCACAGCTTGCTTGGAACTTGCTACATATACCAGGCTAGGCTTGATCCCACAGAAATCAACCCACCTCTTCCTCCTGAGTGCTGGGATTAAAGGAATGCATTGCCAAACCTAGCTTAGGTTAATACCTTCTTTTTTGGGGGGGGGCGGGGGTGTCTTTTTTTTATTTTTTTGAGACAGGATTTTCCTGTAGCCCTAGCTGGCCTTGAACTCACTCTGTAGACCAGGCTGGCCTTGAACTCACAGATATCCACCTGCCTCTGCCTCCCAAGTGCTAGGATTAAAGGCCTGTGCCACCATGCCCGGCTAGGTTAATACCTTTTAACTGACTTAATCCATCAAAGATCAATCACAAGTACTAGAATAGCAGAAATTATTATAGTCACATTTGTATATTTTTATTGCTAGTAAAGATTCTTGGTTTTTTTGGAAGCAGGCAATACACCTTTACTCACTACCTATACTGAACCATTCATTCCATTTCATTAAGAAGACATTTACAAGAACTATTCTAGAATGTAAAATAGCAACATAACAATGAATAACTGGGTAAAGTTGTGCCCTTACTGGGCTTTCATCCAAAACAACAAAATGAAAAATCATAAATTCAGGGAAATTAAAATTACTATACAAAAACAACATAAAAACCAATATTCTTTTCTTTCTTTTTTTTGGATACAGGGTCTCCCTGTAGCCCAGCTGGCCTAGAACTCACTATGTAAACCAGGCTGGCTTTGAACTCACAGAGATCCACCTGCCTCCTGAGTACAGGGACTAAAGGCACGTCTGGCCCTTTCTTTCCTTTTAGAAACAGTTCTTTCTTTTTTATATACATTTGCCTCGGGAACCTCAGCTTGCTAATATATTATTGGATAATAATATTAACATACATGACCAATCACTCATTTTTTCCCTCTCAGTTCCTAAGCAAAAACCCATTCCATTTCATCTTGTTTTGTGAAGATAAAATGTGTAATAAGGTGATCTAAAACTTGCTGTTTCTTTGATTAAAACTTTTTGCTTTTTAGCATCAGTGGAAATGATATCTTTCAATAAAGAATACAAAGGGATTAAATATACAGTTTTGAAACATTCAACAAAATACAGTAAAGCTTTATGGAAGAAATATACTGTAGACATATAGAAATATCAATCATGTTAGCCAGTCACAAACTAGAGATTAAAGGGTCCCTAGTATCAACAGTTGCCATATAACATAGATGCTGCTCTGATGATGCTTCACAAATTTTTGATTTTTGTCAACACATACATATTGGCATATATGCCTGTCTGAATCTCTCTTATTGTATACATATATATATATATATATATATGTATAAATANCTGACTGCTCTTACAGAGGACCCAGGTTTGATTCCCAGCACTCACATGGCAGCTAAGAACCGTTTTTGAGCAGGGCGTGGTGGTGCATGCCTTTAATCCTAGCACTCAAAAAGTAGAGGCAGGCAGAGATCTCTGTGAGTTCAAGGTTAGCCTGCTCTACAGAGTGAGTTCCAGGCCAGCTGGGGCAATAAGGAGACCCATCTCAAAAAATAAAAATAAATGTAATACAGCACACAAAGAGGAAAGCTTCAAAAAAAAAAATCATAGCATTAGGCTGGGAGCGGTGCATGCCTTTAATCCCAGTACTTGGGAGGCGGAGGCAGGCAGAAGAGCTCTGTGAGTTCAAGGCCAGCCTAGTCTACATAGTGAGTTCCAGGCTAGCTGGGGCTACAGGGAGAACCTGTCTCAAAAAAAAAAATAAAATAAATAAAATAAATAAAAAAAAATAAAGAAAAAGTATAAATAAAAAATATTTTTTAAAAAAGGTAAGAATACTTACACAAATACATAACAGGAATAATATTAAAAGCAGAAACAATAATTATTAAGAGAAAAAATGCCTGCTTCTTTGGAACACTTAGAGCACCAGTTAACAGCTCTAGACACTGTAATGGCTTCCAGGACCATCACAATACAAGATTATATACACAGTACTTATGAATATAAGGCATTTTAGGAAACAGCAAAATCTATAATTTTCTGCTACTTGAAAAAAGAAGTTACATCTTGATTTTGAAGAATACAGCATTCCTCAACAATGTCTAAGTTGTTAGTGTCTATTAACATTCACAGAATGCAGCCTGAATACTCAGGTTATTCAGGAGCATACTTAAAAATCAAACCTATGCATGTCACAGCAAGGAAAATATCTAATGGTAATACATATGGTTTATTTTCTTGACAGATCTTTAGCTTATTATAATAATTACAAAAAACTTTCCATTTTCCTCAATATAATGTTCTTGTATTTTTTCCAGTTTACAGAGTGAATTTTCCAAACAGTCACAACTCTACAGTTTCTCAAGAGAATGAACTATGTGTGGTGGCTTATACTTTGAATTCTGGCATACTCAGAAAGCTGAAGCAGGAGGATAGTCGTTAAGTTCAAGGCCAGTCTGCACTACACAGTGAGATCTAGTCCAACCTGGACCACAGAGTGAAACTATTTCAAAATAGTGCTGGAGAGGGAGCAAATAAGGTTTTTCAAAGCTATATTAAGTTTTACTGTAATAAATCAACAGAAACAAAAATTTTCTGTAAAAATCTATTGTGCCATATCAAATCAACATATATAAATACCCACATAAATATTTACAGCATATCTTTAATAGAACCAGTTGAACTATTATTTTTACTTATGTTTTTATCAATAATTACATAGTGCTCTACTTTTTCTTAAAGCCTTGGATACAGTTTTGGAATAACAAGATGTCCAGAAATATTTATTCCCAAAGTATATAAAGAAGTCATATAAGGTGCACTGTATTTGTCTTCTTGAGAATGACAAAACTGGTGAATGATAAAAGCAACATACATACCGGAGTTTCTGTAGTGGAGGTGGCTGGCTGCTGCAATGACTGTGGACGAGAGTCTTCTGACTGAGTCCTAACCAATCCACTGCCATGACCTTTGACAGTATCACCATTGGTAACTGGAGGATGTTGCTGGGTCAAAGCAGCTTTCAATCTCTGAAATGGAAACAGCATTTAAAAAAATATTTCCTGTGTTACACTGAAACCTAACTCTCAACAAACTCTTAGGCTAATTTAAAGGCAGTGCTTGTTAAGGAATACATAAATATATTTGGCTTTAAAATTAATTTACTCTATTTCACTGATTATAAATATTAATATAACAAACAATAGGACTTTTGAAAGTTTCTCTGACTTTTTGTCTAGCACAAGTACAGGATTTTATACTCTGTTGTTCTTAATTCTAAGAGGACTTAAAAAATAACAATACTGTCATCTGAATATTACTTGCTTTGTTCAACTAAAAAAAAATGTAATATAGTTAACTATTATGTGTATTTTTACCTATTCTTTTCTACCCCATACCTGCATCCCATTATCAGGCTTTGCCCAGATTCTAAGACTTAAAGTCTCTTCTTTTCCAGGCTCAGGGCCTTTTATAATAATAAGAACAGAGAATGTCTTATATTCTCAAATAACAGTTTCTTTATTCTTTCCTTAAAAATGTTTTTTTTTAATTTTTCGTGCAAGTGTGAAAGCCTGGTATGCAGGTCAGATGATAACTTGCAGGAGTTGGTTTTCTCCTTCAATCTTATGGGTCCCTGGGATTGAACTCAGGTGGTTAGCAGATGTGGCAAATGCCCTTTTTACCTACTGAGCTATCTCACCAGCCTGGTTTCCTTATTTCTTCAAAAATAGCTATAGAAGCCTATAGATTCTTAGCATGGGGCAAAGAATCAGGAGAGCTTATTTAAATTTATATTTTCATAATGTACTTAAAGGTCATTTAAGGCACTGGTTTGTCCTGATATTCTATATGTAAAATATGATAACACATTCCATCTGTCAGAATCCAAACACAATTACTGGTTTCTTCCTCCTCCATTTTTTTTGTGTATGAATGTTTTGCCTGCATGTATGCAAGTGCACCCATGTCACATACTGCCCACAGAGGCCAAAAGAGGGATTAACCCTAATCCCTCCACCCCATCCCCACCCCTCTGCTGGTAACCCAACCTGGGTCCTCTGCAAAAAAACAGCCAGTGCTCTTAATCAGTAAGCCAGCTTTCCAGCCCACTTTCTTTTGTTTTTAGGCAACTAGAAATGACAACATTAGTAGCTAGGACACAAAAATAAGACTAATTGGAGAGAACCTCCAATTAGAAAAGGCGCCTGGCTTTTCCAGGACGTCAGCTCCCAGGGCAGCGGGTGTGTTCTGAGCAGCTAATGGCAAGGTTGGGGAGGGGGACTTATGGACCCCCAAGAGCATTGAGAAGCATTGGAGCGGCATTTGGATCCTTAGGGAATACAATTTGGTGCTGTAGAACATTGCCAGAGGACGTAAGGAGACAAAAGGGATAGCCCAGTGTCAGGTGACCCTTTCTCTTACTGAACCCAGGTGCAGATCCTGGTGGTAAATTACAGGTGGTGTACAGTGGTTCTGTGAGTACATCTCACTGGGTGGGTGACTGGGGATCACCCTACTTGGATGTGGGGGGACTCCAGTTACACTACAGTGGAGGCAGTGTGACCTTGCAGTCCACAGGACCAGGAGTGCCTGGGGCCCATGGGATGTGGGTTTGGGCCATTGGTCTATACAGAGTTAGGATAGAGTTGAGATTTTTGGAGCCTAAAATATCCACACCTGTACATCAAGTAAGGGGTCAACAAGAACACATGAGGAATATAACCCAAATTAGTGTCAGCTTAATAAACACCTAAGCTTCACATTAGAACCATTCCTAACAGAAGCTACCCAAATGCCTAAAGCTCAATGAAAGAAAAATAATACAAAAGACTCAGGTGGATCTCCACCAAATACTAATACCCTTATTCAAGTACCTTCTAGTGAAGACCCCTTGGATATAACTCAGGATACAGATCTCAGAAGAACAATTATGAATGTTTATAAACAAGGAAGTCAGGGACCTAAAAGAAGACAGGGATAAACTGAAAGAGAACAATTATACATTGCGGAACGAAATTACAAAAGATATAGAAACACTGAAGAAAATTCAAGTTGAAATGAAAAAAGAAATGCAACATTCCACAAACAACTTGAAAAGTATGGGAGAAACTTTTAATAATAGAATGAATGGCTGGGTGTGGTGGCATACTCCTGTAATCCCGGCACTCAGGAGGTAGAGGCAGGCAGATCTCTGAGTTCAAGCCCAATCTGGTCTACATAGTGAGTTCCATGGCAGCTGGGGCTATAGGGAGACCCTGAAAAAAAAAAAAAAAAGAATGAAGTAGAAAATAAAGCTATCAAGATCAGGAGACAATATGGAAGAATTGTATAAATTAAGTAAAGATTATAAAAAAAAAAAAAAACAACACAAGAATTGAATAATCAGGACTGTTGGATAGTATGAAAAGACCAAACCTACGAATTATAGGGATAGAAGAGGAAGAAAACTCACAGGATAATGATATAGCTCAGGTCTTCAACAGACTTAAGAAAATTTTCCCAAATTAAAGTGAGACACCTATACAAGTAATAGAAGCATATAGAACACCAAGCAGACAGAACCAGAAAAGAAATTCTCCATGCCATACCACAGTAAAAACATTAGATGTTCAAAGCAAAGAAAGGATATTGAGGGCTGCAAAAGAAAAACAAGAAGTTACCTACAAAGGAAAACCTATCAGAATTACAGCTGATTTCTCAATGCAGACGATGAAAGCCAGAAGACCTTGGTCTACAATATTCCCAGTTCTAAAAGACTATAAAGATGCCAAGAGAGTGCTTTATCCAGCAAAAATGTCTATTATAACTGAAGGAGAAAGGAAAATATTCCATGATATAAATAAGTTGAAAGAGAATACTTCAAGCAAGGAGGGCAGGGATGACTATAACCAACCAACACCAGAAAACAAATGATACTACCACTACAGAAATAAAAACCTAGGGTAAGAATGTACTAGAAATCAAAATAATTGGAAGCAATTTAATTCTTTCAACAACAGTTTAAATATCAATGGACTGAATTCTCGAAGAGACACAGACTAGTAGAATGGATTAAGAAACAAAACCCATCTATTTTTTTCTTGTCTCCAAGAAACTTACCTCATCTTTAAAGATATATTATCCCAAGGTGAAAGGAGGGTAAAAAATAATACAAGTAAATAGCACTAAGAAATGAGGAGGAGTCGCTATGTTAATGCTAGATAAAAATGGAATTCAAGGTCATTGGTGGTGTTTTGTGTGTGGGATATGGGTCACTTTAAGGATTTTAATTTGTAGTGATGTGTTTGGGGGGACTGCCCCATTCGTCCTGATAGGTATAAATATTGCAAAACTTAGCAGAAAATAAGATACTTATACTGGAATGAAATGGCTAAATGTTTGCAGAGTGGAATGGTATAAACACTAAAGCTAGTTTACTAACGGTCTAAATGGGATTATAAGCATATAGGGTTGTGGTTGGTTCTCGGTCCATTCCTGGCTTGTACTGGACTTCCAGTTGTAGATTAGGATTAAAGGGGCATAGACAAGTAATGGGTTACCTCTGACTACTGAAACATACTCTGTTTCTCTGTCTATTATGCAGGTGTTACTTCTGATATCTGCTCTACCCATTTCAAGATAATTTGACTCAAGAAAAGCTAGGTTTATGTCCCTGAATCAGCGGCATGCAGCCCACAAAGAGATAGTTAGGACGAACTTGGTAAAATTTGTCAGCTTAATTATGGTCAATAGGTATGTTTCCTGTTACTGGAAAATTACAGACCAGGATATGAGGTTTGGGAAAGTAAAGAGACTACTTCTGTTTGTAGTAAACCATTTACATTTAAGATATGCCCCAAACTATTTAAATCTCTCTTATTGGGTTTGCCTGCTTATCCTATGGTATTAAATCTCTTCCAGTCAACGTTTATGCAAGTCTTCTTAGGCTTTTTTTTTTTTCCTTCAAGTTTTATCTAAATACAATATAGTAATTAAAAGTATCAGAGTGGTGTAACTTTACTTTTTGGATGCCTAATGTAAATATTTAATGCCCATACCAATTCAGCCAAGGCATTTAAGGGACAATTTTGTTCCCTGCCTCTGAGGTCAATTATTCTCAGGGGATTTTGTCCAGGGGGCATCTCTTAAAATATTCTGCAATTGTGAGTCACCAGGCTTCCTGTGCAGGGAGGATTTGGAGATCCAGTAACAGAATCCCAACCAGGGTCTAGTCTATAAAGAGGAAGGTCAAAATAGAGGAAAGTTGCCTCATGCTCCAAAGGGAAGTCTGGTCTAGCAAGATCTGATTTTGTCCTAGGTAGATGTAACTGGTTAAGAATGGACAGAAGGGGCCGGGCGTGGTGGCGCATGCCTTTAATCCTAGCACTCAGGAGGTAGAGGCAGGCGGATCTTTGTGAGTTCAAGGCCAGCCTGGGCTACAGAGTGAGTTCCAGGACAGTTGGGGCTACAGGGAGACCCTGTCTCGAAAAGACTAAAAAAAAATGGATAGAAGGAGCCAGGCACGCTACCCTCCTTGAAAACCCCAGTGCCACCTGAAGACCAGAACCTCAACTGACCTTGAGAAAACAAAGTTTGCTTAATCTGGGCTAATTGTGTGGTCTTAAACACACAAAAGGAAAGTATAATCAAAAGACAGTTGATATGTATTTCTTTAAAGCCAGAAAAAATGTGCCTCTAAGATATTAGGCTTAAAGATAAATGAAATAGTCTTAAATAGGCACAAAACCTTCAATCTTGGCCTTAATAATGTAGGGTCACCTGCGCCAAAGGACAAGTCCACTATTGTTGTCAATTAATACTCAATAATAAAATTTCTTCTTTCTTTCTAGCAACTAAGTGGAAACTCATATTTTGACTTTTAAAATGCCTGGGAAACAGATCCTGAGTCCAGACATCATGTCCAAATGAACAGAAGGATAAACCTAATAAATGGATGCTCTGAAACCCCTTGTCAAGAAATTCTAATGGACTTTCAAGTTGGACATTTGAATTCACCCTGTTCTTACTTCTCCTGGTGCCCTGCCTAGATCATGTACCTTACTACTCCTGTCTTCACTTTGCTTTCACGGGCACCAGTCATGGACTTTTTATCCTTTTGGGGGCCCTTTAGATAGACCCTCTGAATGGGGGATACCCTAGTTGCCACACCCAATGTCCCTTTTCAGCATGGAAGAAGTCAGAGCGGTTGGAGTCCTGAATCCCTTCTGGTGATTGGGGTGACCCTTTTCAGAGGGTAACATAACTAAACAGGAGCTAGAAATTTACTAGGCAGTTTAGGGATAAGACACCCTCTCCCCAAATTAACCAGACTCTTTTTAGTTGAGAACTCAAGGCTTCCTGGACCAGCCAGTACACATTTATCCTTCTGGTAGCCCTGAAAGAATAAGGAAAAAGAAAAAAAATAAGGGAAAAGAGAGAAAAAAAAAAAAAAAAGAGAATTATATACTAAGCCCTGTAGATTGATTATTTCACCAGAAAAGAAATGGAAATCCCCTTTTTCTGCTTTGTTTTATCATTGTCATTTTGTATTGTTCTTGTTTTTTTTTGTGTGTGTGAGAAAAGAAAATAAAAAAGAATTTAAAAAAAAGAAAAGAAGGTACCTGCAAAGCTTAAAAAAACAAAAAAACCAAAAAAACAGATTAACAGATGGGATAATGTTGAATGAATGGATTAAAACTGAAATTAGATGACTGACCAAATCATTAACTGCCTGGAATCAGGAATATTTAGGAAAATGTTTAAAACTGAAAGCAGAAAGATAAAAGTGGGAAATAATGTGTAGGTCACATAAGCAGAACCAAGGAACAGTCTGGAAGGTGATCAATCTACCTATCATACCTTTTATCAACTGAATGCTAGGCATCAAAATACAATGAATACTGCCTTGTCTATGGTTCTATATTGAAGCTGACATGTCAGGATATAAAATGCATAATGCATTAAGAGGTTGAACTGTAAGCTTGGGACATTTTGTGTTGGTAAAACATTTTTAAGTCCTTAGGTAGAAAACATTGCAGAATTGAAAAGCAGTTAAAGTTTTATAGTGAAGAGCTTAACTCAGAATTAATGAAATACAGTAACTGCACATAAGAGAGTACATAAACATCATTCTCTTGAATAATCTTTAGTAGGGCAAGTTACAGCCTTACAGAGCACTTAAAAGCAGCATCAGTGTTCATTCATTACCCCCTTGACTGCCCTAGGGTATACGGTGCTCATCCAGTGAGCAATCACTAATGTTTGTTCCTGCTGTTACACTGATTACAACGGATCTGACTTACAAAGTGTGCCACTGGGTATAACTACAAGACAGATTTTAAGGGTTAATTAACATTGCTGTGAAGTGATGATTAATTTACTAAACTACAACAAAAGTACATGTATCCTGAAAATGAGACTGAGCAAAGTAAAGAAAGTAGTCACTAAATTTTCATAACCCCTACAATTAATATAAAAATAGCTAAAACTCTACCCATATATATTTATTAGATATATTTTAAAGCCCAAAGACCTTATCTAAAAGAATTTGTGAAGCCAGGTGTGGTGGTACACACTCGGAAGGCAGAGGCAGGTGGATCTCTGTTCAAGGCCAGCTCAGTCTACATAGTGAGTTCCAGGACAGCTAGGGCTATAGTGAGACCCGGTCTCAAAAAGCCAAAAACAAACAACTCTCCCCCAAAATGAAAAATATTGTGCAAATGTAAATATAATGGACATTTGTTTTACAAAAAGGCCTTTGGAGGTGGCAAAGACCTGGAAACCAATCACCATGTTACAAGTAAAGAAACTCCCCAAGGAGTGTCGTTATCCTCAAAATCATGGAATGAATCAGGACAGAGAGCAGAAATTCTGCCGACTGGCAAGTCAGTAAAAGGATTTTAAACCAGAGCTTTTCAAAAATAAGAGCTTTGATATTAATAAATGCCAAAAGAATATTAGATATTCTAAGAACCTTGACAATTGAGAATCAGATACTGTTAAGTCCACTATGATCAACATGTTTCTGAATAGGTTTCATATAAGCAAATAAAGTGAGTATTTAGAGAAATAAAGGGTAAGCTGTTAGAGAAATCAAGTAAGATTTAAAGAGTCTATAATCTCTAACATGTGCCATAAAACCAAGGTCTAATTTTAAAGCAAAGGTAAACACACTGCTTGAAAGAATGAAGTTATCTTTATTATTATATTTCTAAGGAGCAAACTAATACATTTAAGTTTACTTTTTTTAAACTTTATTTTTAATGGTTTTTATTTATTATTTTTTATGCGTATGAGTGTACTGTCTGCATGTAGGTTGGTGCACCTGTGTTGTGCAATGCCACAGAGGTCAGAAGAGGGCGTCGGATTCCCCTGGAACTGGAGTTAAAGACGGGTCTTAGCCACAATGTGGGTGCTGGGAATTGAACCCGGGTCCTCTGCAAGAGCAGTTGGAGCTCTTAACCACTGAGCCATCTCTGTAGCCCCTTATATTTAATTTTTAATGATATAAAATTCAACTGCTATACTAAAAGCTTTGTTTTCTTAGAGGCTATCCCAGTTAGTTACAGGATGAATAGTTTGTTGTGCTGACCAATTTGACATATTCATTTTCAGAGGTATTTGCTGAAAAAAAAAATGGTTATTCAAGTTCTACATTCTATATTTATGCTGCACTCTTGAAAATAAATTTTGTCAGGCAGAGGCAGGCGGATCTTTGTGAGTTCAAGGCCAGCCTGGTCTACACAGTGAGTTCCAGGACAGCTGGGGCTACAGGGAGACCCTGTCTTGAAAAGACAAAAAAAACAAAAAAAACAAAAAAAAAGAAAATAAATTTTGTCGCATCTGTCAGAACTTGGTAGGAACAAACTACTCCATCATAGTTCAAAGAAAAAAGATAATGTTCTCTAGGAACAATTTATGAAAAAGTCAGATCCATATTTCATCTGTGCCACAGAAGCTCATCAGAGTAATAACCCTCCTTCTCCTGGGTGTTATCCTACCATCTGCTGCTCTATTACTTATCTTTATTTTGCAACTAATTAACAGCATAATCTTCTAAATTCAGCAAGTTAATTATCATTATTGTGGTCTTTGCAGTATCATCAGTCCTCATGAAGTCTTGTCTTCCCACCCCTAGAGAACATGTGAAAATGAAGTAGGTAAGGAGAGGGTCTGTTTCTTTGGTGTGGGCTCATTAGGCGTTTGCTCATTAGTTTGGCGTGCAGAGGCGGGTCAGAAGAATTCTGCTGAACATGAGGTTCCATGCAGGGCCCAACTAAGTTAATGTAGTTTTCTGAACATTTGCTAAGAAGCCCTCTGTTAGCTCGTAGTAGAAACCCCCTGTAGAAAAAAACTACTGGCTATCCACTGTGTGCAAATATATTTCTTGGTTTGTCACACAGTCTTAAAGGAGTCTTTCTGGAAGATACTACTTAAATACTAAGGCTGCTGAAACAAAACTCTTAAGATGATTAACATCTTACTCAGAGGAATATTTTTTAAGTATTAGTCAGGAAAGTGATTTTGTTAAAAGAGTAGCACAGAAAATAAACACCTATGGTTTATGTATTTAATGACAAAATCCTAGAAACCTGTAGCTCTGGCTGAACTGGAGCTCATTACACAGACCAGGTTGGCCTCTATTTCAGAGATCTACCTGCCTCTGCCTCCCATGCTGAGATTAAAGATGTATACCACTATGCTCAGCCACAAACCCAAGTTTGATGAGATCTAAAGAAATTTTATAGAAAACAGCAGGTTTGGGGAATTCTGTATTATTAAAAAGTACTAGACAAACTTAATTTGCGAGTTTCTACTTATTTCTTTATCACATTCTTACCTTTCCAAAGACTTGAAAGTTCTTAACATCTTTTTAAGGCTTATTTTGAATATTTTAACAGAAAAGTATGACTTTTTTTGTTCCTCAATTATTTTTTCTGAACTACAGGTCAGGTTATTAGAATCCAAACTGCTAAACTATATGGCCATCAATAGATTAAGACCATGTGGTCAATAAGTTCTTGAGATGTGTTAAATCTAAAAAAAAAATGTTTAAATATGTTCAGATGGTTGAAGTGACCACCACTACTAAAACAACACAGAAAAATGCAACTCAAACAGTGAAAGAGAAAACATGAGGCTAAGTGGAAGCTACAGACATGTGAGGACTCAGAATTTAAAGCTCCATGAGTCCAGCCAGGCACAGGAGCTGGGACCAGCTGGGACCCATACACAGAAGAGAATGGATGTGGAGTTCTACCTCTCATGCAGGAAGTAACCAAGTCTGAGATCATTTAGTTGGTAATTAAGAAGCTTCTGTGTACTGGGATATGAACTTAATGCTTTCTTTAGCTGGAATGATAGAATTATTTATATGCTAAGTCTTTTCATGTCCCAGAAGCTTACTAAATTGAACACTGAAATTTTATGATTTTCTTTAGAAAAAAAAGTATTATTACATGTACTTATTTACTGTGTGTGCTTGAATGCTTTCATATGTAAAAGTCAGAGGATGACTTGTGGGAGTTAGTTCTCTTCTACTATATAGGTCCTAAGATCAAATTCAGGTCATCAGGCAAGTATCCTTACCAACCAAGCCACTTCACCAGTACTTGGACACTGAAATTTTAATTTCAAACTTGTTAAATTGTATCTATTTAGTATTGTATGTTCTGAAAAAGACTAAAATAATGATTCATTGAGTAATAAACTATCCTTGGATTTTTTTTCTTTCTTTCTTTCTTCTTTCTGACAAGTCTTCCTAAGCTATGCAGGCTAGCCTTGAACTCATGAACCTCCTGACTCAGCCTCTCAAATTGTGGAATTAAAGACCACCTTCTTTGGTTACCCTTGGATTTCAAGTTAAATGTTTAAATCTAGAGATTGACTAATTTGTGTGATTTTAGTTATAAGTACTAAGAAAACTTTAAGCTTCTAAATAACCCAATGGTATTTAAGAAAACCAACCCTTACTATGTTTAACAACTATTAGAGCACTTAGGAAAGTTTCTTACGAAACCTATGTTGAGTTCATACATGCAGTTTGACATGTTTTAAATTACCTATGTCTTTAGCCCTTTAAAAAAGCAGTTATGAGCTGGGTGTGGTAACACACACCTTTAATCCCAGTACTCAGGAGGCAGAGTCATGTGGATCTCTGTGAGTTCAGGCCAGCCTAATCTACATTTCGAATTCCAGGCCAGATGGAGGCTACAGGGAAACCCTGTCTCAAAAAGACCAAAAAAAAAAAAGGAAGAAAAAAGCAGTCATTACATAACTGTTTGGAAATTGTTTTGAGAACAAAGACTTCAAATTTAAAACTTGGATAAATGGAAACTGTTTTTAAAAGTAATCTCTGAACAATTTTTGTACACAAAAGTCATGGATGGTATTAGTATAACAAAACAAAACCCAAATGGCTCTTTCATCTGAGAAACAATGTTATCAGCTCTTCATGTTGGAAAAAAAAATATCAACAGAAGACAGGACTCTTGATTTCCTCATGAACACTAGAAATATGTATAAGAGAAATCTCAGAATTTAGGATAATGCCTATAGGAATGTCTTGCTAGCCATGAAATGTTTGATAGATAAATAACAAGGGATAGAAATAGCTACTAAATACCTGAAGAGTACCCAAAATGGCAAGTTCTCAAACTGCAACATAATTAGAATATAAATTAATAAGAAACAGATCAGTTGAAAGGCTCCAAAGTATTAGAAAATTACACAATATATTTCTAAATAACAAACTTCCTAAAGAAATAATTGGGAAAATCAGATAATTTACAATGATGAAAATGTACATTAGCCAGGCATGGTGTGCATGCCTTTAATCCTAGCACTGGGGAAGCAGAGGCAGGCGGATCTCTGTGAGTTCAAGGCCAGCCTGGTCTACATAGTGAGCTCCAGGCCAGCTGAGACTAAAAGGAGACCCTTCGCAAAACGACCCAAAAAAAAAAAAAAAAAAAAAAAAAAAAAAAATTACATTATTAAAATTTCTCAGTAAAAGGGAATTTATAGCTATAAATGCCTACACAAGAAAGCAAAAAAAAAAAAAAATCAATTCTACTTTTACGAAGCTAAAAGATTAGGAGAAAGACAATATTAAAAGTTAGTTAATAAGAGTATCTTAAAGAAAAGTGAACATGGCACCTCACACCTGTTATCTCTCACCCCAAGCTCCAGGTTCAGTAAGAGGCCCTGTTTCAACAAAATAAGGTGAAGTGGGGCTAGAGAGATGGCTGCGTAGTTAAGAGCACTGGTTGTTCTTACTGAAGACCCAGGTTGGAATCCTAGCACCTACATGGCAGCAGCTAACAACTGTCTGTCATTCCAATTCCAGGGGATCTGATGATTTCTTCTATCCTCCTCCAGCAGTGCACGGCATGGGTGCACTTACACACATTCAGGCAATACGCATATACATAAAATAAAAAAATAATATTTTAAAAAGTGAAGAGACAGAGGACACCTTCTCTGGCCTCCACACATGGGTGCATGGGCACACACATGCACACACACACAATTTTAAAAGAATCATTTCATGTTTTATTTAACTAAGATGAAGACAACTGTATTTACTCCTCCAGTGAAAGTAAGCATTTTACATTAGTAAAATTCTAATAAATTTAATTGCACTGTTAAATTTAAGTGGGTCAATCTGACTAGTATATTTTTAGGTCTTAAACCAATGATTTGGTGCTAATTAAAAATGTTAGAATTATAGCCTGTTCTTATATTGAACAGAGTACCTCCTGATTCCTAAACAAACACTAATTTCTTAATGTTTAAAGCACAACAGAAAAATCTGGAATTCTTTTAAAATATCAAGTGCAATGTTTTCTTATTTAAAGTGTTCAAAAGCACTCCTTGGGCATAGCTTTCAGACTGTACATTCAGTTTTAGCTGTAATACTCCTGGCCTCCACCAGGAGGAGAGTTTAAGGCCCAGTCAAAATCAAACAAATCGAAAGGAAGAACTAGTTTTAGTGCCAGTTCATCCTTTATATTTAAAGTGCTTATATTTAGGGCTGGAGAGATGGCCTAGCGGTTAAGAGCGCCAACTGCTCTTGCAGAGGAACTGGGTTCAATTCCCCAGCACCCACATGGCGGCTGAGTCTTTAACTCCAGTTCCAGGGGAATCTGACACCCTCTTCTGACCTCCGCGGCATTGCACGACACGGGGGGCACAGACCTACATGCAGACAGTACATTCATACGCAAAATAAATAAAAAATTAAAAAAAAATTAAAGTGCTTATATTTAAAGTCAGTTGCTACCCATATAGAAGCGTTTCTTTTCTAAGGTTTCTGGTTTTTCTATAATATTAAAATGCTGGTCTTAGTGGAGAAAAATAAATAAATACAAAGCAGGCTCATGGAATATTAGGGACAAATAAAATCTTGCTTACCATTTTTGCCTCTGACTGTACTGGTTGAGGGGAAGAAGGGCCTGGAATTCCTGGAACACTAGGCACCATGGTGACTGGTCGAACAAGCTATGCCAAACATATTAAAAAGAAAAACTTCAATTATGTATTTACAAAGCAGAATTTGCATTTTATTACATGATTACAATAATTTGAACTTAAAATCAGAAATTCATAAACTTTAACTGCAGTTGCTTATTTCTCTGCACTGGACCTTAATGAGTTATACAATCTGATTCATCTTTCAAAAGTTGTCAACTTTGCCAAGACACTAATTTCTACTTTTCACAAATTGTTCACAAAGGGTCGCTCCTTACCTACATCTCCACTATGAATTAAACCTGAAGGCCTTGTGCATATGAGGCAATACCTCTACTACTAAACTTTATCACTAGTCCTCTTTTTACTTTTGGGGAGTGGATCTGAATACTGGTTTATTGTTTTTTTTTTTCTAGTGTATATTTTTATTTAATTTTTGTGGGTTTCATATAATGAATCTTAATCATATTTAGACCCCCTTCCCTAACTGCACCCTCCATAG
Organism: Rhizomys pruinosus; assembly: GCA_009823505.1. Classification (NCBI taxonomy): domain Eukaryota; kingdom Metazoa; phylum Chordata; class Mammalia; order Rodentia; family Spalacidae; genus Rhizomys; species Rhizomys pruinosus. The sequence continues at coordinate 3,829,140 of VZQC01005840.1, forward strand.
CCCACCCACAGGATTTCATGCATTCTGTCATCTATATTAAGGCCTATCCAGTGAAGTCTGTGTACCCAGATGTCCCTGTGAGTTCAGCCACTGGAGCCTGTTCAGCCTGTCTAGGGTCACTCCTTTAAAGACCAATTCTCCCTCCCAGCACTGATCAGCTGTCAATAGTTCTTTGGCTAAGGCTGGGTCCTCCTGCCCATTTCCCTAAGTTTGCCTCTTGTTACTTTTTGTTTTTAGAGAGGATGTCTCAGTTTCTCTGGATGAATTTGAACTCATACTGTAGCCCAGTTTGGCTTTGAACTTGCATTCCTTCATTTCATCCTACTGAGTAACTAGGATAAGGCCTGTGTCACTTACTTGACTTGGCCTTAATGCCCTCTTACAGAAGCTCAAACTATTCAAATTGATTGTTGTAAAATTTTTTGCATCTCTTACATTTTCATTTTGTGTTTAAAAGAAGGATCAAAAGTTGCAACAAGGCACAAAATAATTTCAACAATAAATTTTATTTTCAAAAACAAGTGTATAAATTTTCTAAAATATATGCACTCTGATTAACATATTGCATAATAATGAAGAAGCTGACGACCTCTCACCAACTCTCAAATAATAGTCTGGAATAGGTTTTACAACTTATGCTTTTGTCTTTAGCAGTTATTACATGAATAAAATTTGTCTCTTCTTTCAAGTTGCTTTCAACAAGGGTACATTTAAAAAGATAACCATATTATTTCAAATGCAAAGCAAGAATGTTTTCCCCATTAAAAAAAATCATCAAAAAAGTAGTAGGAAACCTTGTATCTGAGTCTTTTATTTTTTCAGACATTGTTTCACTATGTAGATCTGGCTAACCTGGAACCTGCTATGTATCCCAGGCTGGCCTTAAGCCTATAGAGCTCCACCTGCCCTCCCCTCCTGAGTGCTGGGATTAAAGGACTGAGCCACCATACCTTAGGTTTATTAAGTATTTTAAGTAATTCACTTTATTTTATTTCATTTATTTTTTGAGACGGGGTTTCCCTGTAGCCCCCACCTGGCCTGGAACTTGCTATGTAGAACAGGCTGGCCTTGAATTCACAGAGATCTGCCTGCATATGCCTACCTAGTGCTGTAATTAAAGGGATTCAAGGTGTGCACCACCATGCCCAGCAAGTAATGCATTTTAAACAACAAAGTTCTATTTGAAAAAGACCTAAATCAATACTAACTTTGGATACATTTTTACATTTATTTTGTGTGCGTGCATGTAGAGGACAACTTGTGGGAGTCAGTTCTCTCTTCCTGCTATGTGGGTTCTGGGGATTGAACTCAGGTGGTCAAGGGTAGAAGAGGCAAGCAAGCACCTTTACCTACTTCGCCACCTTGCCAGCCCAGAAAAATTTAAATTTAAATTTAAAACAATTTTTAAATAACTTTTTATTATTTTTTTGGGGGGGGTCTTTTTGAGACAGGGTCTCCTTGCAGCCCTATCTGGCCTGGAACTTGCTATATAGATCAGGCTGGCCTTGAATTCACAGACACCCACCTGCCTCTGCCTTCTAGGTGCTGCTGGTATTAAAGGTGTGTACCAACATGCCTGGCCTTGTTTCTTTTCTTGTGTGTATGTGTGGGTGTGCACCATAGCACATAGGTGGAGGCAGAGGACAACTTGCTGAACTTGGTTCTCTTTTTCCACCATGTGAGACTTAGGTATCAAACTTAAGTCATCAAGTTTGGTGGAAAGCACCTTTACCAGCTAAGTTATCTTACTGGCCCCAGAAAAAGTTTTTAATTACACAAATAAGTAAGACTTAGGATATTATTTCTATGATATTAGAGTAAGAGATTCAAAACCTGCTATATCATAAACAGTTTCAGTAAAAATGAAAATAATAAGTTCTGGACAACTTTTTTAGATATCTAACAACTGTTCTCTAAAAACGTGATATGTTGAAGACACTGAAGACTATGAATGGAACTACTGTTCTAGTTACTTTTCTATTACTGTGATAAAACACCATTGTCAAGGTGACTTGAAGACTTTGGGCTCGTGGTTCCAGAGGGATAAGAGTCCATCGTAAGGAGGAGGCACGGCAGCAGAGGGAGCCTGAACAAAGAGCTAAGTGCTTACATTTCCAAGCACATGCAGGAAGCAAAGAGGGTAAAAGCTGGAAGTGGGACTAGACTATAACTCTCAAAGCCTGCCCTCAGTGATATGATTCCTCCAGCACAGCCATATCTCCAAAGGTTTCCATGACCTTCCCTAAACAGTGCCACCAACTGGGGACCATGTACCAAGTGTTTAAATACTTGAACTTATGGGGACATTTCTCATTCCGATTACCACAACTGTTTTATGAAATATGAAAATGGGAAATATTACTTCTTTTATCACTTCAAATAATGTACTTAAAATTTTATTTAATTTCTGTACATATGAATGTACAGTACATTCATACACATACAGAAATAAATAAAAATTTAAAAAAAATTAAAAATTTGATTTAATTACATGTCTGTGTGTGGGCATGTGCACATGTGTGCTGGTGCCCAAAGAGACCAGAGGTATTGGATCCCCTGAAGCTGGAATTATAGGCAGTTGTGAATAGCCTGAAATGGGTGCTTGGGAATTGAACCTACATCCTCTGCAAAAGCAGTAATGTTCTTCTTTTTTTTTCAAAGCCAATTTTTATTGAAGTTTTGTGCATTTCATAGAACATTTTAAAATCAAATTTAGACCCATTTCCCCTTGCAGTAAATGTTCTTAATAGATGAGCCATCTCTCTAGCTCTCAAATAATGTACTTTATATATTTTACATGTTCCTTGTGTGGGTTAGTTTTTGCCAACTTGACACAAACTAGAGCCACTTAGGAAGGTAGAGCCTCAACTGAGGAATTTCCCCTAAAAGACTGGCCTGTAGGCATGTCTGTGGGGTCATGTCAATTGTGTAGGAGAGCCCAGTCCACTGTAGGCAATGGCTCACAGTGGCTTATCTGGACAGGTAAGAGGGGTTATATAAGAAAAGTAGCTGAGAGGCTGGAGAGTTGGCTTGGTGGTTAAGAACACTGGCCTCAATTGCAGAGGACCCAGGAATTCCCAGTACCTACATGGTAGCTAACAACCAACTCTAACTCTAGTTCCAGGGGAATCGAATGCCCTCTTCTGACCTCAAGGGCACTGCATGACACGGTGCACTTACATGCAAGGAATAGACTCATATAAAAAAATAAATATTTTGAAAGAAAAGTAGCTGAGGGGCTGGAGAGATGGCTCAGGCAGAGGACCCAGATTCTGTTCACAGTGCCTATATGGCAGGCAACTAATAACCATTAATAACTCATTCCAGTAGATCTGACACCCTCTTCTGGCTTTCATTGAACATTGCACATGAGTGCACTTATATACATAAAGGCAAAACATTCATACAAGTGTAAAATATAAACAAACGATAAAAGGAAAAGTAGCTGAGCAAGCAAGAGGACGGAAATTGGTAGGCAGTATTCTGTGGTTTCTGCTTCAGTTCTTCCTCCAGGTTCCTGCCTTGGCTTTCCTCAGAGCTGGATTGTAAACCTGGTTTGGGTCAGTGTTTTATTGCAGCAATGAAAACCAAAACAGAACACCCTTCATAAAATCTCTTATAGATTTTTTTTTTTTCATTATAAAGCCTCATTTAGCTCTGCTGGCCTCAAATGTACTACAGAGCTAAAACTAGCTTCCTGTCTCTCTGGGTCTTGAGTGCTAGGATTACTGACATGTACTACCATGCCTGGATTAAGAATGTTTAGAGGAAAGGTGGAGGTGGTGACCCATGCTTTTAATTCTAGCACTCAGGAAGCAAAGGCAGGTAGATCACTGTGAATTCCAAACCAGCCAGGACTAAACAGTGAGACCAGGTCTCCAAAAAAAGTTAAACCTTGGGGCTGGAGATAGCCTAGCCATTAAGAGCACCGACTGCTCTTGCAGAGGACCCAGGTTCGATCCTCAGCACCCACATGGTGGTTGAAAACCGTCTGTAACTCCAATTCCAGGAGAACTCCAGTTCCAGGGAAATCCGAGACCCTCTTCTGACCTCTTTGGCACGACACGGGTGCACAAACCTGCATGCAGACAGTACACTCATACACATAAATAAATAAAATTTTAAAAAATGTTTAAAAAAAAAGTTAAACCTTAACACACTTGGGCCATCGAAAGAATTCTGAAAATTTCATTTGATGAAAAGGGTCCACAGAGTATGTTTCTATGGTAGGAAAAGACTTTCTAAATCAGACAGCAGTTGTGCAGGAAATAAGGTCAACAATCAACAAATGGGACCTTATTAAACTAAAAAGCTTTGTACAGCAAAAGAAACAATCAAAGAATTAAAGAGAAAAACCCCTGGGTGGGAGGAAATCTTCACTAGTGAGACATCTGACAGAGGTAATAAATGCATCCAGAGTGCATAAATTACTTAAAAAACAAAGGATCAAGAAAACAAAGGACTCACTCAAAAGATGGAGCAATGAGCTGAACAGAGACTTCACAAATGAAGAAGTAAAGATAGCTGAGAAACATCTTAAAGTGTTCAACATTGCTAGTAATTAAGGAAACGCAAATTAAAAACCATCCTATTGCAGAGATACATGCACAACCATGTTTATTGCAGCTCTTTCCACAATATAGAAAAGCTGAAGCAACCTGTGTGTCCCACAACTGATGAGTGGATAATGAAAATGTGGTATGTCTTCACAAAGGAGTTCTATGCAGCAATAAAGATGACATCATGAAATTTGCAGGTAAATGGACGGAACTAGAAGCTGTTTTGTTAAGTGAAATAACACAGTCTCTCTCTCTCTCTCTCTCTCTCTCTCTCTCTCTCTCTCTCTCTCTCTCACACACACACACACACACACACAAACACCCAAATGGTATCCTTCATTGTGGATCCTAGCACCAAACCCTTATATGTAAGTCAACCTGGGTAGTAAAAACAATACCATATCATTTGATGCTACTAAGGACATAGTTTAGCTTGAAGTTCACATCTCTAAGATCTAACATGTATGGGAAAGAATAAATCTCTTCTTTAAACTACATTAAAAAAAAATGAACCCAATACTTCAGGTGACAAATTGCCTTAACTTTGAGTTTTTACTTTTGCTCTGAAGGTAATCTACGAACTTTTTTTGCTTCCTGTTTCCTTTGTTGTTTTTTGTTAATTATAAGCCACACTTTCTTTTCATTCAGAATGTAAACAACCAAAAATATATGCTGTTTGGTTTTGAAATAAGAAAAATACTTCTTTAACTAAAAATACCATAGCTATTTGATAAGATTGCAGTACAAATGTCTCTTAAAATAAAAAATCTGGGGGCTGGAGAGATGGCCTAGCAATTAAGAGTGCTGACTACTCTTGCAGAGGACCCAGGTTCGATCCCCAGCATCCACATGGCGGCTGAGAACCGTCTTTAACTCTAGTTCCAGGTGAATCTGACACCCTCTTCTGACCTCCGCTGCATTTCACTACACGGGTGCACCAAACTACATGTAGACAGTACATTCATACACATAGAAAAAAAATTAATTAAATTAAAAAAAATTAAAAATCTGAAAAGATTTGAATTCCACAAATCTAGTCAAACTAAAATGACCTGAATTAAGGAATACTAATTCATAGCATAATAAAAAAATATAGAAAATAAGCTGGGGAATAGAAAAAAGTTTTCTATCCAATTTTGTCTGCATAGAATGATATATTTTATTACCATATCAATGAATAAATATCCATCACTAATGAACATTTTAACAAATTCAGTTTTATAAGCCAATCAAGGAAGTTCAACCGTATTTTCTGGTTATCTTAGCAACACTAGTTTTGATACAAAGACTTAAATAGTCTAACTTTGGAACTTACTGGAACTGCAGCTGGAACATGCACATTAGAACTTGTAATTGATGCAGGAATAGCAACGGGCATGGTTTGTCCATTAGGAAGATGTAACAGAAGAGGAAATGGGCCTGGTACAGGGCTAAGAGAAGCAAAACAAGGGGAAATCTTAAAGATCCATACCAATCATCTCTTGAAAATACAACAGTATTTTTAATCCTGTTATATTATTAAAAAATAAATTTTCTGACACTGGAAAGCAAGTTGTAAAATTTGTTTTTAATCCCTCCTTAAATATGCATAATGAATGTAGGGGTGTCAAAACAAGACAAACAAACAAACAAACAAACAAAAAACTGGGGAAAATTCTGGACTTCCTTGGGACAATGTCCAATGAGAAAAGTTCTCATCAGAAAGTTCTTGGGAGTCACCTGTAAGAACAGAAACGAATATCACCTGGTAGTGAAGGAACTATATGCTTTGTGTTAAACATCATTAAGAATAAAAATAAAAAGCCACCTTAAATATTAATACTTACAAAAAAGGATATTCCAAGTTTCCAAATATCAAGACTCACAGATCTCTCTCTCACACACACATAAACATATACACAGAGAGACAAAGATTCAAGAGAGAGACAATCAGTGACTAACTGGAATCACTTACACAATTGGCCTGTTAGAGGATGGTGCCTGGGTAATTACAGTACTTGAGGTTGGTGAAGGTACTGCTTGCTGAATAATTACACTTGAGTCAGAACTTGTGAGCAGCACATTGGGAACCTGTAATGATGCTGGACGAACAATAGCTGATGTGGGCTGTGCAGTTTGTGCCAATGATACTTCCTATTTAAAAATAAGTTGTATTTTAAAATGCAACTTAATTCATTACAATATAACACATTTCTGAAAACCGCTAGACAATACTTAATGCCCTCCAAAATAAATACCTAAATTTGGAATTATTTTAGAAGCAGTTATAAAAGTACAAATGCAATAATCAAATTTTTTTATTTAAAAAATCTTATTTTTTAGGTAAAACCTATATATTCTATCATTCTAAAATAAATTAGGATGGGGAATTTAGTGATAATTCTTTGAGCATTTCAGTAAGAAATACAAATACAATCTGTTCAACAACCTGAGAACAGAATCCAGAAGGGAATGCTTAGTTCTGTTTTCTTACAGTGTGCAGACAAGAAAGTGATCAACAAAACTGTCATTCTTTTTTTTTTTGGTCTTTTCGAGACAGGGTCTCTCTGTAGCCCCAGCTGTCCTGGAATTCGCTCTGTAGACCAGGCTGGCCTTGAACTCACAAAGATCCACCTGCCTCTGCCTCCTGAGTACTAGGATTAAAGGCGTGCGCCGCCACGCCCGGCTTTTAAAACTGTCATTCTTAAAACAAATTTTGTAACAAAAATGCTTTAAAACATTTAAAAGTAATACAAATGTCTATATTATTAGAGGTAGTTAGTCCTCCAGTACCAATAATTTTTTAGTATAAAAAGGCCAAGTAATACTGGTATCATGAATTATCCAAAATTAGTAATTACTTGAATAAGAGCTTTGTAAACTAAAGGAAAATAAAATTTATGAATCAGCCAGCATGATTTTTAAGCAGTTCTTCCAACCCCCAACCCCCCACTCCCCACCCCCAGGATCAAGAAGAGATCAGGACCTTACCCAGAACTCCCTAACTAATGTGTTAATTTCTTTTGGTCTTTATGCAGCTACTTATAGTTGAAACCTTATTAAGCTACTAGGAAGGAGAAATTTGTAACACTGTAATTATACTTATTCAATGCATCTGAAAATTTATAACATGTCCTCAAGGACAAAAGGAGAAGAATGACAAGTAAAACCAGTAAGGAAATTTCAGATTGCAGCAGGATTAGGTGTTAAAACACCTAAATGTAATAAACTGGAAGATTTAACAGAGGGCAAGACAGAGTTGGATTATTTAATAGAGAGGGAAGATAGGCTGCTCTGTAAAAGAAATCTGAACTGATACTGAAAGGACAAGGGGAAGGAAGTAATAACACCTGTCTTGTTTTGAGGCAGGAAAAGGCTTAGAATATTCGATGAGTGCAAGAGAGTGGCATGAAATGAGCAGACACATGGAGATCAAAGAGGGAATCTAAGTTATCTTAATATAATCACTTAAGTTATCTTAATATAATCACTGAAGGACTTTTAGCAGGGGAAAATATAACTAAAGGAATTTTGAAAATCACCCAGAACAATGGAAAATAGATTGGAAATGGAAGCAGGTTAAGAAACAAGGATTTCCCTGGGCGTGGTGGCGCACATCTTTAATCCTAGCACTTGGGAGGCAGAGGCAGGCGGATCTTTGTGAGTTCAAGGCCAGCCTGGTCTACAGAGTGAGTTCCAGGACAGCTGGGGTTACAGGGAGACCCTGTCTCGAAAAGCCAAAAAAAAAAAAAAAGAAGTTACAAGGATTAGCAAGGATTAGTTTGGCATGGTGGCATCCACATATATGTAGTCTGAGCAACTTGGGATGCTAAGCCAAAAGGATTTTTAGTTTGAAACCAGTTTGCATAACACAGAGAAACCCTGTATTTTACAATGAAAATAAGAGGACTAGGAATGTTGCTCAGTGGTCTAGACTCCAAGCTGGAGACCCTAACTTCCATTCTAGCACTGGGGATAGGGGAAAGAGGAATATTAATAATACGGTCAAGATGATGCTCAGATAGTGGCAATGAACACAGAATAGGATTAGATTCAAAATATATTCTGGAAATAGATCTAATAAGACCTATTGGTTTTAGAATCAAGTTTAAAAAGAAAGAATTACCAGCCTGGACTACAGAGTGAGTTCCAGGACAGCTGGGGCTACAATTCAAGTTGACACCTAAATGCTTGGCTTAAATAGATGGAGAGAGTTTTTATTTTTTTTCTTTTCAAAAAAAATTTTTTTTTATTTCTTTATGTGTATGAATGTACTGTCTGCATGCAGGTTTGTGCACCCATGTCGTGCAATGCTGCGGAGGTCAGAAGAGGGTGTCGGATTCCCCTGGAACTGGAGTTCTCCTGGAATTGGAGTTTCAGATGGTTCTCAGCCACCATGTGGGTGCTGGGGATCGAACCCGGGTCCTCTGTAAGAGTGGTCGTCGCTCTTAACCGCTAAGCCATCTTTCCAGCCCCAATTTTTTTTTCCTTCTTTTAAAGGCACGGTTTTGCTACATACATAGTCCAAGCTGGCTGGAATTTGTTAATTAGCCTAGGCTTGCCTGGAATTTACAATTTTTCTTGCCTTTACCTACTAACTGCTGGAATTACAAGAAGCTTCTAATATCCATGGCTGGATGAAAAAAATTTACTGAGAAACAAAACCTGAGAAAAGAATTAATGGCTTTGGCTCATACATACTGAGATGTCCATTAGACACAGAAAAGGAGATGCCAACACAGAGTTGGATATGAATCTGGTAATTTGGGCCAATATAAATTTGGGAGTTATCAATTTATAGGTGTGATTTTCAATGTTCTAAATCTCAATGGAATCACCTAAGAAGAAATGAGAACAGAGCAGGAAGTCCAGAACTTCTTTCTATAATTTAGTGTGGCTGACTACACACACTACCTACAAGAATTAATGACAGGGCTGGAGAGGTGGCCTAGCGGTTAAGAGCGCCGACCACTCTTACAGAGGACCCGGGTTCGATCCCCAGCACCCACATGGTGGCCGAGAACCATCTGAAACTCCAATTCCAGGAGAACTCCAGTTCCAGGGGAATCCTATGACACCCTCTTCTGACCTCTGCGGCATTGCACGACACGGGTGCACAGACCTGCATGCAGACAGTACGCTGATACACATACATAAATAAATAAAATTAAAAAAAATTTTTTAAAAGAATTAATGACAAAAGGATGCAGGAAGGAGAACCCTTAGAAAATGAGTAACAGCCACGAAGAATGGAAACTGGTCAATGGGAAGGGAATGGAATGCTCTGCAGGGAAATAAAGACTGTTCTCAAGGACTTCACAGCATTTATAGTAACTATAATAGTGTAAAAATGACTATATGTGCCAAGTGTGGTGGCCTGTGCCTTTAATCCCAGCACTCAGGAGGCAGAGGCAGGTGGATCGCTGGTTCAAGGTCAGCCTGGTCTACATAGTGAGCTCCAGGCCAGCTGTCACTAAAGGGAGACCCTGTCTCAAAGAGACCAAAAAAAAAAAAGAAGAAATGACCATGTGTTTAGAAAAGAGAATAATTATAACCATTAAAAATTATGAATTGGGGAAATCTCTAATGAAGGCAGAATATGCTTAACTTCAAGAATTGAAGGGCAGGGGCTGAGGCTGTAGCTCAGTGCTAGGGCACTTGCCTAGCATGCGCAAGGCCTGGGGTTCAATTCCCAGTCCTGGGAGCTGGAGAAGTACAGAATAGGGATGTAATAATCTTGTATGCCTATGCCACATTTTGTGCTTTAACATAAACATTATTTTAATCAAAGATTTTTGAAAATGAGGAACTTCATAACTTAAAAATAAAACTTCCCCAATTTTTAAAAAAATTTTGGATAGCCTCCATGTAGTAGTTTAAAAGTATACAGTAACAGAAGCTAATACTCTAGAGTTTCACATTCACTTGCCACTCAGCTCACTTGTGCAGACTAAGTTCTAGTTCTAGAAGCTCCACTCAAGGTTAAGTGGTACACAAGGGTACCATTAAAAAAAAATGTATGCCAGGTGTGGTGGCACAGCTAGCACTCAGGAGGCAGAGGTAGGCGGATCTCTGTGAGTTCAAGGCCAGCCTGGTCTACGTAGTGAGCTGAGCTCCAGGCCAGCCGGGACTTAAAGGGAGACCCTGTCTTGGGGGGGTGGGGGGGTGTATACTTTTTTTAGTGTATCTGGGATACGTGAGTATATGTATTTTTATGTGTACATGTTTGTATGTCTGGGTGTGGGCATGCACGTTGAAGTCATAGGTCAATCTTTATGTGTGAGTCCTTACCTTTTGTTTGAGAACGGTTTCTTGGCCACTGTATAAGCAAGCTGGCAGCCTTATCTGTTTCTGGAGACTCTCCTGTCTCCCTGTAGAGCGTACTTGCTCTACTGCTTTCGTGAGGGTTCCAGGCATCAAAACTCAGGTCATTAGGCTTGTCTGGCAAGTGCTTTTATCCACAGAGCCATCTCCTCAGCCTGTATTCTTTTTTTTTTGGGGGGGGGGGGTTTGAGACAAGGTCTCCCTGTAGCCCCAGCTGGCCTGGAACGCATTATGTAGATCAGGCTGCCTTGAACTCACAGAGATCCACCTGCCTTGCCTCCCAAGTGCTGGGATTAAAGGCACGTGTGACACCCTGCTCAGCCTATATTTTTTAAGTATTTTTCTTGATTCTTAGAGAATTTCATACAATGTATTTTGATCACATTCAGACCCTCTCCCTAATCTTCACTCTCACCTTACTAACCCACCCCCAAGTCTTTACCTTTTTCTTCTGGGATAAGGTCTCACTGTGTAGACCAGGCTCACCTTGATTTCACCGAGATCCAACTATCTCTGCTCCCGAAAGCCTGCACAACTATGCCTGGCCAGCCTGTATTTTTAATTACATCTTTTCCATATTTAAATGCATGAAAGCTAGTGTAATTAGCTATCATATTCAATATAGTAGAATCACCTTGTATAGGTTTATAACCTGGGTGTAATGGGCTGTAACATATATAATAGAGGCTATACCATCTACATTTATACAAGTACAATGATGTTTTGTAGAATGATGAAATTGCCTGAGACATTTCTTAGAATCTGTGAGTGATATACTACATTTTCTTACTAATTCCTCTACCATGGCAGAAGTCCATTAATGTGATAATTTTAGAATAACAGTCTAAAAAAGAACACTGTCATCATCTCTTTGCGTGTCCTGTTGTCTTTTCATTAGGTTCTACAGAGTGCTTCCAAGAAAGTATGTGTCTATGAATGAAAGTGATGAAGTACAAATCACAATGTAACCTAATATGTAACTATAGCCTGGGTAGCTCCAGTTACCAAGGTACTGTCATTCGCTGTTGATATCAAACATCTGCTGAGGAGTAAATGGTAACTTAACACTTCAAACTTCCAAATGACCATTGCTCAAAAAAATTTTCATTGTATAGATTTTTCATATATTTAAATTTTTTTATTTATTATTTTTATTTTATGTATATGAGTGAATTGCCTGTATGTACGTATGTAAGTGCACCCATGTCCTATAATACCTGTAGAGACAGAAGGTGTTGTATATCCCTGGAACTAGAGTTACAGCTGTTAGCTTGGTGCTGAGAACCTAACCCTTGGTCCTCTGCAAGAGCAGCCAATGCTCTTAACCCACTGAGCCATCTCTCCAGCCCTAGATTTTTCATATTAATAAAAATTATTATTTTTATTATTGTTTGCATGTATATGAGTGCTCCCATGTCATGCAATGCCCATGGAGGTCAGAAGAGGGGGGTCAGATCCTCTGGAACTGGAGTTACTGATGGTTTTTAGCTGCCATGTAAGTGCTGGGAATCAAATCTGGGTCTGCTGCAAGAGCAGCCAGTGCTCTTAATCGTTGAGTCATCTCTCTAGCCCCAATTTTTCGTATTTTAAAGTAGCATTTTTTCCTAGCCAGGTGTTTTGGTGCACGCCTTTAATCCTAACACTTGGGAGGCAGAGGCAGGCAAATCTCTGTGAGTTCAAGGCCAGCCTGTTCTACAGAGTGAGTTCCAGGATGGCTGGGGCTATAGGGAGACCCTGTCTCAAAACAAAAACATTTTTTTTTCTAAAATGAAAGTCTTTTTGTACTGAAAGTATTCACAAGATTTTACATATAAAACTATTTTAAGAATGGGCATGGTGGTGGATGCTTTAATCCCAGCACTTGGGAGGCAGAGGAGGGGAGAGCTCTGTGAGGCCAGCCTGATCTCACATAACAAGTTCCAGACCATCCAGGGATATAAGGAAGCTCTTGTCTCAAAAACAAAATACAAAAACCCCTACTATATGCTAACAATAAATTATGAAAGATTTAACAGATTCACATGATGGAGATTAAAAATTATTAAACTGTGAAAGCTGTGAGAGGGTAAAGGTGCTTGCTGCCAAGCCTGACAACCTGAGTTCAACAACCAGGACCTAAATGGAGGAAGAGACCCAACCCCAGGAAGGTGCCCTTGGACCTCCACTTCTGTGTACATACTTGTGCCCCTGCCCCACACAATAAACAAATGAGTGTTTACAAAAGTCTTTATGAAGGGTAATCTTTTCCACTTTGTAGTTCTACCACAAAACATATTTCTAACCTTTTCATCACTGGTAGTAGACTCTGGGTGAGGTAAAGGACTATCCTGGTGAGTTGTTTCTACAACAGAAGGTTCCTCAATTTTGCTTCTTATGATGGGTGTTGCAAGAGGGGACAAATCTAGAGGCATCTAATGGAAGTAAGAAAATTTTGTAAGAAGTTAAAAATAGCCAATCAAGATATTTAACAAACCAGGAAGTAAAATTATCATTACTTTTTCATCAGAAGTACTCTTTTTTAACTTCACGGTTAACAACATACTTTTTTAATGTCATCTTCTGAAGCCTTCTTGAATTCATTTTCAAATGGACTTGCCAACTCATTAAACAAACCCACTTCTTCACAGTTTTTTAAGAATCTTGTTGGTGTTGGTGTCTGATCTGAAATAAACGTCAAGAAGTAAGCACAGAGATATAAATGATCATGTTAAGACTCTAAAATACTGCTAGTAGATTAACAAATTAGCAGCACTGGTTCAATCAGTTGTTATTTCTCTCTTTGAAAGATTTCTTCCTTTAAAGCAAACAAAATTTGGTTAGATTCAGTTTTACTTCAGGATATTTCTCCTGGCTTCATAAACCATAAAAATATGAAAGAAGTTCTTTCAGGCTTAGTCTACTACTTCTCCTTTTAGAGTAACACATATTCTACTTGAGAAATAATTTACATAACTAAAATTATGTTGTTTAGATACAATTTAGGGTAAACTAACACGAGCATATAGATATTTTTAACTTGGAAATTTTACTAGCTGTAAACACAATTTTACATCAAAATACTGAGGAAAAAATTCTCTAAACAAAATAACATCCTTCTTACTATATGTGTACTAAAGCTAGTTTTCTTTTTGCATATATATTTTATAAGACTGGTGAGGGGGTATATGAGTCACATGTCTAAAGAAATGTTCTAGCTTAGTTTAGTATCAATGCCAACTCCATTCTCTTACAACCTGAAATATTTCAACTATACTTGAATATGTACTCATTGACAGCTATGATAATATATGTACTGAATGTTAATGTACTACCTACCTATAAAACAAATGTCAGCGCCCATTTTGAACAAAAAATAGCAAATTTTTCCTATTTAGTATTATTATTTTCAAGGATTTATTTAATATTAGAGTTAGTACATTAAAATTTTGTTTCTATTTTATCCATTTAAAATATTTTATTTTTATGCATATTTCTTAAGTGCACCCATGTCATGCAATGTCAGCCTGAGGAGGTCAGAAGAGGGTGTAGGATCCCCTGGAACTGGAGTTACAGATTATTAGCTTCCATGTGGGTGTTGGGACTCAACCTGGGTCTTCTGCAAGAGCAGCCAGTGCTCTTAACCATTAAGCAATCTCTCCAAGACCATATTTTATCCATTTTAGGTTATACAAGAACTTAGCAAACTAAGTACAGTACCTGGTTTCAAGTATAATCTACTGAGTTAAAAGGCACATATTTCTTACCTGTTTCTATACTAGGCATTACTATTTTGTCTTTGCCCCTCACATGTACTACACATAAATACATTTAACAAAAATGATCCACCTACCATACTGGTCTTCCTCAAAACAGTATAAAATTACTGCAGGGATGCTAGTGTATCACAGTTTCACTTATTAACCTATACCCTACTCATGTACCTTAAAAATCTTTTTTGGGGGCTGGAGAGATGGCCTAGTGGTTAAGAGCGCCGACTGCTCTTACAGAGGACCTGGGTTCGATCCCCAGCACCCATATGGTGGCCGAGAGCCGTCTGAAACTCCAATTCCAGGAGAACTCCAGCTCCAGGGGAATCCAAGACCCTCTTCTGACCTCCGCGGCATTGCACGACACGGGTGCACAGACCTGCATGCAGACAGTACATTGATACACATACAGAAATAAATAAAAAAAATTAAAAAAAAAAAACTTTTTTGTTTTGGGTCTCCCTATAACCCCAGCTGGGAGAATTCTCTTTGTAGATGAGGCTGGCCTCAATATCACAGAGATCCTCCTGCCTCTGCTTCCCAAGTGCAGGGAGTAAAGATGTACACCACCATGCTTGGTCTTAAAAACAATACTTTTAATAAGGGACTTATATACATGTATAAATTTAAGTCCATTAAATTCAAATTAGTCAAATATAAATGTGCCTACTGTTCACATCCAATGGATTTGTTTATGTAAGCTCATTAGGAATTAAACGGAGAAAAAAGCTGGAAAAATGTGTATTTACTTTTATTAATGACTATTACTGGCACCATTAGACTTGAGAAATGTCAACACAGGCACAAGTGGTAACATTGCCTTCGGCTACTGATCACCAAAAATATATGTTATACATATCACGCATTTTATTTACATAGTTATGTCAAACTACTCATCTTAATATGTTAGTAACAATGTTCACACATGTTGTTTTTATACTGCATTAAATATAATCAGGAAAATAATTTCTAGAAACCAAATTCAAAACACTTTTTGAAATAAAAATTTATAAAGAGAATGCTCTAAAGCAGTACATTTCAAGGAACAAATACCTTCATACCTAGGAGAATGAACACTTAATAGGTAGTTTTTACTGTGCTTATTTGCCTTTTGATTCTGCATATTCCAAAGAAATGTCTCACTTTTTTCTCCGTCCTTCTTAGAATATTTTAGACATGTCAAAAGTTCCCCACCATAAATGGTTTTCAATAAACTGTCAACATTTTGCTATCTTTAATTTATTCATTACAAAATTTTGGTAGTATAAGTACAGAAGAACCTTCAAATATTACCTTATGTTTCCAAAGCACTGCATAATGGTATTTTGATCTCTATATGAATAATTAAAAAAAAACAAATTCTAGAATCCAATAGTTTAAGCTAAGCTTTACACAACAAAGGATTGGGTTATATTTATGAGATGCAAATCTGTAGTTAAAATAGAAAGGGGCTAACATATATGTAAAATTTGACATGAAATTATATATATATTGAATATCAAAAGGCAGCAAACACCGAGAGTGATAAGAAAATGTGTGAACTGGGTTTCTTCACAATACTATGGAATATTGCCTACTTAGGTAGACCATCTGGCTGTGGGGTACCACACATATGCACATACAAGCACTAACTCAACTTAGGTCTCCTTTATTAAGTTTATTTTTTCAGTGCTGGGGATCAAAACCAGGACCATGTGCATGTTAGGTAAGCACTATACCACTGATCTATAGCCCAGCTTCAGAGTATTTTACTGGTAAAACATTTCATCTAAAACATATTGAACAAAATCATAGTAACCAAGTTTGCTAATGGCTCTTTGTCCAACAGGAAGAGCTTGATCATTTTCTGTCTTCACAGAGCTTTATAAAACAGGTATATGGCAGCTAAAAGAAACACTGTCTAAATACCATGTTAGTTCAGTTATCAGCTAAATGTAAACTTTGTGGATGGTATGAATGTTCCAAGGGTCCCAATAAACTTCAATAAAATTGACATGGAAATGTATATTTGAAAAGCACATAAAAATGAAATGATCAGAACATATGGAAATGTAATGGGTAAATACATGTTGCCAACATTTACTATAAATGACGTAAGTGGATATCACCAGACTATAATATTTACAAATACACAAAATTGTGCACATTCCAGGTGAAATATGTAAATAAGCTATTAATAAAAGCATATACTAACCAGCCACAATGACACTGTCATTACGTGCTGGACCAAATTTCAGTGTCATCTCATGTTTATGTTTATGGACAGCCAAATGATCCTCGTTGGTAAAACGCTGTGGCAAAAAGTTTTAAAATATAGTTAAGATTTTCAAATTTGACCAAATAAGTAAGCTGATAAGGATATTAATTTCCACATGTAAAACAACCATTAACAGTGAAATAGCAGTTTGTAAATTATAAAAGAATCTACTGTTAGCACACAAAGGCATACTAGTTACAATAATCAGAGAAACCCACCACGCAAGAATAAAAAATAACAGTACATTGCTAAATCTCTTACTAAAACTCATTTGAGAGATTTGAAAATAAAATGAGCCAAAAAATGGAGCATCATTCACCTTTTATTATATCAAAGGAGAAATATTGTACTACAGAGTATAATGACTTTTGAAGAAAACACTGTATTTACCTACACTTACAGTTACTTACCACTTTAAAAACCTTATTTATTTATTTATTTACTTATTTACTTATTTTCTGTGTTTGAGTGTTACGCTAGCAGTAATCTAAGTGCATCCATGTTGTACAATGCCCACAAGGGACAGGAAAGGGCTTCAGGGCCCCTGGAACTGGAGTTATGGATGGTTGTTAGCTGCCATATGGGTGCTGGCTGGGATTTAAACCTGGTCTTCTGCAAGAGCAGCCAGTGCTCTTAGACACTGAGTCATCTCTCTACCCCATACTCACCAATTTTAAACTGCTAACATTATGACTCCTGGGCAAATTAATCAATAAATAAAGCTTTTTGCTACAACATTAAAGAAAGAATTCCTTTATTGTGATCCAGGAAAGAAACAGTGACCAATATAAGAAATCAGTTTAAAGTTAAAATTTTTAACAACGTAGTCTGATTTTTTTTTTTTTTTAATTTGGTCTTTTTGAGACAGGGTCTCCTTGTAGCCCTACGTATCCTGAAACTCACTATGCAGACCAGGCTGCCCTGAACTCAAGAGATCCACCTGCCTCTCAAACTGATTCTTTTTTTTTTTAATTTTATTTCTTTATGTGTATGAATGTACTGTCTGCATGCAAGCTTGTGCACCCATGTCGTGCAATGCCGTGGAGGTCAGAAGAGGGTGTCGGATTCCCCTGGAACTGGAGTTCTCTGGAATTGGAGTTTCAGATGGTTCTCGGCCGCCATGTGGGTGCTAGGGATCAAACTCAGGTCCTCTGTAAGAGTGGTTGGCGCTCTTAACCACTAGGCCATCTCTCCAGCCCCTCAAACTGATTCTTTTTTTTTTTTTTTTTGTCTTTTTGAGACAGGGTCTCCCTGTAGCTCTGGCTGTCCTGGAACTCACTCTGTAGACCAGGCTGGCCTTGAACTCTCAGAGATCCACCTGCCTCTGCCTCCCAAGTGCTAGGATTAAAGGCATGTGCCACCACGCCCGGCTCCAAACTGATTCTTAAAATCATAGTTAAATTAAAATGAAATAAAATTATTTTTAAAGCTATGTATCACATTCTTTCCTCTCCTTACACTGGGTATTATATGCCAAAGTGACATTTCTGCTTTTTTTTTTTTGGTCTTTTTGAGACAGGGTCTCCCTTTAGTAGACCAGGCTGGCCTTGAACTCACAGAGACCCACCTGCCTCTGCCTCCCGAGCACTAGAATTAAAGGTATGGGCCACCATGCTTGGTGGTGACATTCCTGATTATAACACTGTACATGCGCTGTTTATAAATTATCTACTGGGGCTAGAAATTAATCTTTATGAAGATGCTGCTCCTTATCAAGCACCATTTGTAACTAGAAACAGGGAGAATTTCCTTGTTATCTCAGAACAACTATTTTGACCATTTCTGGTTCAGAAGTTAAATTAACATCTCATTCTTTCCTATAGCTTTACAAACAGGGATATTAAAATTAGATATTCTTAAATTTTCTTTGTCTAAGCCACCAAACTAGTTTTATGCAACTAGTAAATGAATGAAATATTTTCCCATTAAACTTACCAGTGTAATATTTATAAAGTATGACAATAAGTATCTATTAGCATCTTTAAGTCCAGTATACTAGCCCTAGCCTCAAGGTTTTTGTTTGTTTATTTATTTTCATTTTTATGTGTATACGTGAGCCTGTGTGTACAATGCCCATGGAGGCTAGAAAGAGGGCATATCGGATCCCCTGGAACTGGAGTTATGGATGGCTATTAACCATTATGTAAGTGCTGGAAAATAAACTCGGGTCCTCTGTAAGAGCAACCAGTGCTCTTAACCAACTGAACTATTTCTTTAGCCACTGTTTTGTTTTTTCTAAAACAGGGTCTCACAGGAAGCCCTATTTGGCCTGGAACTTGCTACACAGACCAGGCTAGTCCTGAACTCACAGAGATCCTCTAGCATCTGCCTCCTAGATGTTAGGGTTAAAGGCATGTACAAAAATGCCCCAACCAAAGTTTTAAAGATTTATTTCTTTGTATATGTATGTGTATACCTGTCTGTGTAGAAAATGCACATGTGTGTGCATATGCCAGTGGAGACTAGAAGAGGGTGTTGTAGCCCATTGAACTGGAGTTATATTTGGTTGTGAGCTCCCTGATGTGGGTGCTGAGAACAAAACTCAGGTCCTTTGAAAGAGCAGAAAGCACTCTTACCACTGAAGCCATCTTTCCAGCCCTCTAGCTTGAAGTTAAAAACCTCTTATCAGAGGCTGGAGAGATGGCCTAGCCTACCGCTCTTACAGAGGACCTGGGTTTGCCAGGCGTGGTGGCGCACGCCTTTAGTCCTAGCACTCGGGAGACAGAGGCAGGTAGATCTTTGTGAGTTCAAGGCCAGCCTGGTCTACAGAGTGAGTTCCAGGACAGCTGGTGCTGCAGGGAGACCCTGTCTCAAAAAAACCAAAAAACCAAAAAAAAAAAAAAGAGGACCCAGCACCCACATGGCGGCCGAAAACCGTCTGAAACTCCAATTCCAGGAGAACTCCAGTTCCAGGGGAATCTGACACCCTCTTCTGACCTCCACAGCATTGCACGACACGGGTGCACACACCTGCATGCAGACAGTACATTCATACACATACAGAAATAAATAAAATTTAAAAAATATTAAAAAAAAACCCAAAAAACAAAAAACCTCTCATCAGTGCCCACTGTGCTCTGCACACTTTCACTATTGGGGCTATTACAATAATATACTGTTATCTTCATGTCTAACCTTCTAAGTAAATTGAGGTCCTCCTATGGCCTACAAGTTTGACATACATTAAGTATTCCATAAATATAATAGAAAAAAATGAAGGTGGATCTTTGTGAGTTCAAGGCCAGCCTGATCTACAGAGTGAGTTCCAGGACAGCTGGGGCTACAGGGAGACCCTGTCTCAAAAAAAAAAAAAAAAAAAAAGAAAAAATGAACACCTTAAAATCAGTAAAAGGTAGAAAAAAACCCCACCTATTAAGAAAACCTCCCTATTAAGGAGAATCAAGTTTTGTTTATGCACCAACAGAAAATGGACTATAATCTTATGATCCTTCCTGAGAACCTATGTCCCAATGAATGGAGTGCTCAAATACAATACTTCATTCCTTCCCTTATTCATTCACCTATGGGCACTGGGATCATAATCCAGCTCTTGCCCACGCAGGCCATCTTCCTATTACTTAATCCTTTTAACAATTCTTCCAAAATTTGGGGAAGTAAGTAGTGATGCTTTTGACAAGAATGATGAGAAATAAAGCTCAAGATAATGAACATATCTATAGATCATGTTGACATTATTTTATTGTGTTTTATCCCCACATTAAAAATGTTAATGTTAGGGGCTGGAGAGACAGCTCAGCAGTAAAGAGCACTGGTCTTGCAGAGGACCCAGGTTTGGTTCCAGCATCCACCAGGCAGCTAACAACTGTACAGAACTTCAGTTCCAGGAGATATGATGCCTTCTTCTTGACCTTCATGGGCACTGTACAACATGGGTGCACTTACATGTAGATAATACACTCTTATACATAAAATAATAAAAATTTTAAAATGTAAATGTTATGTTTTACAACCCACACTAAAAGTAACTTCGAGTAAGAGCCATTTTATGTTCCCATAGAACCTCACAATGTTTTTTCCATTAAAGGCAATCATTAAAACATCTCTGAATAAATTCATTTTGTTATAGGTATCATATTTTAAAACTTTACCAATCTCTAAATTAAAGAGGTAAGAATTTGGAAAAGTTTCTCCTAGAAATTTTATTTTACCAGTGCCTTCTGTTTGGATTAGTTTGATCACAAATACTAATTTGAGCTGGGAGTATAGTTTAGTGGTAAAGTACTCACATAGTATGCACAAGGCCATAGGTTTGAACCTCAGCAATAATAAAACCAACCAAACTTCCCATAGGATAAATAAAATTTTCTTCTGTACCACATGAAAATGACAGCAAACTGTTAGCAACTAAACAACAACTATCTAGGATCATACGACTATTAAAACCATGAGAATGTATTTATAAATTCTCATACAATAGCAAATTTATGGTTACTTATAAAGAGGTTGTTAATATTGTTTAGATGCAATACTTTTCAATGTGAAGGGAAGAATATACTCAAATTGGTATCTGATACAGGCAAATTTGACCTTGGCAATCATCTGAAAAAAATTATTTTCATTTACCAAGAAACTTGAAAACTAAAAAATCAACCAAGCTAAAATGAAAAAAATGTATACACATACATGAAGGATTTTTTTTCAGCAAGTACTTATAAAGTAACTAATACATGCTAAGATAAAATTTATTTACAGAATATATGTGAATTGTTCCAGATAAACTAAAAAGTTATTAAAAAAAAGTCTTGGCTGGGCATGGCAGCACACACTTTAATCTTAAGAGGCAGAAGAAGCAAATGGATCTCTGTGAGATGGAGGCAAGCCTGGTCTACATAGTTCCAGACCAGCTGGGACTACAGCAAGACCCTGTCTCAAAAAGAGAAGGTTTGTAGAATAATTATTATCATGCTACTGGCAATATTAATATATGAACTCATATAATTCCTTCTAGACAATTCAAAGTCCAACCCCAATTCACCATACAATAGATATATAGGAACACAGGCATTCTATAAACAAAAGCAAGACCTTGAGCATAAGCTCAATAAACAATATTGAAAAAATTTTTGGATTGGTTTCTAGCAGGGTAGGTAATCATCTCTCTTAAAACAGTTAAACGAGAAAGGATAAGGGGCAGATGGGAGGAAGGTGAACGGGCAGTTAATAATGTTAATTTTTGATACTGAGAAATCTGTGCTTCCAAGGCTTGACCATTCTTTTTTTCTTTGCATTTTATTATTGTTGGTAGTAGTAACTGGCCAAAGCTTACTTAAAATAAAACAACAAAAGGGGCTGGAGAGATAGCCAAGTGGATAAGAGCACCGATGCTCTTGCAGAGGACCCGGGTTCGATCCCCAGCACCCACATGGCGGCCGAGAACCGTCTGAAACTCCAATTCCAGGAGAACTCCAGTTCCAGGGGAATCCATGGGAATCCGACACCCTCTTCTGACCTCCGCAGCACTGCACGACACGGGTGCACACACTTGCATGCAGACAGTACATTCATACACATACAAAAATAATAAATTAAAAAAAAAAATAAAACAAAAAACAGAGGGCAAAGCTTTTTAGTTTGGGAATCAATTTACATAGATTTTATAAATAAAATTTATCTAAGCATGTAATAGTTACTTTATTAAGTATTTGTTGAAAAAAAAAGTTTCCATATCTCTCATATGGGCATATATATATATATATATTTTGTTTGTTTGTGTTTTGAGATAGGGTCTCCCTGTAGCCCCAGCTGACCTGGAATTCACTATGTAAACCAGGCTGGCCTTGAACTTACAGAGATCCACCTGCCTCTTCTTCCTGAGTGCTGGGATTAAAGGCATGAACTACCATGCCTGGCTTACATAGTTTTCATTTTAACCATACTGATTTTCCATTCTGTTTCCTAAGTTTCTTGATAAGTCCAAATAAATGCCACAGTGCCTATGTAAAGGTCAGAGGACAGCTTTGTAGAACTGGTTCTCTCCTTCACCTTTAATGGTTTCCAAGGATCAAACTCAGATGGGAAGACATGTGTAGCAAGTGCATGTTAAGCCATCTCTCTCTTTTTAAAATTTTATTTATTTTTATATGTATGAATGTATTGTACGCATGTAGGTTGTGCACTTGTGTCGTGCAATGCTATGGAAGTCAGAAGAGGGTGTTGGATTCCCTGGAACTGGAGTTAAAGACAGTTCTTAGCTGCCCTGTGGGTTCTGGGAATCAACCCAGGTCCTCTGCAAGAGCAGTCGGCACTCTTAACTGCTGAGCCATCTCTCTAGCCCCAAGCCGTCTCTTATTAGAACCAATTTCCTAAGTCAGTGACTCTGTGTTCATAAAAATCATATTGATGATTTTTTAAAAAATTATTACTATTTAACATTTTAAATAGGAAAAAATAAGTGTATAATTCATCAGGCTAACAGCTCATTTTTCTATGTTAGATGAAGAATTCTATTCAATAGGAAATTACTGATTACATACACAACTCCACTGAGATTTTAGGCTAACTATATAATGAATCTATATCTCATTCATAAATCAGGTTATGATGTACAAATATTTTGCCAAAGACATAATTTTCAATGAAAGTGACCCCAAGGGCAAAGATATTACCAATAGTAAGAATAGGAAAACAAAATCTTTTACAAAGTATCTGTCTCTTATTCAATAGTATTTCCCCTTAATACAAATGAAATTAATAGAAGAGTAGAATACGTAAATTACTTAAGACATAAAAAGATTATAGTAAGAATCTTCAGGTAAATCTTAATTTCTATAGGTCATGCTCAAGTATTATCAACAAAATTCATTTTAAACTGTAAAAACCTATTTGAAATTTTAAACTGCACATTAAACTGTGCAATATTAAGTATACCACAGCAAACACTTTAATTTGAACAATGCCATGTTTGCTGGTGGGAAAAATAATTTGCACTATTATCATCAAATTGATGTTTCTAAATTCAATTATAAAACCTTCAACTTCCTAGGAAATATGAAAAGAGACTACATTCTCACTTTTAGCAAGATTTAATAAATGAATGTTGACATTTGCCAGATTATGTTTTAGTCAGTAACCCATTACAGGTGATACTACATAACAGAGATTAAGTGTCTCACAGAACAAGCATTGGCCACAAATACATAATAAACAAGACTAGAGTATTTATATAAAAAACAGTTCTTCATTAGAGAGAACAAAAATATTAGTGAAAGCAAAAAACTAAGCCAGTTTTCTTCTTTTTTAAAATGTGTGTGTATGTACCTGCATGCCACAACACACACCAATGTGGAAGTTAGAGGACAACTTACAGGAGTCAGTTCTTTCCTTTCACCATGTGGTTCCAGGGATTGAATTCAGTTCATCGGTCTTGGCAGTAAGTGTCTTTAACTACTGAGCAATCTCATCAGACCAAGTTAGCTTTTGAAAGCAATTCACTATACATTTTTAAACTTGGCCTACAATTTATGTATTTGTTTGTCTGTTTACTTGGACTGGGAATCCAATCAAGGGACTTGTGTATTCAAGGCATGTGCTCTACCACTAAACTATATCTCAGCCCTTGTTTTGGGGGACAAGGTCTTAACGTGGTCTTGAACTTGAGGTTCTCCTGCCTAAGACACTGTGCCTGGCTGTATATACATTTTGAGTTGCTAATTCTAGTTCTAAAAATGTATTCTAAGAAACTAGAGGTAATACACAAAGAGTTACTGAAAATGATAGTGTTTATTAACGCTGAATCCCAATTCTGCTTATTAATTAATACTGAAACTAGTTTCAAAGTTCCTAATAAAGGAATAGGCAAATGACAGGACATGCTCTAGCAAGAGACTATTTACTACACAATAACTTAAAACCATGTCTGCCCACATGTATAATCCTGGCACTTGGAAGACAAGAGGAGGAGGACAAGCTCAGGATTAGCATAGGGTACAGGACTATAGAGATTCTGCTTATCAAAGGCCCAATAAAGAAAAAAGTCTTTTCAATTAACACAGAAAGTACTCATTATATATTTATATATCCAAATATAAAAACTGTGCAGTATGTTTTTTAAATAAAGGGCAGGATTTTAATATGCTAATCAACTTAAGGTTCTCTTTGGGTTTTATTTTGTCTTTTAAAACCTGCCAACATTTTCTGGGTTCTTTTTTTTTTTTTTTCTGGGCACTTTTCTAACAAAGAATAAGTAAGTTTTAAAGAAAAAAAATACACAAAGATCTGTATTTAACAAATACCCCTTCATGTCTGAGCAGGCTACTTAGTGACAGAGACTTCAGTTATACACACAGCACAAGAATAAACTTTGGTTCAAACCTAGCTGTAATACTAGTTCTATGACTCTTGAGTTCAGCAGGTCTTATTTAGTAGTTTGTCTATAATACAAGGCTAACTAACAACAAGCATTTTATGGGACTACTGCATGAATTAAATGACATAATCTACATAAAATTCTCAGCACTATCTATGGACTAAATAAATATGCTGTATTATTACAAATGGTTTTATTATATAGTAGCTGCTGCTACTACTGCTACTATATGAACCCTACTACTACTATTACTACTACTTCTGGAACACTACTTCTACTACTGGAACCTTTTTCCTCAAATCTTTTTTTTTCATCTTTTTTTTCGGGGGGGGGGCAGGGTCTCCCTGTAGTTCCAGCTCCCTGGAACTCACTATGTAGACCAGGCTGGCCTTGAACTCTCAGAGATCCACCTGCCTCTGCCTCCCAAGTGCTGGGATTAAAGGCATGTGCCACCATGCCCAGCCCCTCAATAAGGAGGTGCATATAAGGAACACATAAGGTAAACATTTGATAAATATCTGAAGGCTCTGTGTTTCACAGATGTCTCTGGTATGTATTTTTATTTTTCAAAATATAAAATATAATTTTATTTTGAAAAATAAAATTATACTTACAGAAAAGGAAAAAGTTCCTATATAGTCCTTAAACAGTTTTTATTCTCTAAATGTTTTTCTTCTTATATTATGGTACTTTTAAAGGTCATTTCTTCTGTTCAATGGAATAAACAAAAGTATAGTTTTTATGTTGAATATATAGAAGGAAATATTTACATGTCTTAAGTTTTAGAAAGATCTGTTCTCTTTATTTGGTCTTTCCACATCTCTTCCCTCCTCTTCCCCATCAGTTACTATGAGTAAATTGTCCATAGTACCATTTAAGGCCATTCCTTTCACTTGGGCACTAGATTCCATCTTCTTACCCTCTCAAGAATTCCATTCCTCCCTTCTATCTATACTAATAGAGTGTCATATATCAATCTTAAAAGGAAAAACAACAAGCTCCATCTTTAATCCTCCTTCCTCCTATAGATGGAATGCTGATTCCTTTAAGCCACACCCCAATTACTGATAACAACATTGCAAAATTGGTCACTACCTAAAGACTGGCTCTAGAAACACTGTATTAACTGTAGCTATAGTTTGGATCCCCAACATCCCTCAACATACACATATCCAAAGTTTTGCTTTCTAGGGTGACATTATTAGGAGTGAAGGAAACACTGGGAATTGGTGGGCCTGGTAGAGCTCCTTTGCTCATTTGGAGTACAAATTTGAAAGAGACTGGGTGGCTCTGGCCACCCTCTGTTTCTTGTGACTCCTGCTTGGGAGTGCTTCTGTTTTGCCTTCTGCCATACCATGATATGTTGCCTTGTCATAGGCCCCAAAGCACTAAGAAAAATGACCATGGACTGAAACCTCTGAAACTAGAGTCAAAATAAACCTTTCAGAGTGGTGGGACGGCTCAGAGGGTAAAGGTGCTGACTGCCAAGCCCGAACCTAAGTTCAATACTAGGGTTGGAGGAGAGAACTGACTCCCACAAGTTGTCCTTTGACCTGCATATATACATATACATTAAATAAATGTCAACAAAAACCTCCCTAAGTTTATTATTTCAGTTATTTTGTTATGGCAGAAACACAACTAAAACCTAGAGATTATAGAATTGTATTGCTTCTTTAATTCAAACTAGCAAAATGAATGCTTTGACTATTACCAAGCTCTCTGCTTAACTCAGTACTAAATCTAAGAAATAAATCTGATTTATCAGAGGGAAAATCTAGTTGGAAACTAAAATCATACTCTATTTCTCATTATATCCACTATTTCTGTTCACCTAATTCACCTCCCCTTGACCATCTTCTACTCTCCCTACTTCCACTCTTACCTCAGGGTGGCTTCTCACTGCTCTGTGAATAAACCCAAGCACCTATCAATGGTCTACAAAGGTCCACAGCTAGATGTTTTCCTATCTCTCCCATCTCTTGCCCTGATCCTCATTAAACATAATGTGCTCTAGTGACAACAGAAACAGACAGGGTTTATGACCTTATTTTCTTCAACTGCCACCTTACCAGAAATGCATTCTTTTTTTTTTTTTTTTTTAATTTTTATTTATTTCCTGCACGTGTCTGCCTGTCCTGATCTGCATGCCCGTCCTGTGCACCCGTGTAGTGCAAATGCCTCGGAGGGTCAGATGGGGTCTCGGATCCCCTGGCCAACTGGCGTTATTCTCTCCCCCTGAATAGAGTTTCCCATCATTTTTCACCAAAATCCCGAAGATCATTTCCAAGAAATAGTCATCATCCACATTCAATCAACATCAGAATCATCAGAGTCATTTTTTTCACCCAGAAGTAGTTGTCATTTTCACAGAAACAATTTTCACATCAACAGGTCACATCATCAAATTTTCATCCAGACGATCTTCCAAGCGCCATGTTGGGTGCTGGGGATCGAACCTGGGTCATCTGTAAGAGCGTCGGCGCGCTTAACCGCTAGGCTATCTCTCCAGCCCCCAGAAATGCATTCTTAAAATAGCATTAGGGTTGGTGAGATGGTTTAGTGGACCTGAATTTGATCCCTGGAACTCACATAAAGGTGGAACAATAGAAGTGATTCCACAAAGTTGTCCTCTCACCTCCACACATTCACCATGGCATGTGTTGCTCCATCAATAATAGAGAATATCCCCAATAATAAAGTAAAATAGCAATTCTGACAATGCCTATATGTTTGCCACATTCAATCGGGTATCATCTAAATTAAAATCATGAGACACTACTGTATCTTTACCAGAATTACTAAAAATTAAGACTTACCTTTAAATCTTAAAAAGGAGATCTTCCCTACATGACTGGGATGCTCAGTAAAGTTGGAGCAATCAAAACAGTGAGGTACCAGCAGGAAAGCTGATAGACTAATGAACAGAACAGAATACAAAAGCCTAGAACCAGGCATAGATATATATATATATATATATATATATATATATGTATATTCCTTTAATTTTTCTAAAGATCAAGCCAGTTTAAGAAAGGAAAAGCTTCCTAATGTGTGAAGCCAAGTTGTCTAAAAAAACTGTATAAAAAAAAAGACATCACCTCTATCTACAAGTTGACTGTATACAAAAATTAATTCAACATGCAACAGTGATCTAAATGAAAACACATTTTCATAGAAAATCCAGTATCTTTATGACCTTAGGGCAGGTAAGAGTTTCTGAGGTAAGTAGAAAATGAAGGCAGAGAAGAGGAAAAAATTAATACATCAGATTTCATTAAATTAGAAGCATCTATTCATAAAAAACATTATTGTGGGGGCCAGAGAGATGGTTCACCAGTTAGGAGAGCTTGCTGCTCTTCTAGAAGACAGGGGTTCAGTACCAAGAAACCATATCCGATGGCTTACAACTGCCTGTGACTCAGCTCTAGGGGATCCAACCATTCTTCGGTACTAGGAGGACACTATACCACACCCACAGCATGCATTCATAGACACACACACATACATATAACAGAAATAAATCTTTAAATTTGTTTTAATTTAAAAAATTCAAACACAAAGCAGAAATCTGAAGATACTTATCTGTTATCCCGGATATATAAAGAATGGCTACCACTCAACAATCTGATTTTCTTCCTTTCTCTTGCTACCCACTTTTCTTTTTTAAAGTTTTTGTGCCCCCTCCTCATTTCTTTAAAGAGGTTCATTTGTGTATGTGTGAATGCATGTGCACAGAAGCCAGTAGAAGATATCAGGTGTCTTCCTCTTATCACTTTCTGCCTATTCTGTTAAGGCAGGATCTTTCCTTGAACCTGGGACTTATGTTTTCTTGGCTAGGCTAGAAGCCAGCAAGCTTTCCTTAGCCATCCTCTTGTCTTTGCCTTACTCTACCCCTACCATGCTGGGGTACAGCAGGATGTATGGCTTGTTATGTGGGTGTTGGAATCTGAACTCTAGTCTCAGGATTGTATGGCAAGTGTTCTTAACTGCTGAGCCATCTCTCTAGCTCCCGGTAGTATGAGAGACTGAATGAACTTACAGCCTTATTCGTACTAGGCAAGTACTCCACTACTTAAAAGCACCATATGTTAACAAGGATATGACATGATTAAATGTGGTAAAAATTACTGATGGGAACAGGGTGGTGTATTCATTTTAGAAAGTAATCTGGTAATTTCCTAAACTGTTAAAATTGGTGTCTACCATATAATTCCATCATTACACTTCTGGGTAGTCATCTAAGAGAAACTAAAGCATTTGTCCACATAAAGACCTGTAAGAAAATTTCACATTCATTTGTGATAACTAAATTTGGAAATAAGCTAGATGATGATAATGTGGAATAATAAATTATTACCCCTCGATAGGAAGGAATTAACTAGTAATCAGAGAGCAGTTTCTGTGTGTCCCCAGGAATTCATGTGCTGGAAACACAATCTCTAAAGTCATATGCTAATGGTATTTGGTGGTGGGACCTTTGTTGGGTAATTAGGATTAGATGATGTCATGAGTGTAGGTTTCCCATGATGTAATTAGTAGCTTTGTAAGATAAGGAAAAAATAGACCCAAATTAGCAACATGTCTTGCTATATGATGCTCAACACTAATGATTCTGCAGAATCCCTCCTCTATCAAGAAGGTCCTCACTGAATTTGATCCCACAACTTCCAGAGTGTTGAATTAAATAAACCTCTTTTTTTAATAAGTTACCCGAGTAACCAGTCTGTGGCATTTAGTTAATAGTCATAGACAGTAGACAAAGATAACTGAGAAATCTTAAATTATGTGGTAAAAAAGAAGCCAGAGAAAACACTGGGGCTGGACAGATGGCTCAGCAGTTAAGAGCACTAGCTGCTTTTGCAGAGGACTGGGTTTGGTTCTCAGTACCTAGATGGCAGCTAACAGCCATCCAGAACTCCAGTTCCAGGGGATCTGATGCCCTCTTCTGACTTCCATGGGCATTGTACGAATGAGGAATACATTTCATACACAAAAATAAAATAATATTTTTTTAAAAGAAACCAGATAATGGAGCTGGAGAAATGGCCTAGTGGTTAAGAACGCCGAAGGCTCTCACAGAGGACCCGGGTTCGATCCCCGGCACCCACATGGAGGCTGAGAACCATCTTTAACTCCAGTTCCAGGGGAATCTGATGCCCTCTTCTGACCTCTACACGACATGGGTGCACCAACCTACATGCAGACAGCAGTACATTCATACACATAAAAAATAAATAAAAAAAGAGAAACCAGATAAATGTACAAACTATATGAATACTTATATACAGTTCTGAGCAGCACAACATGTTTACAGTAACAGACAGCAGACCAGCAATTGATAAAGATGTGAGATTACAAATGGCACAAGGAAATTTTGGGGATGATGAGTATGCTCACTCTTGATTGTGATGACAATTGTATGAGCATACGTATGTATATACGTACGTATACACACACATACACACACACACACACACACACACAAACACAAACTCACATATGTTAAATTAAAATTCTGAGTGAGGTTAGACGGCTCAGCAAAGGGGTTTGTTAACCAAGCCTGATGACCTGAATTCAATTCCCAGGACCCATATGGTAGAAGGGGGAGACTCCTGCAGGTTGTCCACTGACCTTCATACACCTGCATGGCTTGGGTGTACGTAAACATGTATACATACACATACACAAAACAAATGTAAAACAAAAATCCAAAACATCAAATTGTGAACTATAATGTACTTTTTATCTATCTCAATTTATATATCAACAAAAATGAAATAAAAACAATGAAGTACTTTATTTTTTTATTTTTATTTTTTGTCTTTTCGAGACAGGGTCTCCCTGTAGCCCCAGCTGTCCTGGAACTCCCTCTGTAGACCAGGCTGGCCTTGAACTCACAAAGATCCGCCTGCCTCTGCCTCCCCAGTGCTAGGATTAAAGGCGTGCGCCACCACTCCTGGCTAACAATGAAGTACTTTAACGGCTATGACTTATATTCTCTATATAAGTAAACTTTGTAAGTTTACTACATATTCAAAGTTTGTTTTTAATGTCTGTAGTTCTTTAAAAGATTAGGACAATGGGAATAGCAATAGATTAATGATTTAATGGCTTATTAAAAAACTAAAATATCGTTTCCTGAAACTATTTCCATACATGCTCCATATTAAAGATGTTAGATATAATAACATTAATATATTAGTGATGCTGTCAGAGGTATAAGTTAATTTCCTAAGAATTCAAATAAATAAGTTTTATATATAGCAATGCATTTTTTGTTTCAAAGTAGGCACTTTACCAATTATTTTCAATCAATATAGGTTAAATAAATAATCCCATATTAGAGTATACATTTTAGAACTCAGATATAATATTAAAGAAAAGGAAAATTTCTAAAAATTTTCTGGGTTGTTATAAGATCTAAAATTTTATAAATCATTCTAAGAAAACTGTTTTAATGACAACATATTCTATTATTGTTTTAATAAGTAGAAATATACAAAATCACTTAAAGTAACAGATGTATTACCTGGCCACATCCAGGGGCAGTGCAAAGAAAGGGTTTGTCATCACTCATATTCCACAGGTCCTTGTATTGCCTATAATAAAGCATGGAGACAGTGAAATGCTTTATAGCATATGTTTTTGAATGAAGAATCAT
Organism: Rhizomys pruinosus; assembly: GCA_009823505.1. Classification (NCBI taxonomy): domain Eukaryota; kingdom Metazoa; phylum Chordata; class Mammalia; order Rodentia; family Spalacidae; genus Rhizomys; species Rhizomys pruinosus. Next base: position 3,860,995 of record VZQC01005840.1, read on the forward strand.
TTCAAATTTAAACTTCCACGAAGCTTGAAAACTTTTTTATTTGAATGTGAACTAAAACACTTCTGTGCTAATATTTATTCATTGTGAGAGTGGCCAAATATATGCAACATGCAGAATGACAAAAGAGGAAAAGTTTAGACCACTGCTATCAGGCTCTTTCCTGCTCCACAGTGTATAAGTACTTGAAATAAACAAAGTCTGTTTACTAAATGAGCAAATACTATGCTGTCTCCAAGGATCATACTGTAGAGTTGCAGAAATAATGCAGCAAGATTTCTATTTCCACTCCTAAATTCTTATTTTTGGCTAACATGTCTATCTGAATATCCTTCTAAAACACCAACTAATTTAAAAACAAACTCTTAAATCCCCTCTTAAAGTTATCTCTTTTCATGTATATAAAGTACTGTGGAAGACTCTCAAATACAAATATAAAAGAGAATTACATTTTAGTTTCCAGGGACCCAACAAAAGAATTAAAATAGCACAGTCTGAAAGGAAATTTTTTCCAGTACCTGTTTTTGTTTTTAATATTTTTTAATGTGTATGAATGTACTGCCTGCATGCATGTATGTGCACTCACGTTGTGAAATGCCCATAGAGGTCAGAAGAGGGTGTTGGGAACAGAATGCCTGTCCTCTGCAAGAGAAGGCAGTAATCTTGGCCTAGAACTCACTATATAGACCAGGCTGGCCTCAATCTCACAAAGATCCTCCTATTTCTGCTTCCTGAGTGCTGGGATTAAAGGTGTACACCACCACACCTGGCCTTCTAACTCTTGCAGGTAGCAAAATCTATAGATATTCATTTCCTTTATATAAAATTGGTAAAGTGCCTATAGCTCAAATACATCTTTGTATACTTTAAATAATTTTTAAATTTTATTTATTTTCTATGTGTATGAATGTACTGTCTGCATGTAGGTTTGTGCACCCGTGTCGTGCAATGCCACGGAGGCCAGAAGAGGGTCTCGGATTGCCCTGGAACTGGAGTTCTCCTGGAATTGGAGCCACAGATGGTTCTCAGCCGCCATGTGGGTGCTCGGGATCGAACCCGGGTCCTCTGCAAGAGCAGTCCGCGCTCTTAACCGCTAGGCTATCTCTCCAGCCCCCTAAATAATCTTTAGATTACTTATAATACCTTAAATAATTTAAAAGCTGTATCATTTTTATACTATATTACTGTAGTGTCTGGTTGATAGAATCAGAAGGTACAAAGGGCTTCCTGTAATAACATAATAAATGATTTTGGGGGGGTCTTTTTTTTTTTTGTCTTTTTGAGACAGGGTCTCCCTGTAGCTCTGGCTGTCCTGGAACTTACTCTGTAGACCAGGCTGGTCTTGAACTCACAGAGATCTGCCTGCCTCTGCCTCCCAAGTGCTAGCATTAAAGACGTGTGCAACCACACCTGGCAACAAATGATTTCTAATGGTGATCTGCTTCTGAACCCTAAGTTTCTAACTTCTTGTTAGAGGTATAGATGGGATCAAAACCTAATGTTATGCTTGGCATGGTGGCTCACACCTATAATCCCAGCCCCCAGAAGGCAGAAGCAGGCAGATCTATGTGAGACTGAGGGCACCCTGTCCACATAGTGACTTCCAGGTGAGCTGGGACTAGGAAGACAATGCCAAAACAAACAAACAAACAAACAAAAAACCAACCTAAACTTTTGAGAACTTCAAAGCTATTACTAGTAATAGTATTTTATAGTGTTCCCTCCTAATGTAGATGCTATGTAAATAGGTAAAAAACAAAAGAGCTGAACTGAAAATTATCAATTCTCGTTCATCAGAGACTTGGGAGCAATCAGCAAATAGTTACCCTGAAAAGTGAGGTCTAGGATTCCCTAAGAGTCATCATTTACTAGGGTTGGAAGCATGCTGCTGGAACCAGTATTGGCAATACAGTAACTGTAGCTGACCAACTGCCAGAGTTTCAGTGCAAACTAAACTAAAACCCCTGGACCCCCATATTAAATGGATTAACAGGGGATACAATTTTGTGAGTTTTACCTAGAGGACCTCTGGATAAAGACTAGAGGGGGTTAAAAAAAAAAAACCCAACAACACTCTGAAATGCTAGAGAGCGTTACCAAAGGCCACTAAAGCAATACAGCAAAATATTGGTCTCCCTGAGACAAGCAAGACTCCTCCGTCAATATCAGCTACACCTCAACAGCCTGGAGATACTGTGCAACAGTGGCAGCCAAGTGTCTATATATATCCCAAATCTATTTGGCTATTAGCTCTCTCCTTGGAGGAATAACTCACAGCGGATGCCACAAGCTTATGTCCTCTAGTGGTTAGGAGATGTTATAAGCCACAATAAGAACTTGCCACCCTTTATAGAGAAACCACAGTTTGCGGATTAGCATACCATCCAAGCATCTGTGTCTATGCTCACAGCTTAGCTTGACATAATAATTGGTACTGCTTAAATGCCTGTACATCCAATAGCTTGTGCTTTGTTAGTATGACTAAAAAGGGTATCACTGGGAAAGCTGTCAATCCATGAAGGGAAACAACCTGAACAGACTGGAGTCCAAAATGACACCTCCAAAGAAATTAGACCGTTTTCTTCTCACCCACTTGTGCCCCTTTCCCAAAGTCCAGGGAACAAACTGCGGAAGAGGAGGCGTGGTAGATTGTAAGGGCTGCGGAGAGATAGGGGTGAATCATGAGACTACAGGAATATAGTCTGGACTCCTGATTGATCAACATGCCTGTGCATACAAGCTTCTCCAACTGGACTATGGGAACCTTGGGTTGTTCAAAATTTGGACATAGATACTTGCAAAATGCACCAATTACCTAATTGTATGACATATTGAGTAACATCAATGTTATCTGCAAACAACTGTGTCATTATATTGTAGAATCCCTTAAAAAAAAACCCAACAACAACAAATAAACAAAAACCCCACATACTTCTAGTTAGATTGGGGGGGGGGCAACCATCCAGAAACATGCCTAAAACAGTGTTGCCAACCAAGGACAATTCTCAAAGAAACTCTGCTCAGAGCTTAACTGACCAGGGGTCAGGGATTACTCAATTCTAGCTCTCTTAGTCCTTCTGTCTCCAAAAGATGAGTAGGCAAAGCTGAGAAGAACTTGTGAGGGAGCACCCTCCTCCCAGCTTACCAGGCTCCTGCATACTAATGGTAAAGGACCAGCTAACAGAACTAGAAAGCCAACACCCTATTTTATGACCCTCTAAGGAACCAAAAAGATACGGAGGAAATAAAAACAGGGCCAAAAGATATTTCAGATTTGAACACCTAAAGGTATAGCAAATAATAAAATAAGGCCTAACTCCCAGGTAAATCAAAACTTCATCCAAAGGCTTATCAACCTTAGTTTATTTTGTTTTATTTTATTTTTTTATCTTTTTGAGACAGAGTCTTTCTGTAGCCTCAGTTGTCCTGGAACTCCCTATGTAGACCAGGCTGACTTTGAACTCACAGAGATCTGCTTGCCTCTGCCTCCAGAGTGCTGGGATTAAAGGTGTACACCACTATGCCCAGCCAACCTCAGTTCTTTTTTTTTATCTACTCCATCACCATACAGCTTTTAATAAAAAGAAAAGCAAAAAACCTTTTTTAAAAAAAATTTTATTTATTTTTTTATGTGTATGAATGTACTGTCTGCATGTAGGTTTGTGCACCCGTGTCGTGCAATGCCACAGAGGTCAGAAGAGGGTGCTGGATTCCCCTGGAACTGGAGTTAAAGACAGTTCTCAGCCGCCATGTGGGTGCTGGGGATCGAACCCAGGTCCTCTGCAAGAGCAGTCGGCGCTCTTGACCGCTAGGCCATCTCTCCAGCCCCGCAAAAAAAAGAAAAAAAAACCCTCTTACGCCATGCTAAAAATGCACCATCAGAATAGGTAAAGCACAATACAAAACTAGACTTGGATATGGCAGAGACTTTTGAACTGGAAATTTTACTATGGATAATATGAGGCCATGGTGGCACAAACTTAGCACTTGGGAGGCAGAAATGGGAGGCCAGACTGGGGAACAAAGCAAGTTCCAGTAAAGTCAGGGACTCAGTCTCAAAAAAATACAAAGAATAAAAAACAGAACAAAAAGCCAAGCATGGTGGCATATCCAAGCATTTTGGAGGCTGAGGCAGGAGGATTATTCAGGAATCAAGCCCAGCCTGGATTACACGTTGAGATTTAGTATCAAAAACCCAAACCAAATAACAAGTACAATCCAATTATGGATAGTGTAAGAACTCTGATAGAAAAAGTAGGCAATGTGCAGTAATAAATGGGTAGTACAGAGAAAAGTGATTAAGCACGCTCAGATAAAAATATAACAAGTATTTAAACAAGTCAAGATTATCTTTAGTAGACTCATCAGGAAACTACAGGGGAGTTAAGGAACCAAGAAGCTTGAAGACAGGCCAATATTGCTCTCAAAACTGAAATGCAAAGAAAAATCCCAACCTGTAATAGAGTACTCAAGACATGTGAGACAATGATGAAAAGTACAGTGTGCATAATGGAAATATCAGAAGAATCAGAGAAAGTAGCAGAGGCCAGATGTGGTAGCCCACATTTGTAATCAATCTCAGTACCCAGGGGGCTAGAGCAGAAGGACCTCAAGGCTAGCCTGGGATTCATAAGGAACTCTAGACCAGCCTAGGAAATGACTAAAACTCTATGTCAATTAAATAACAAATGAGTGAGAAAATAACAGAAGAAATAATAGCTGAAAATTTTTTTTAACTAGCAAGAGAACATAACACAGACTTTGGAAGCTGAGAGAAAAAGTTAATGCCTCAGCTAATCATATTCAAAGTGCAAGATAATCAAAGAAAGAAAGAAAAAAAAACTCCTAATGGCAGATTTTTTTTTTTTTAAGCGGTGAATACTGATGGTCTGGGAATATTTCTCTAAGTTTCTTCCTTTCCAAATAAAAATGTTCTATATGACTTTACAGTAAGATAACTATCTTTCAGGGCTGGAGAGATGGCCTAGCGGTTAAGAGCGCCGACCGCTCTTACAGAGGACCCGGGTTCGATCCCTAGCACCCACATGGCGGCTAAGAACTGTCTGAAACTCCAATTCCAGGAGAACTCCAGTTCCAGGGGAATCCGACACCATCTTCTGACCTCTGCGGCGTTGCACGACACAGGTGCACAAACCTGCATGCAGACAGCACATTCCTACACATATAGAAATAAATAAAATTAAAAAAAATTATATAACTATCTTTCTTGTCTTAGAATAATTTACTGTATTCTAGGGTCTTAAATAATTCTCATTATCTCAATCTGTAGGTCCTAGAGACCCTAAAGCATAACATAACTTGATGTTTATGATCTATAAATCCCCAAAGATTGGGCGAAATCAAATTTTCCTCTAGCAATGAAAAAAGTTTCTCTTTAGCAATAAAAAGGCTATAGCTGCACAAAATCTTGACAGAATGAACAAGTATTATTTCAATAATTATGGCTTTAAATAACTCAATTACACAATATAATATCAAAAGGGCAAAAATGTTCATCTAACATGCTCTTAATTTGACACTTGTAAATCACAACTGCAAATTCTTTGCACTCTCCCTATAATGAGAGTTTATGTTTCCTTCCTTTGAATCTAGGTGGGTTTATAATACTTAAACGATAATGCGGAAATGACACAAGACTAGGCCAGAAGTCTTACAACTTCTGCCTTGGCCATCTTAAACTTGTCCTCCAAACACTACTACATAGGATATTCTTTCTACCTCAGAATCCTGTCACAGTGATGGAGCCATTCACATTTTCTACCTGAGGGCATATTTATCAACAAAGCAGAGACAAGTTCTCCCACTGTATCCTGTCCAAGTTCTCGACCTACTGAAACATTAAGTTTTTGTTACAACTAGGTTTAGAACATTTCTCCATGGTATTTGCAATTTACCTTAGTAATACATCCTTCTAGTGCTTAAAATTTTTACAAACCAAAATATACTAACATAGAAATTTATAAGTTTGAACAAAGTATTCTATAAGATTGGTTGTGACTGATCATTAGTGAAATTTATACAGATAGAAAATATGGCCTAGAATCATTCAACAAGGACCTTTTACAGGGCTGGAGAGATGGCCTAGCGGTTAAGAGCGTAGACTGCTCTTGCAGAGGACCGGGGTTTGATCCCTAGCACCCACATGATGGCTGAGAACCATCTTTAGCTCCAGTTCCAGAGGAATCCGACGCCCTCTTTTGACCTCTGTGGCATTGCACCACCCAGGTGCTCAAACCTGCATGCAGACATCATACATTCATACACATAAAAATAAAATTAATTAAATTTAAAAAAAGAGGACCTTTTACATTCTTGAAAATTAAAGACCCTAAGAACTTCTGTTCATATAAATTACCAATAGACAGTATTAGAAGTTAAAATTGAGAAATTAAAAAAATACTTTACTTATTGCTTTGGAGATGTAACTCAGCAATAGAGTGCTTGCCTAGCATGTAACCTCTAGCACCATAAATATAAAAAACAAAACCCAAGTTACCTGACATGGGAACTAAACTCAGGTCTTCTGGAAAAGTAGCAAGTACTGTTTTTGTTTTTTTTTGTTTTTTTTTGGTCTTTTTGAGACAGGGCCTCCCTGTAGCCCCAGCTGTCCTAGAGCTCACACCGTAGACCAGGCTGACCTTGAACTCACAAAGATCCACCTGCCTCTGCCTCCCGGAGTGGTAGGATTAAAGGCGTGCGCCACCACACCCAGCTTAGCAGCAAGTACTCTTTAACTATTGAGTCATTGCTCCAGGCCCTTGCATTTCCTTCTTGTACTCAATCTAATACAATATCAGTCAGGCACAGTCAGGGAGTAACTCCCACTGTATGTTCTTACAGAATTTTCAAAGGAAAAATGGTAAATAACAGATCATTATTATTATGACAATGACTTTTACTACCTACAAACTCCTGAAAGAACCTGTGGGACCCATATAGGTCCTGGAACCACAGTATAATAACTGATGGTACAGCCTGTAAAAAGAATACGTAAACCTCAGGAGAAGCAGGTGCTCCAGAATTTTTAAGCACCCTGGTCAGGGCGTGGTGGCGCATGCCTTTAATTCTCCCACTTGGGAGGCAGAGGCAGGCGGATGGATCTTTGTAAGTTCAAGGCCAGCCTGGTCTACAATAGTGAGTTCCAGGACAGCCAGAGCTACAGGGAGATCCTGTCTTGAAAAGACAAAAAAATAAATAAATAAATAAATAAATAAAAGAAAGTTTCGACAGGCCTGGTGGTGCACACCTTTAATCCTAGCACTTGGGAGGCATAGGCAGGCGGATCTTTGTGAGTTCAAGGCCAGCTTGGTCTACAGAACGAGTTCAAGTTCAAGGACAGCTAGAGCTACAGGGAGACCCTGTCTCAAAACAAACAAATAAACAACAACAACAAACAAAAACAAAAAAAGAAGGTTTCCTGGAGCTGGAGAGATGGCTCAGCAGTTAAGAGCACCAACTTCTCTTGCAGAGGACCTGTGTTCGATTCCCAGCACCCACATGGCGGCTAAGAACCATCCCAGTTCCAGGGGAACCAGATGCCCTCTTTTGACCTCGGCATTGCGTGACATGGGTGCACCAACCTATATGCAGACAGTACACTCATACACATATAAAAAAAAAAAGAGGGAGGCAGAGGCAGGTGGATCTTTGTGAGTTCAAGGCCAGCCTGGTCTACAGAGCAGAGCGAGTTCCAGGCCAGCTGGGGCGACAGGGAGACCCTGTCTCCAAAAGACAAAAAAAAAAAAAAAAAAAAAAGAAAGTTTCTGCCTGGGGATATAGAGATGGCTCAGTGGTTAAATGCACTAGCTGCTCTTACAGAGGACCAAGGTTCAATTCCCAGCACCCACATGATGGCCAACAAATGTCTGTAAGTGCAGTTCTGGGGATACAATGCCCTCTTTATAACCTCCATGAGCTGAATGACACGTGTGCACTTATACACATGCAGGCAATACACTCATATACATAAAATAAAAAATAAAATATTAAAAAGAGAAAGTTTCCTTCTCTACTTTTCCAAGACTGTTTTGTTTCTTTGAGATAAGGTCTCTTGTAGGCCAGGCCAAACCAGCTTTGAATTCTTGATCTTCCTGCCTCCACTATCCAAGTATTTGGATTAGTGAGCTCCACTATACTTGGCTTGCTCTCGTGAGAATTCAGTCTTTGAATTTACTCAAAGTGATTTTTTTGGAGGCAGGGGGTGGGGGGTGGGGGGTGGGGGGGAGAGTGTCTTTTAGAGACGGGGTCTCCCTATAGACCCAGCTAGCCTGGAACTTGCTATGTATACCAGGCTGGCCTTGCTTTCACAGAAGTCTACCTCCTCTGCCTCTCAAGTGCTGAGATTAAAGACTCTTGATTTTCTTTAAATGAATTTGATTTCATGTTTTCTCTTTATTTACTGAGATAACGAGGTCAGCTTCTTTTGTCTGAATGTGGTAAATCATGCTGAATGGTTTTTCCTTGATAAATCAATTAGAATTTTTGGAATGATCCCACCTTGGACTTATATATGTATCTCCTGGTTTATATGTTAATAAGATTTTTACATTTATGTTCATGAAAAATAACCTTGCTATATATCAATTTTCTGATGGCTTTAAAATTAAGAGTTGGGACATGTTATTTTTAATTTTCAAAAAGATCTGTGTAAAAGCTGGTATTAATTCTTCTTCAATATTGGAAGAATTCCCTAGTGAAGCTATATGTATCTAGGGCTTTCTCTGTAGGAAGGTTAAGTCATGAATTCGGTATCCATAAATAGTTACAAACTAAAATTATCAGTGTATTCTCCAGAAAAAATTAAATCTATACTTTATCAAAACTATATGTAACATTCTCTCATTTTTTTTTCCTGTCCAGTAAATCCATGGCTATATCTTCTTTTAAACTCAAAGTATTAATTTTTCTTTTTAAATTAGTTTTGAAAGTTAATTTCTTGTTAATATTTAAATTAATCTGAGGTTGATTCACTTCATTGCTATTATTTAATTTTAAGCTTTACTCATTTATTCACTTATATGCTTGTTGTCTTTTAACTGATTCCACTGTTATGCCAAATCAAACACCTACAAATAAATTTAATTGAAAAATGTAAACTATACATCTAAAAAAAAAAATCAAAGGCCCCAATTCAAGAGTTAATAAGATGGCAGTTCTGTTATCTCACACATTGCAGGCAATATACTCACAGACATAAAATAATAATTAAACACCTAAAAATTAAACCACAGTAGAACAGAAAGGCAAAGTAGAAGTTCCTAGCCGTAAAACCTGGTAACAATCTTCATGATTTTGGAGTAGGCAAAATTTCTCAAACAGAACTCCAAAGGCAATGTTCATAAAGGAAAAGATTGATGAAACAATTTTTCTGCCATATAATGAATGTATTTTATTCTAATCCACCTATACAAACACTAAGAAATAAGATAAAAAATAATATGGGTAGCTTCATCTAGGCATAGTGTGCTCCAGAAAACTTTTTAGATTTGAGATGATTACATACTACAGAGAAAAAGAAAACATCGAAGAATGTGTTTACCTAAAAATGACTGAACTAAACAGAAATGTAAGTAGAGGTACAGGACCCAAGAAAGCCTAGCATCTTACAAATATTAATAACTTCTCTGAAAGACAAGCAAAGCATGCAACCTGGCTCATGTGCAAATGAGCAAACAAAGGGGAAAGTTGAACATCCATTCTGTTTTTGACTAAATTACATTTCAGGTAATCAAACAATGGAAGAAAAGTTCTTCATAGAATAAGTTTGATTGCTGAAAGAATTTGATTGGTATGTGCTGAAAGAATGAAGGATCTGGAAAACTCCCAGTTGAACTTCCAGTGAAATAATGGATCTTGATAAATATGTCAATGTGTCATTTTTTTTTTCTAGCATGCTAGGTAAGCCTACCATTGAGTTACATCCTCAAAACCTTAAAGGAATGACTTCATGTTCCAATAGTTTGTTGTGTTCACGCTAATTCACATTACCAATCACCAATTCAAAACCATTAGGAGAAAAGGTGATGAGAATTTTACAGTAGTTAAATCAAGCTGAAAACACATTACCAGTCTTAACGCCAAAGTAGACATGAAATATTCTTCCAGATGGTGAAGAATGGAATATCAGATCCAAATCTAATAAAATGTCTAAGTACAAAGACATAAAGGACACAGAAAAACATGCCTACCACAACCACCAGTAAGCCAAAGCTAAAACAATATATAGGAAAATATACTAAAATAACTCAGTCTCTTCAACAAATAAATGTCATGAGGAAAGATGAAAAGTAGAGGAAGGGAGGAACTATTTGATCTTAAATGAGATTTAATGGACATACTTACTAACCAAAAACAATTGATCCCAATTAAAACATCTATAAAAACATTTTTTGAGTCAAGATCACTTTCTCACTTTAAAATTTCCACTGACATCTCCCAATTACTCCTTTCATCAACTTGTAGTTCGCTATCTTAAGCACAGCATTGGTGTATCCTTACAATCCTACTACTTGGGAAGCTTAAAGCAAGACTATGAGTTTAAGGCCAGCCTGGGTTACAAAGCAAAACTCAGGTCTCTAAAAACTTGCAGTTTTTTGATTTTGGCTTCTTTCTAGAAATTGCACATAACACCTTTATTTTATTCAATTAGTAATTCTGTAACATATAACTAAGAAAAAAGAAATGTGACCAAAATAATTGGGAAATAACATATATATTTTTCAAATTTTTATTTTTTTAAGGGATTCACAATATAAGAGCACAGTTGTTTTCAGATCACATTAATGTTGGTCAGTTTGCCATACAATTAGGTAATTGGTGCTAGCATCCACAGATGAGGGATACCATTTCTTGTTTGTTTTTCTGGGACTGTGTTACTTTACTTAGCATGATATCTTCTAGCTCCAGCCATTTTCCAGCAAAGCTCATGATGTCATCTTTCTTTACTGATGCATAGAACTCCACTGTGTGGATGTACATTTTCTCTATCCACTCATCAGTTGAGGGGCACTTGGGTTGGTTCCAGCTTTTTGCTATTGTGAAGAGAGCTGCAATAAACATGGCTGTGCATGTATTTCTGCGGTAAGATGAGTCTTGTGGGTATATACCCAGGAGTGGTATGGCTGGGTCAGGTGGCAAGTTCATTCCAAGTCTTCCAAGGGTTCTCCACACTGCTTTCCATAGTGGCTGTACGAGTTTACATTCCCACCAGCAGTGGATGAGTGTTCCCCTTTCCCCACCACCTCTCCAGCACTTGGTATCATTTGTTTTCTTGATCCTAGCCAGTCTTACTGGAGTGAGATGATATCTTAAAGTGGTTTTCATTTGCATTTCCTTTTTTTTTTTTTGGTCTTTTTGAGACAGGGTCTCCCTGTAGACCCCAAAAGGCTGCAGCCCCAGCTGTCCTGGAACTCACTCTGTAGACCAGGCTGGCCTTGAACTCACAGAGATCCGCCTGCCTCTGCCTCCTAAGTGCTAGGATTAAAGGCATGAGCCACCATGCTCGGCTTGAGTAGTTTATATATAGTGGAAATCAATGCATTGTCAGATGTATCTGCGGTGAAGGTTTCCTCCCACTCTGTAGGTTTTCTCCTCACTTCCTTGATTGTTTCTTTTGCTGTACAGAAGCTTTTGAGTTTAATGAGGTCCCATTTGTCAATTGTCAATCTTATTTCTTGCACAGCTATTGTCTGATTTAGGAAGTCTTTTCCTACGCCTATGTCTTGTAGGAACATATACATTTTTTAAATAAACTTTTTGGAGCACCTTTTTCTTTTTCACCTTTTTCCCTATTGCCGTAGATGGCCTGGAACTCACTATGTAGACCAGGCTAGCCTCAATCTCACAGAGATCCACTTGCCTCTACCTCTATCTCCTAAGTGCTAGTACTAAAGGCATCCACCCCCACACCTGGCTATTTTTTTAAGAATTAAAATATTTTGGGGCTGGAGAGATGGCCTAGTAGTTAAGAGTACCGACTGTTCTTGCAGAGGACCCGGGTTCAATCCCCAGCACCCACATGGGAGGATGAGAACCATCTTTAACTCCAGTTCCAGGGGAATCTGACACCCTCTTCTGACCTCCGTGGCATTGCATGACACAGGTGCACAAACCTACATGCAGACAGTACATTCATACACATAAAAAAATAAATGAAATTAAAAAATATTTAAAAAAAAGAATTTAAATATTTTTACTTATTATTTTCATTTTCTGTGTATGAGTATATTACCTGCATGTATGTAACTGTACCCATGTCATGCAATGTCTACAGTGGTTAAGAAGAGGGCCTCACAGCCTCTGGACAGTTGTTAGCCACCATGTGGGTGTTGAGAACTGAACCTGGATCCTCTGCAAGGACAGCCAGTGCTCTTAACCATTGAGCCATCTCTCCAGACCCCTTTTTGGAGTTCTCAAAATCTATAATAATATTCAATATAATGATAATCTGGCTACAGTTACTTGGTATTTGAACCCTTTGTCTCATATATTATGGGATTAGTGTTATCTAGAACTCATTTTAGAAGAAATCAAAACCCTAAAACATGTTTTGGTTTGTATATTTGATGATCTTTTTGGTTTTTTATTTTGCTTTGGTTTTGAGATGAGTTTACTAGGTAGCCCTGGCTGGCCTTGAACTTGCCTGCCTCTGCCTCCCAAGTGCTGATATTCAAGGCATGTACCGCAATGCTCAGCTACTGCTTTTTAACCCTGGCTGCAGTTACGGTGGTTTTGTCTCCATTTCCCAGTGATAGGATGATGGGCCTGTGCTGCCAAACATTATTTTGATGTTCTTAACTTTAGATAGAGTATTAACTAAACAATACATCAACAAGAGGCTTCATATTTATGGAAAAAAAACTGAAATAAGTATTTCAGAAAGAATTTTATAACCTAAAATATGAAAAGTGGCTGAAAATATGAACTACTGTATTGTTCGCATACCTGGCAGAATTCACATGTAACTTGAATTTCATAAGTTGAATGGCTTATCACGTTCTCTTTGTCATGGCAAGGATACTGAAAAACAAAATGGTTTTAACACTATTAAACACAGCACCCACCATATTTTGAAAATGAAAGCACTAAGATTACTCAACACTACTGTCATCAAAACTTTCACCTACTATTAGAAATCTTAAATGCCACAGTACTTTTGAACTATGAACATCCATATAAATGCATTAATTGCAGATATTAATATTTCTGGCTCCAAATTTGATGGACTGGAACACCCTTAAGACTTTAACAATGAAATAAACAGAAAAATATTCTATATTTTTATTTAGAAACATATTTTTTACACAAGGCCATGCTTCTGGATCCAGCCACAGACATGTAGCTCCGTAAGAATTCAGAAAAGCATAATCTCTCCTTTTCTTCTTCCTACTCTCTCTGAACATGCCTCCTCTAGCACTCTGGGCTGACTTAGCATCTTTTATTTCTTTACCTTTTCTCTAAAGTTTCCTTCTCCCTGCCATGTGGCTGCCAGTCAGCCACATGTTTGACTGCCATGCAGAATTTAGCCCGCATGGTCTCATGGCTTTCTTCCTTTACTCCCCCATCTCCACCCCCTCCCTTCTCCTCCTCAAGGCAGCTGCTGAGATTCCCAGCTCGCCTGCCCTGAGGAATTTTCTTTAAAATTCTAATAAAATTGTCCTGAAGATGTGCGCATGCTAATAGTATAAAGCTGTTCTAAGCATACTTTTTATCTGTAAAGTGTCTTACTTGCTGACAACAAGCACAAAATAGATGTTCAATTAGTAATTAAAAAAAAAACTACAACTTGAAAAGTGTTTAGGTTCACATTTCTTATAAGGAATAGCTGTTTACCTTACCTCAAAAAGACTGCCACCCTCTATGATCTACATATAAAATTTAAAGGAATAGACAGCATTAAATACTTTCATTTTTTTAATTAGAAAAGGGTAATCAGATGATTTTTATGAAAGAGAAAGCTAAATTTGAGTAACTCAAAGTTAAAAAAATTATGAAGAAACTAAAATATAATTTTCTCCTTCCTCAGAAACTGGGGCTAGAGATATGGTTCAGTGGTTAGGAGCACTGACGACTTTCTTTTTTTCTTTTTTTTTTTTTTGAGACAGGGTCTCCCTGTGGCCTCAGCTGTCTTGGAACTCACTCTGTAGACCAGGCTGGCCTTGAACTCACATAGATCCCCTGCCTCTGCCTCCCGAGTGTGGGATTAAAGGGGGAGTGCCACCATGCCAGGCTCAAGATGGTTCTTAGCTGCCATGTGGATGCTAGGAATCGAACCTGGGTCCTCTGCAAGAGCAGTCGGTGCTCTTCATTGCTGAGCCATCTCTCCAGCCCCACTGGCCACTCTTGTAGAGGACCCGGGTTCAATTCCCAGCACCCACATGATGGGTAACAACCATCTGTAACTCCAGTTCTAGGGGATCTGGTGGCCTCTTCTGGCCTCCAATGGCACTGTACACACACACACACACACACACACACACACACACACATACACACACACGCGCGCGCGTGCGCGCGCAATACTCATACACATAAATAAATACAATATGTACAATATTGCAAATACTTCTATTCTGGTTCTTCAGTACTGGTGAAGACAAGCACTTGTAGTAAAGGTCAAAGACTAGCTATACGAAATATTATAGAACTTATCAGATACTTTGTATATACAAAAGGATTGGCAGAAACAGTATTTTTTTTTTTTTTCTTTTTGAGACAGGGTCTCCCTGTAGCCCCTGCTGGCCTGGAACTCCCTTTCTAGACCAGGCTGGCCTTGAACTCACAGAGATCAGCCTGCCTCTGCCTCCGGAGTGCTGGGATTAAGGCATGCACCACCATGCCTGGCAGAAACATAGTACTTTAAAAAAGTATTATTTATGGGCTGGAGAGATGGCCTAGCAGTTAAGAGCGCCAACTGCTCTTGCAGAGGACCCAGGTTTGATCCCCAGCACCCACATGGCAGCTGAGAACTGTCTTTAACTCCAGTACCGACGCCCTCTTCTGACCTCCGCAGCATTGCACGACACAGGTGCACAAACCTACATGCAGACAGTACACTCATACACATAAAAAATAAATAAAATATTTTTAAAAGAAAATGTTGTTTTCACATCCTAAGCTTCAACTCAATCACTGTGTACCTTAGTAAGTGGGAGATCTATAATATATTTTGAGAGTACAGTCAAAAAAATAAGCAAATTACTTGTTTAGAGTAATGTTAAAACTGAAGCCACTGTTATTGTTTAAAACAAAAGTGCACAGGGCGTGGTGGCTCATGCCTTTAATCCTAGCACTTGGGAGGCAGAGGCAGGCGGATCTTTGTGAGTTCAAGGCCAGCCTGGTATACAGAGCGAGTTCCAGGACAGCTGGGGCTACAGGGAGACCCTGTCTCAAAAAGACAAAAAAAAAACAAAAGCAAGATGCAGTAGAGATAGCTTAGATGATAAAGTGATACTACCTCAGGCTTCAGGTTCTGATCTTTCATTTCTGTTACAGACACTCTAATTCTCCTTACTACCAATAAGTCAAAGAACACTTTATGCAAATTTACAGACACTGAAATATACAGCAATATAATTTCAAATTAAAAGATTTTATAACCACTGAGTAATAACTCCATATTAAGCAGTCATCATCATTATTCTAAGTTATTTATATCCTCTGTATTTGCTCCTGTAAAAACATAACCATATTTTATTATTCCTATTTTCCTGATGCAGTAACTATGGTATACATCAGGCTGCAGTGGCTTATAAAGGAGGATTATCTTGAGTTTGAAGATAGCCTGGGCTACATAGTGAGTTCCAGGCCAGCCTGGACTATAGTGTGAGACTGTCTTAAATCAACACCAGCAAAACAAAACCCCTCAAAACTGTGGTATGAGTTAGGTATAGTTTCACAACCTTACACCAGACCTAGAGCTATGCTATTTTAACCAACTCTGTGGCTAAAGTAAACTGCTGAAATATATTCATTTATGAACATGAAGTAAAAGAAGATTAAAGCTAAATATTCATAAACATAGGCCAAAATTAAAGTTCTTTACTAGACTGTGAAAAATGAAATAATTCAACTCCTCCACTGAGAATAAAACACAAGAAACCAGGTATCCTGTGTATGTAGCCAATCTTACAGCATTCTAAAATAAAGTAAAACAAATCCTTACAGTTCTTGTTTTAATTGGGGTTCTGAAGGAGATTACTTATTTGTTCAGACAACATATACTAAATTGCATCTACTCAACTTAGTAAGAAACTTTAAATTTGTTCCCATGATAACATCAAAAAAAGAAAGTAAGAGTCACCTAGGATATCACCATTCTGAGATATAACTATTATTAATAGTCCAGAGTATATATTTCAGTCATGTCAATATATGGGTGCATATAACTCTAAAAATTATACAAGTTTTATACTTTTGAAGTGCGATTATCAAAATTCTTCCACCACACTCAATAGCAATGTTACTAAAGACTAGATGTCATTTTCTTTCTTCTTTATTTATTTAAAGGAAAGTGCCGCAATGCTTAGCTTAGATGTTATTGTCAGTGGCTATACTGTATGGTATAAAATGGATATGAGATATTTAACTTACTCTCTGTAAGTGGACTTTTAATCATTCATGAATATACTGGGACAAATCTTTTTGCAATTATTTTTTATTTCCACAGGAAAACTATCTAGAGGTGAAACTCTATATAAATGAATGCATATTTTGAAGGTTTATTTACATTTACAAATTCACCTCCAAATATGTAATGCCAATTTCTACTTTACCAATCAAAAAGGCTGGGACAGAGTTTTTTCCTAGTATGCAGATAGCCATGAGTTTCACCTCCAGTGCCACTGAACAAAAACAAAGCCAGAGGTGCTAGAGAGATTACTCAGTGGTTAAGACCACTGGCATAGGACCCAGATTTGGTTCCTACCACCCACATGGCTGTTAACAACTCTAACTCCAGTTCCAGGAGATTGGTTGCCCTCTTCTGGCCTCTGCAGGGACTGCACCATACATGGCTCGCTCACATACATGTAGGCAAAATACTCATACACATAAAGACAACATATTTTTGGTTTATCTGAAAGCAACTCTGTTGTCATAATGTGAATCCCTCAATGGGCTCTAGAATCCACCCACCAATTATTTTCAGACTCTGTAATTACTGTATATGGGTGGAGAGTATGTATCCATATTTTAGAATAATATGAAATTAACAGGAAAAGTGCCGGGCGTGGTGGCACACGCCTTTAATCCTAGCACTTGGGAGGCAGAGGCAGGCAGATCTTTGTGAGTTCAAAGCCAGCCTGGTCTACAGAGTGAGTTCCAGGACAGCTGGGGCTACAGGGAGACCCTGTCTCAAAAAAGACAAAAAAAAAAGGGGGGGCTGGAGAGATGGCCTAGTGGTTAAGAGCACCAACCGCTCTTATAGAGGACTCGGGTTCAATCCCCAGCACCCACATGGTGGCCGAAAGCCGTCTGAAACTCCAATTCCAGGAGAACTCCAGCTCCAGGGGAATCTGAGACCCTCTTCTGACCTCCGCGGCATTGCACGACACGGGTGCACAGACCTGCATGCAGACAGTACATTGATATACATATAGAAATAAATAAAAATTTAAAAAAACAAAACAAAACAAAAAACAGGAAAATGTGAATTCCTAAAGCATAAAAAAAGACTGAGAGAAAGATGCAGGACAGTTACGACAGAATACATGATCTGGGATGGTTTGGGGTGGGGGGAAGGGATAAGGGAATATGCCTGAACAGAAATGAAAAATGATGTATGAAATACATAAAAAAAAATAAAATAAAAAAATTCTCGAAAACAACAACAACAACAACAACAACAACCCAGAAACAAAAACACCAAAATCCCACAGAGACACCTGTAGTCAGTCTCAGGTAAGGGGGAGAATAACTCGAGTTTAGGAGTTCAAACTAGACTGGACAATATAGCAAGACTTCATTTCTAAAAAGCAAACACACAGGGTATGGTGTTACATTTTTGTAATGAGGCCAAGTGGACCTCAAGGTCAAAGCCTTAGTGAAACCTTGTCTCAAAAAGATGAACAAGGGGCTGGTGATATGGCTCAGTGGGTAAAGGTACTTGCTGTCAAATGTGATAATTGAGTGTTATTTCCAGATGCCACATGCTAGAAAGGAGGAAATCAACATTTAAAATTGTCCTCTGACTTCCACAACAGGCCATGGCAGGTGCACATTACAAACACAAATAAAATATTTTTGATATTTTATTATTTTATTTTTTATGTGTATGAGTGTAATGCCTGCTGTACGTTAGTGCACATGTGGCATGCAAAGGCGGTGGAGGTCAGAAGAGGGCATTTGATCCCCTGGAACTGGAGTTACAGATGGTCGTTGGCCACCATATGGGTGCTGGGAATCAAACTCTGGTCCTCTGCAAGGGCAGCCAGTGCTCTTAACCACTGAAAGAAACATCTCTTCAGGCCCCCACAAATAAAAAAAAAAAATTTAAAAAAACAGCCAGGCACAGTGGCTCACACCTTTAATCCCAGCACCTGGGAGGCAGAAGCAGGCAGATCTCTGTGAGTTCCAGGCCACCTGGGTCTACAAAGTGAGTTCCTTGCTAGCTGGGGCTATAGGAAGACCCTGTTTCAAAAAGAAAAGGAAAAAAAAAAATCACCAGTACAGGAAAATCTGATTATTCCTACCAACAGCGGCTATTAGTTTAAATTTTCCATCAGCTTAGTAAAACAAAACAAAAATAGCAATCAAACAAAAACCCCTAGCTTGACACATTAATAAGGTTGAATTTTTCATATATGATTAACATTTATAGTGCTGACCTCAAACCTGTAAGACCTCCTACTTACTCCTGAGCTCGGACCACAGAAATGTGCCGTTGTTCCCAGATTTTCTTTGACCTTTCAAAAAAATGTTTGTTAAACCCAGCATGGCGGCAAACATGTTTATTCCCAGCACAAGGGAGACAGAAACAGGTAGATGTCCAAGATTAAGGTCAGCCTGGTCTACATCAGCTGGGCGACAGAAAGATCCTGTTCTAAACAAACAAACAAACAAACAAACAAACAAACAAACAAAGTTACTCCCAAATTCTCTTGACTATAGATGACAGGTAGGAATGCATGTGATGCGTGCATGCATGTATTAATGAGGATTAAACCCAGGAATTTCTCATGCTAGGCAAGTGTTCTATCATTGATTATACTCATGGTTTATAGACTCTTTCCTACAACATGGACTTCTGACCATGTACATCATTGGGTTTCTTTTTAATTTTAACATGAATTTATCTGATGGCATTTCTGTTCCCTAAGTACCTAGACAGCCCTGGAAAGGGCCTGGACAGACTACTAAAGGAAGTGATACCCAAGTTGAGTCTTCTCAAAGAAAAAGGCAAGCTAGTATTGATAGTAGCATATAGAGGCACAATAAAACTGATCACTGAGTGGTAAAAGCATTTACCATGTAAGCACCCAAAACTGAGTTTGAGTCTACATAATACAAGTAAAGCCAGGCACAATAGTACCTGTCTATTACCCTCCTAGTGAGATGGAAGGCTGAAAACAGGAGAACCTCCAGAAGCTCCCAGGCTAGCTAGCCTTGCAAACAACTAGGCAGAAACTGAAGATCTACACCTGAAGTTGTCCTCTGACCTCCACAAACAGGCCATGGAACATGAACAGGAACACATATATCATCAAGCAACCACCACCACAACAGAATACACCAAGATATGTAAGTTCTTCTGATGGCTGATGGATGGGATTTAAGATTAAGGGAAGCAAGGGTGGAGAAAAGGCTCGGCCTTTAAGAGTATATACTCTCCCAGAGGATTCCCAGCACCAGTGTTGGGACAGCTCACCACTCCCTATAACTATAGCTCCAAAGGCTCCAATACCCTCTTCTAGCTGCACTTATGGGGTACCCATAAGCTAACCCACGTACACCCATATACATAATAAATACATCTTAAAAACAAACAAAACAGGTTAAGGGAAGGAATATAAGGCCAGAGTGGTAAGGAAATTTTGAGGGACTTTAATACCATGTAAAAGAATGATGTGGATCTATTCTCACCCACCCATCCTACCTTCTCTTCTTATTCCCCCATGTTGTAAGCTGTGAGCTTAGCATGAACTAACACAGTTTCTCAAAATTTTAAAAGGCTGAGGGTGGAGAGGTGGACAAAGAATATGCAACAGAGATCACATGGGGTCCCACAAAGTCTAAAACACTGTAGGTGCTTCTTTAAAGAAAATGTTTTCTGGGCTGGAGAGATGGCCTAGCAGTTAAGAGCGCCGATCGCTCTTACAGAGGACCTGGGTTCGATCCCCAGCACCCACATGGCGGCCGAGAACGGTCTAAAACTCCAGTTCCAGGAGAGCTCCAGTTCCAGGGGAATCCTATGACACCCTCTTCTGACCTCTGCGGCATTGCATCACACGGGTGCACAGACCTGCATGCAGACAGTACATTCATACACATACAGAAATAAATAAAAATAAATAAATAAATAAATAAAAAATAAAAAGAAAATGTTTTCCTAATCCTGCTGTAAGAAACTATATATTGCAGGTCCAGAGGAAGCAGCACAGTGCCTGGGGAATAGGTGAGCCCAAAGCAGGTGGGCACAGCTTGTTGCCAGCCAGCCACACCTGGCCCAGCATGCACAGCATGGGGGCAGAGTCACCCAGCCAGCCAGACACCCAGCAGGTCCAGAGAGCACCAGTGTGGGGGGCCAAGGAAATAACACAAACTTCCAAAAAAAAAAAAAAAAAAAAAAAAAAAGATATTAATATGATTAAAATAATATTTAATATATATGATAGAGAGAGAGAGAGAGAGAGAGAGAGAGAGAGGAACTATATTTGCTGGTGCCAATCCCAGTACCTGGGAGGATCTCTGTGAGTTACAGGCTAGCCTGGTCTACAAGCAAGTTCCAGGCCAGCTGGGGCCACAGGGAGGCAGGGGATAGATGATAGATAGATTAGATAGATAGATAGATAGATAGAGGATCTCATATACCCAGGCCAGTCTTGAACTCCTGCTTCTACCTCCGAAGTGCTGGGATTAAAGAAGTACACTACAAACTCAGCTTAAACAATTTTTAATTTGGCAAAATCACTAATTAAAGTGCAGAAGTTGGCTAAGAGAGAGCAACACTGAGTCTAAGAAAATCAGTATAAGACACTACCAAATTCAAGAAAGAATAATGGTCTGAACTCAAGTGGTGCTAGTCAAAATGACACAGGACCAGAAAAGAAGGAAAATCCTCTCAGAATATGCAAAGTTATGAATCCTTAGCATTGTTTCCAAATTGCTGGCTGCTTCCACCCAGTCTATATTACTTCTTAACCTCTGTCCCTAATTACACTGGCCTTTCTTTGGTGAGCTCCCTTCTTCCACTTAGAATGCTTATACTTCTCATTCTCACTCATCCCTTTGTTTTCAGATAAGGTTAGTAACTTCTGACCTCCCTCAATGTACTAGTCCTCTATCCTGAAATTTAGATTTCATTTGCACATCCAAGAGAATATTAATTGTGCTAGATTCTAAGGTACAGTGAATTACATAAAGAGCCTTGTCCTCATAGACTATATTGTGCAGAGATACTTCTAACCAGATCATGAATTTATACAACGACGTTAGTCAAGTAGCTCAAAGTTACGTATCAAAAAAGTTACCAATCAAAAGCCAGGCATGGTGGTACATGCCTTTAATCCCAGACTCTGGAGGCAGAGGCAGGTAGATCTCATTGTCTGTGAATTCAAGGCCAGTCTGGTCTACATAGAGAGTTTCAGGCCAGCTGGGACTAAAGGGAGACCCTGTCTCAAAAAGACCAAAAAAAAAAAAAAAAGATGAGATCAGCCCATTCCTTGTGGCATGTATCCATATTCACTTTTATGATTTTAATTGTGAACTTGATGAGATTATTGAACCATATATCCTCCAAGTTTCTTTCTTTTAGTTTCTTTATTTGTTTATTTTTAAGGGATTCTACAATATAAGAGCACAGTTGTTTTCAGATCACATTGACGTTGCTCAGTTTGCCATACAGTTAGGTAATTGGTGCTAGCATCCACAGATGAGGGATACCATCGTCATTTGTTTTTCTGGGACTGTGTTACTTCACTCAGCATGAAATCTTCTAGCTTCAACCTTTATTTATTTCTGTCTGTGTCATGAATGCCGTACCTGTCTGCCTGCAGTGGCTGTGCACCGTGTCGTGCAACGCCGCAGAGGTCAGAAGAGGGTCTCGGATTCCCCTGGAGCTGAGTTTCTCTGGAATTGGAGTTTCCGACGGCTCTTGGGCCATGTGGGTGCTGGGGATCGCACCCGGGTCTTGTAAGAGCAGTCGGTGCTCTTAACCGCTAGGCCCATCTCTCCAGCCCCTATTTTTACTTTTTAAAGTAAGTGTGAAGAATGGGATAGTATTTGATAGTTTTGTCTCTCTTCTCTTTTTCTTTTTTTTTTTTTTTGGTCTTTTTGAGACAGGGTCTCCCTTAGTCCCAGCTGGCCTGAACTCTCTATGTAGACCAGACTGCTTGAATCACAGCAAATGAGATCTACCCTGCCTCTGTCCAGAGTCGGGATTATAAGGCATGTACCACCATGCCTGGCTTTATTGGTAACTTTTTTGATACGTAACTTTGAGCTACTTGACTAACGTCGTTGTATAAATTCATGATCTGGTTAGAAGTATCTCTGCACAATATAGTCTATGAGGACAAGGCTCTTTATGTAATTCACTGTACCTTAGAATCTAGCACAATTAATATTCTCTTGGATGTGCAAATGAAATCTAAATTTCAGGATAGAGGACTAGTACATTGAGGGAGGTCAGAAGTTACTAACCTTTGGCTAAACATAAGGGATGAGTGAGAATGAGAAGTATAAGCTTCTAAGTGGAAGAAGGGAGCTCACCAAATGAAAGGCCAGTGTACTTAGGGACACCGATGGTTAAGAAGTATTAGACTGGGTGTGAAGCAGCCCGCAATTTTGGAAACAATGCTAGGATTCATCAACTGTCATATTCGGAGGGATTTTCCTTTCCTTCTGGTCCTGTGTACATTGTTGGACTCGCACCACTTGAGTTTCAGGACCATTATTTTTCTTGAATTTGGTAAGTGTCTTAATACTGATTTTCTTAGAATCAGTGTTGACTCTCTCTACCAACTTCTGCACTTTAATTAGTGATTTTGCCAAATTAAAATCTGTAGTGTAAGCGAGTTGTGTGTGTACTACTTTACTCCTAGCATTCGGAGGTGAGAACAGGAAGGTTCAAGACTGGCCTGGGTACTATGATGATCTCTCTATCATCTATCTATCTATCTAATCTGACCATATCATCTATCCCCTAGCCTCCGTGGCCCCAGCTGGCGGAACTGTTGTAGACCCGGCTAGCCTTCTTCACAGCGATCTCCCAGGTACTGGGCATTGGCACCAGCAAATATAGTTCCTTCTCTCTCTCTCTCTCCTCTCTCTATATATATATTAATATATTTAATATATTAATATCTTTTATTTTTTTTTTTTTTTTTTTTTTGAAAGTTTGTGTATTTCCTGGCCCCCCACTGGTGCTCTCTGGACCCGCTGGGTGTCTGGCTGGCTGGTGGTTGACTCTGCCCCCATGCTGTGCATGCTGGCGCCAGTTTGGCTGGCTGGTAACAGGCACATGCCCAAGCGTGATGCAGCACCTGTGTTGGTGCTCACCTATTTCCCCAGGCACTGTGTGCTGCTTCCTCTGACCTGCCAATATATAGTTTCTTACAGCAGGATTAGGGAAAAACCATTTCTTTCTTTTTATTTTTTATTTTATTTATTTTTTTTTATTTATTTCTGTATTGTATGAATGTACTCGTCGCCATGCAGGTCTGTGCACCCTGTGTGATTGCAATGCCGCAGAGGTCAGAGGGGTGTCATAGGATTCCCCTGGGAACTGTGAGCTCTCCTGGAACTGGAGTTTTAGATCCGTTCTCGGCCGCCATGTCGGGGCTGGTGATCGAACCCAGAGCCCTGTAAGAGCGATCGGCCGCTCTTATACTGCTAGGCATCTCTCCAGCCCAGAAAACCATTTTCCTTAAAGGAAGCACCTACAGTGTTTTTAGATTTGTGTGACCCAGTGTGATCTCCTGTTGCATATTCTTTGTCCACCTCTCCACCTCAGCCTTTTAAAATTTTGAGAAACTGTGTTAGCTTCATGCTAAGCTCACAGTACAACATGGGGGAATAAGAAGAGAAGGTAGGATGGGTGGGTGAGAATAGATCCACATCATTCTTTTTACATGGTATAAAGTTTTTTTTCCCCTCCAAAATTTCCTTACCACTCTGGCCATTATATTACCTTCCCTTAACCTGTTTTGTTTGTTTTTAAGATGTATTTATTTATGTCATATGGGTGCTACGTGGTCGTACTTATGGGTTACCCCATAAGGCAGCTAGAAGAGGGTTTGGAGCCTTGCGCTTCAGTTATAGGGAGTGGTGAGCTGTCCCAACACTGGTGCTGGGACATCCTCTGGGAGAGTATTTCACTCTTAAAGGCGAGGCCTTTTTACTCCACCACTTGCTTCCTTAATCTTACAATCCCCCATCAGCCATAGAAGAACTTACTATATCTTGGTGTATCTCTTTTTTTTTTTTCTGTTGTGGTGGTGGTTGCTGATGATATATGTGTTCCTGTTCATGTTCCATGGCCTGTTTGTGGAGGTCAGAGGACAAACCTTCTAGGTGCTAGATCTTCAGTTTCTGCCTAGTTGTTTGCAAGGCTAGCTAGCCTGGGAGCTTCTGGAGGTTCTCCTGTTTTCAGCCTTCCATCTCACTAGGAGGGTAATAGACAGGTACTATTGTGCCTGGCTTTACTTGTATTATGTAGACTCAAACTCAGTTTTGGGTGCTTACATGGTAAATGCTTTTACCACTCAGTGATCAGTTTTATTGTGCCTCTATATGCTACTATCAATACTAGCTTGCCTTTTTCTTTGAGAAGACTCAACTTGGGTATCACTTCCTTTAGTAGTCTGTCCAGGCCCTTTCCAGGGCTGTCTAGGTACTTAGGGAACAGAAATGCCATCAGATAAATTCATGTTAAAATTAAAAAGAAACCCCANAGAAAATAAAAAAAAAAAAAAAAAAAAAAAAAATAAAAAAAAAAAAAAAAAAAAAAAAAAAAGTAAAAATAAGCCGGGTGTGGTGGCGCACGCCTTTAATCCTAGCACTTGGGAGGCAGAGGCAGGTGGATCTTTGTGAGTTCAAGGCCAGCCTGGTCTACAGAGCAAGTTCCAGGACAGCTGGGGCTACAGGGAGGCCCTGTCTCGAAAAGACAAAAAAAAAAGTAAAAAAAAAAGTAAAAATAGAAATATATTCCATTTTTCCTAATTTATGCAATTTTTCATGATTTGAACCTCAAGATTCACGTAGAAATGTGTAGGTCAATTTGCTTGCTTATCTTCATATGTATGTCTATCATTGGATCAACATATTTAAAAGATTTTGTGGGGCTGGAGAGATGGCTCAGTGGTTAGATTGCTCTTACAGAGAACCTGGGTTTGATTTCTACCACCTATATGGCGGCTAGCAACTGTCTATAACTCTAGTTCCAGGGAACCCAATGCCCTCTACTGACCTCCTTGGCCACTGCATGACATAGGTGCACTTATATACATGCAGGCAATACACTCATGCACACAAAATGTTAAAAAACATTTTGCATGCCAGACTACCTTTATTAAAATGCCATTTTCCTTCCATTTTTAGAGCTACATAAACTATTAATGGCTTGAGCACAAAAATCACTGTGCTGGGCTGAAGAGATACCTCAGAGGTTAAGAGCACTTGTTGCTCTTGCAGAAGACCAAAGTTTGGTTTTAAGCACCCATACACATTGAGCAGCTCCAAGTGCCTGTGACTCCAGCTCCAGATCCAACACTCTCTTCCAACCTCCAACGGCACCTATAGTCATGTCCACAAACCCAAACACACTCAAACATACATATATACAGATTTTTCTGTCTCAAAAAAAAAAAAAATCACTGGGATTTACTTCTCTAACTACACTATTCTGTGGCTGGTACAAACATCCAAGTTTGAAAGGGTGTGAGTGAAGAATTATGGAACCTCAATTCAATGTTTCTGGTTAGTATACTCCAATCATTCCAAAGCAAATAAACTTCACATTTTAGTTTAACTTGCACAGTCTTAATACAGGTAAACTTTTTGCCCCAAATGTTTATGAAATATACAAAACACTTCATAGATTAAGTTCTGTTACTACACTTAAAAATTCTGGGGTGAGGGGCTGGAGAGATGGCTCAGCAGTTAAGAGCACTGACCACTCTTTGAGGAGGATGGGGGTTCTATTCCCAGCACCCACATGGCAGCTAAGAACCATCCTTAACTCCAGTTCCAAGAGAATCCAACACCCTTTTCTGATCTCCACAGCATTGCATAACACAGGTGCACTCACATACATGCAGGCAATACACTCATATTGGGGGGGGGTGAAATGGGACCTTTATTTTGAGATTCTGCTAATGATGACTCATAGTGAGGTAAGTTTAGGAACTTCTGGATCAAGTAAAATTAAATAATTTAATTTTGGTGTGCATTTACATGCTAATTCACATTCTATCTCCAAAAGGCCATTTCTATATGTACTAACCCTCGATATCGTTCCCCCCACTGAACACTATTAATACAGAACACTAGTATTTAAGAACTGCTATCTAGAAAGAGCTGGCACTTTCATTAATATTTTAGAGAGAGCTACAAAATAAAAAATGATTTTTGTAAAAATTTCTGTTAAAAGCTTAGCTTCAGGCCTGGGGAGACAGCTACCAGTGATCTGCTTGCTGTACAAGTGTGAAGACCTGAGTTTAAATCTTCAGCACCCATGTGAAAAAGATAGGTATGGCTGCATGTGCCTAGCACTGAGGCAGAGGATTGTTGGGGTATGCTGAGGAAGATACTTGACATTGCCCTCCATCCTCTACATGTGCAAGAGAAAGAGAGAGAAAAGGGGGAAGGGAAAAGTTCACCTTTCCTTACCTTTGTTGCTGGTGGGCCATGAGATTTACTCACTCTGCTGACAGGAATCCCTAAACTCTAAGCAAGCAGTACTTCTCAAGTTCCCATCTAGTATCTCTAGAGAAAAAGAGAAACAGAAGACAATAAACTTGATACCCTGTGAGATCTGAAGAAATAACCTTATAAAATAACTTTATCTTATATTCAAATCTTTCATATTTAATATATACTTTATTCTTGAGTTTTGCCTGGCATTTATGTACCTTTTATATAAAAGTAGTTTTTTTCCAAAATCTCAAATGTTTCAGAAAGATATTTATCCTACAGCCTGCCCCCACACCCCCATGCTAAGACATTACCACCTACTACAGATAAAACAACTCCAAGTATGGAGGTAGGTCAATATAGCCATGGTTAAAGGAGGAAATAAAAGTTTTACCATCATAAACCTGAGGGACAGATAACAGACATAATGTCCAAGTCAAATCTAACAAACAAAAATTTCAGAGTAGGGGCTGGAGAAATGGCTCAGTGGTTAAGAGCAGTTATAGTTCTTCAGAGAACCAAGTAAAGTTCATAGTACCAATATCAGGCAACTCACAAATGCCTATAAACCTAGCTCCAAGGAGACCTAACACCTCTGACCTCCTGGCACATGCCATAAACACAGGCATAATTAAAAATCATGCAAATAAACCTTAAGGCCTTTTTTTTTTTTTTTGGTCTTTTCAAGACAGGGTCTCCCTGTAGCCCCAGGTGTCCTGGAACTCACTCTGTAGACCAGACTGGCCTTGAACTCACAAAGATCCACCTGCCTCTGCCTCCCAAGTGCTAGGATTAAAGGTGTGCACCACCATGCCCGGCTGGGCTTTTTTTTTTTGGTCTTTTTGAGACAGAGTCTCCCTGTAGTCCCAGCTGTCCTGGAACTCACTCTGTAGACCAGGCTGGCCTTGAACTCACAAAGATCCGCCTGCCTCTGCCTCCCTAGTGCTAGGATTAAAGGCGTGTGCCACCATACCCGGCTACTTTTTTTTTTTTTTAAACACAGAGTTGACTAATTTTTCTTGCATTGTTGCTACAAGATAAAAATCCATGGGCCCAGTTTCTGTGCATCTTACATGGAATCAGCTTGACTTTTTTTTTAACATAGGCATATTAAGACAAGATTCACCTGAGAAAACTCAAAAGCTTGCATTATTCAGAGGTTTAAATATTCCACATCAACAATGGAGGTTCAGAACCATGATCATCAGGAACCCAGGGTCCTCATACAGGGTCATCTTCAACATGCCCCTACCCCTTCAAAGTGCATAATGATTGCTGAAGCTCTAACCATCACATCTGCTGATCAGACAGCAAGGGAAAGAGAGGATGAACAATGAATAGCTTCCCTTTAAGGAACCTTTACAGATTTCAAAGGAAATCTGAAAATCTCTACTCACATTCTATGGGCCAGAACTTAGTCACAACTGGCCCAAACTGGCAAGGAGACCATTATTTCATCATATGTTCAGCTAAAAATTAGAGTATCTATCAGTAAGGAAAAAGAAGGCAATTGATATTGAAGAACAATTAGTTTCCATCATACTCATTATAAAATGCAAGATGGATAGATATGTCAAAAAGATGCCTCCAAAGATCTGATAGCCCAATATTCATAGATTTCTCTACTCAAGTCCAATTTGTAGGTGATAGAGGAAGAAGGGAAAAATATGAGGAACAGAATAGCAATGTAAGAGCAAAGAAAAATTATTCAGTTTGAGAGTAAACTTATAGACAGTCCACAAAACTGAGAAACAAGGCCAGGCACAGTGGTGCACAGCTTTAATCCCAGAACTCCACAGGCAAAGGCAAGTGTTCATTGCCAATCTGTTCTACATAGTGAATTCAAGGTCAGGTAGGACTATATAGGTAAGACCCTGTCTCAAACAAATGAACAGATAAAAAACACAGAAATGAGTACACAGGCCTTTTATGTAAGTACTGGACAAGGTGAGATCAGCAAGAACTTGGCAGAAAGTCTACCTGCCAACTATGTTAGGAAAAGGTAATTATTTCTAAAGCATGATGGTCAAGGGGAAAGTAGAGGTTCCTATACCGTTACTTGGTCCTTATAGAAAAAAAAAGACTTAAATAGGACATTTACCAATACAAATATAGAATGAAGACTATAAATAGAGCAGCAACTCAAAGAATAATTATCTCTGTGGAATAATACAAATGCTCATGCATTATATATGGCTTTAAGTTTTCCTATCTGCACATAGATATGTTCTTATTTCAGTAGCTGTTTACAAAAGATCAGGAGCTTGCATCCTAAAAAATATCAACACAGACTTCTGTAATTAATATCACTTCAAGCAAAAGGCAAGAGATTAAGATAGCCAGTTATACCTGTCCCATGTTTAATCATCTATACTTTGGTAAACATTAAAAACAGTATTTTTTTTTTTAAGCTTTAAAGGTACAGCTGTAAGGAATCTCTCCTTTGCCACTGTGCTACAGACTGTCCGTGTATTTCTTCCATTTGGACATAACTAACATTTGAGTGGGGACAGTTTCCCATAGAAAAGTGTTAGTAAGCACTCAACAGAGAGCCAAACGCCGGCAGGACACAAGGCCCAAAGATAGGCATCAGCGTTAAAGAAGAATCAATTCTTTCTTAGGCATCAACTTACCAGTCTAACATATCTCAGAGCAACCCTAGGTGGTACAGAAAAGACTATAAGCAGGAACAGAACAGACTTACAAAATGAAAACCTTAACCAGCTCTGTATTAATGAATATATATGAAAGCTTCCCAAGGGAGTCTTCAACTTTCCAAACATCTTCCTATTTCCCTGAATCCTCATTCTCATACCCTTCAAAACATATACTTCTCACTTATCCCAAACCTTATTTAAAGACAATGCCCCAAGTCTGTAATAAAACAAAAGAATAATCTGAAATAAAGTAAAGTCTCCACTAATCAAGGTATTACTAACCCTCAAGCTGATATCTTTTCTTCTCTTGTATTTCTACTGAAGGCAAAGCACAGCATTAACAATTGTGTCTTGTCCTATGTTCAACAATTTTCTGTAGTCAGGTATGTTACACAGTTGATAACTGTAGGAATGACTTTCACAAAGAATAATAATGACTTTCATTTAAGAATTACTTCATCCACTCTGAGAATACACTGTTCTGAGAGAAGAGTTCCATGAGAATGAAGAAAAGAAATCAGGGGTTTAGAGAGGTGGTTCAATGGTTAAGAGCACTAGCTGCTCTTGCAGAGGCCTTGGGTTTAGTTCCCAGCGCCAACATGGAGGTTAACACAACTCCAGTCCTAGCCTTCTGGCTTTCGGCATTGCACATGGATGAACTTAACATACATGGAGGCAACACACGCATAAAATAAAAATAAATGAAAAAAAATTAGTATGAAATTGAGAAGTTAAAATTTATATTTACCATAAAAGTAGAAAATGATCAATAAAGCATCTTTAAACATTAAGATATACTGGATTCAAATCAATTTATGTTGAAGGACTAGAAAGGAAATGAGTTTAGTGAATGAACAATGAGAATTTCTAACTGCTAAAGATGAGCTAATTTGTTTGATTTTAAAACCAATGAAGTGTGGGGCTGGAGAGATGGCCTAGCGGTTAAGAGCGCCGACCGCTCTTACAGATGACCCGGGTTCGATCCCCAGCACCCACATGGCGGCCGAGAACCGTCTGAAACTCCAATTCCAGGAGAACTCCAGTTCCAGGGGAATTCGACATCCTCTTCTGAACTCCGCGGCATTGCACGACACGGGTGCACAGACTTGCATGCAGACAGTACATTCATACACACACAGAAATAAATAAAATTAATAAAAAAAATTAAAACCAATGAAGTGGGCTGGAGAGATGGCTCAGTGGTTAAAAGCACCGACTGCTCTTACAGAGGACCCAGGTTTGATTTCCAGCACCCACATGGCTGCTAAGAAGCATCTTTAAGCCGGCTGTGGTGGCACATGCCTTTAATCCTAGCACTTGGGAGGCAGAGGCAGGTGGATCTCTGTGAGGTCAAGGCCAGCCTGGTCTACAGAGTGAGTTCCAGGACAGCTGGGGCTATAGGGAGACCCTGTCTCAAAACAAAACAAAAAACAAACAAAAACAAACAAAAATGAAGTATTAAGTACAGTATTTTTCAACTATTTAAATTTATGGTAAGTTTTAGAAGTCCATTTAGAAATTGGAAGCTTACAGTCTGACAATTTTTTTTCTACTGGAGAATGTGTAGTACATAGAATGGCTCCCCCCCCCAAATGTCCATGCTTTAATTCCTGGAACCTGTGAATAGATTACATTAAATGGAAAAAGGAACGGTGCAGATGTATGGAGAATAAAGATTCTAATCCTTGGTTATCCATTCAGATGGGACCAATCTACAATAGAGAGCTTTTTTCATTTGGAGTCAGAAAAGAAAATCAGACAAGTTAAAAACATCAGAGGGACTTTATCTGCCATTACCAACAATGGCCACCAGGAAAACAATTCAGCTTCTACAAGAGCAGCCTTTAGCTGATAAAGAGCTAGGAAAGAGGGAGAACAGTTCTACAACTGCAAAGCCAACAACCTAAATGAACTTGAAAGTGGATTTTCAGAGACTGAAAAAAGGCACATATAACACTATCAACAAACTGATTTTGGCTTTTAAGATTCTAAGCATAGAATGAAATCCTGTCATTTGTGACAACATGAATAGAACTAGAGATCATTCTGTTTATCATAAATAAGCCAACACGGAAAGACAAACACTGCATAATCAGTTCATATGTACATATGGTGTTCCTCCACCTACATATACACAAGGTAGTTAGTTACTAGTCTGCAAAAACTAGATGAAATGATCTGGGTGTGGTGGTGCGAGCCTTTAAGTCCCAGCACTCAGGAGGCAGAGGCAGGCAGATGGACCTCTGTGAGATTGAGGCCAACCTGCTCTGCATACATAGTGAGTTCCAAGCCAGTCAAGGCTACAGGGAAACCTTGTCTCAAAAAAAAAGGAGGAGGAGGAGGGAGAATATATAATGAAATTCTTCAAAGCTGATGACATATAAAGCACATGAGAAAGGAGTATGTGAATAGTGAAATTAGCCCAGTATCACGAAGTATTCTTAACTAATGCTGGGTATGGTGGTACATGACCATCCTGGCTGAGTTCCAGGCCAGCCAAGACTATATAATGATACCCTATCTCAAAAGCAAAAACAAACAAAAAACATCAGTAGTCTAATTTTTAAGTTAAATTACACTTTATTTCCAGACTTCTGATCCCTGAGTAAGCAAGTGTATGTGTCAGAGAACTCAGTAAGAGTGATAAATATGAAAAGTGGTAGCTTAAATTTTACTAAAAACATTGTTTTAGATTTGGTAATGGAATAAGCTATGTAATATGAAGTCCACAGTATTATTTTTGCTCAAAATATTTGAATAAAATATATTTACTGCCTTTCTTTCCCCAGTAAAAATGTATTTTTTTAACATTAGATTTTCTTGGCCAGGCTTGGTGGTACATACCTTTAATCACAGCACTTGGGAGGCAGAGGCAGGCAGAACTCTGTGAGTTTGAGACCAGCCTGGTCTACCTAACAAGTTCCGGGGCAGCCAAGGCTATATGAGACCCATGCTTCAAAAAAAAATTTTTTTTTTAATTTTTTTTGGAGAAAGGGTGTCCTGTGTCCTAGGTTGCCTTTAAGCTTGTTATCTGACCAAGAGTGTTGACGTCAGAGGGCTGATCCTCCTGCCTCTACCTTCCAAGTAGTGGGTGGAATTACACATGTGCCTCGTTTATGTAGTGCCAGGGATCAAATCCAAGGGTTTGCTTAGGAGAAACAGAAATTTACAGTTCAAGAATTCCAATTATTTGGGGATTGGGTGATGGCTCAAGAGGTTGGCTGTGTAAGCAAAAGAATGGATGTCAGATCCCCCACACCCACATAAAAAGCTAGTAGTGGCAATACTCATCTGTAACTCCAGCACTGGGAGACAAAAAAACAGGTGGATCAATAGATAGCTAGTCCAGCCAATAGTGAGCTCTGAGTTCAGGGTGAGAGCTGGTCTAAAAAAATAAGGTGGAGAAAAGGTTAAGGAAGATATCCTGATGCCAACTTCCAGACGCACCTGCACAGGTGACTGTGTGCACTCTCACGCAAGTGCACGCATGCATACGAAAACATCAAAAAAGAAAGAAAAAGAATTAGACAAAAGTAGGAGGTAAAAATTGGCTAGGCTTTAGGGTCAAGACCCACCCCCCAAAGAGCCAGTTTCTTTTTCAGATGAGAGCTGAAGACTTCCTGGATCTGCCAGTAAACTTATCCTTCTGGTTGCTCTAACTTGTGGCCCATGCATCCTTAACTCACTTGTCAGATTTATTAACCAGTGGGTCAATTCTATGAAACTCATGGTGCTAAGGAGCCAACACACACCACTCCCTAGCAGAGATCATTCCACCTCAGAAACACCTACTGAGATCAGCTCTTATGAACTTTCTTCAAGGATCTGAAGATCTCACAACAACAGGGGGGAATGAAATAATGGATTATAAAAACTCAGGGATAGTACTTGCAGATGCCATTAAGTTCCATTTTCCTTGCTTGCTTGGACTTACAAAAGGCTGCATAACCCCCTCCTTGTGGCCACATTCCTCCTGAGTAGAGTGTCTGTAGTCGGTGGCCTGGAGCTCACTCTGTAGACCAGGCTGGCTTTGATCTGCCTGCCTCTGCCTCCAGAGTGCTGGGATTAAAGGCATGTACCACCACCCCAGGCTAAACCCTCCTTTTAAACTTTATTAAAAAAAAAAAAAAAGGAGTATTCAGGGGCTACAGGAGATGGCTCAATCAGTAAAAGCACCTGCCACACAAACCTGAGTTTGATCTCCAGCACCCACATAAAAGTCAAGCCAGGCACAGGGTTATTCATCTGTTACCCCAGTGTTAGGGATGGTAATGGGCAGATCCAAGGAGCTCACTGGCCAGTCAGCCTAGCTGAATGGATGAACTCTAGGTAGAGTGAAAAACTCCAGGACAGCTAGGGCTACAGGGAGACCCTGTCTCAAAAAAGACAAAAAAAAAAAAATAAAAATAAAAAGAAAAAAAAAAAAAAAAAAAAAAAAAAGAAAAGAAAAACTCCCGTCTCTAACTGTAGTTCCAGGGGAATCCGACACCCTCTTCTGACCTCAGCGTCACTGCATGACACGGGTGCACCAACCTACACGCAGACACTCATACACATAAGAAAATAATAATTTTTTAAAAATTTAAGGGGCTGGAGAGATGGCCTAACAGTTAAGAGCGCCAACTGCTCTTGCAGAGGACCCGGGTTCGATCCCCAGCACCCACATGGCGGCTGAGAACCATCTGTAACTCCAATTCCAGGAGAACTCCAGTTCCAGGGGCATCGACACCCTCTTCTGACCTCCGCGGCATTGCACAACAAGGGTGTACAAACCTACATGCAGACAGTACATTCATACACATAAAATAAATATATAAAATAAAATATTTAAAAAAAAAATTTAAAAAAGAAAAAAAGAAAAACTCCCATCTCAAAAATAAGATGGAGGGGAGGCAAAATGGCTAAGTGGGTAAAGGAGCTTGCCATATAAGCCTAGTGACCTGAGTTTGAACCATGGAACCATATAAAGGTGGACAGAGAGAACTGAGACCACAAAGCTGTACCCTGACCTCCTTCACATGAATGCTATGGCATGTGCATACATACACATATATCATGCACATGTGTACACACAATAATAACAATCTTTTAAAATTTTTGTATGTGTATGAATGTACTGTCTGCATGTAGGTTTGTGCACCCAGTGTCGTGCAATGCCACAGAGGTCAGAAGAGGGTGTCAGATTCCCCTGGAACTGGAGTTCTCCTGGAATTGGAGTTACAGACGGTTCTCAGCCACCATGTGGGTACTGGGGATCAAACCCCATCTCTCCTGCCCCCAATAATAACAATCTTTTTAAAAGATGGGTCAGCAACCCAGGCAAATACTTGTAGTTGATATCAGGCCCCCATACTCACATGCATACACCCTCATGGACATACAAGTACACAACACACATCTATTTTTAAAAATTATTTTATTATTACCGAGCATAGTGGCATACGCCTTTAATCAATCCTGGCAGTCACGAGGCAGAGGGAGGTGTATCTCTGAGTTAAGGTCCCCTGGTCTACACAGTGAGTTTCATGCCAACTTGAGCTACAGGGAGATCCTATCTCAAAAAGACCCCCCCCAAAATTCTGTTTTTCCTTTAACTTTGTTGTGCTCCTCAATGTAAAAAGTCAAATACACCTATATCCCTAACATATTTATATCCCTTCTTGTTGGGAAAAAAAAAAAAAGGCTGGTTGAATGGCTCCACAGGTAAAGCAGTTGGCATGCAAACCACCTAAAGGTTTGGAAGGACAGAACTGCCTCTACAAAGTTGTCCTCTGACTTCCGCAACCATGGTATGGCAGCACCAACACATTATACACACAATAACAAATAAGATAAAAATGTGAAGCCCTTTATAGTCAGAATGCCAAAAAGAACAAGTATCATAAAATCTACTTTAAAATGAAAATATACTAGTTTTAAGTTTGTGAATAAAAGGTAAATGGTACCTGTGTTTATAATTATTATTTATGTAAAACATGTAATTACAACTAAAAGTTCATGAACTTCTTAACTTTCTATGAAATTTTACCTTATAACAAAACAAAGGAAATGTTTTACAGGATTTTCCCCATATACATAGAGATTATGACCATTACTGCTTCAACATTACAATTACACACAGGGCTGGCAAGATGGCTCATCAGGAAAAGTGTTTGCCACCAAGCTGGATGATCTGAGCTCCAGCCTCAGTAACAAGTACAGCCACATGGTAGAAAGAAAGAACTGATTCTCACAAGTTGCCCTTTGACCTCTACATGCCATGGCACATACACACTCCCCATACAAAAAAGTAGATAAATGCAATTTAAAAATAAATATAAATTACACACTAAGGGGCTGGAGATGTACAGCTCAGCAGAAAAGAGCTTGCCTAGCACAGGTAGAAAAACAAACATGGTGAGAGAGAGAGAGAGAGAACGAGCTCAATGGTCAGGAGTACTTATCCCTTGCAGAGGACTCAGTTCTGTTCCCAGTACCATCATGGTGGCTCACAACCATCTTAACTCCAGTTCCAGAGGTTCTGACACTCTCTTGGTTCTTTGTGGCCACTGCACTCATGGGGTATGCATACACCCATGCAGGCAAAACACACATAAAAGACAAAAAAAAAAAAAAAACCCAAGCAAATATACATAGTTTGGCATCTAAAGCAAGTTCTTAACGTGAAGGCATAGCTGTGAAGGGAGAAGATAAACACAAAGAAGTAAAATTAAGCTACGACTACATAAACAATACAAAGTGGTTTTTCTAGTGTAGAATACAAGTAGTATAACAAGTACATTATATATTAATCTTTATGCAGTCTAGTTGAATTATCAAATTACTTTCAGTGAGTTCTAAATAAGGGAGGCTCCAGTAAAAACTTTGTTTCTGAATAAGAAAGACTTAATTATCTTTGTTTGTTTTGTCTTTTGGAGACAGGGTCCCCCTGTATCCCCAGCTAGCCTGGAACTCGCTACGTAGACCAGGCTGGCCTTAAGCTCATAGAGATCCTCCTGCCTCTGCCTCCTGAGTGCTGGGATTAAAGGAGGGGGCCACCTTGCCCAGCCTCAGACTTAATTAATTATCTTTGTAAAGGCATTTCAGTAAGTAACAAAGAGAAAATACTAGTTCACAGCTACATTTCATATTGCAAGAGTCTGAAACCAAAAATGAGCGGAAACAGCATGTACAGTAGATATGTTTATCTAATTTAGCTATGTAATTTATTAGGAGAGTCCATATAAATCACAGAAATTCAAGTTTTCAAGAATATAAAAAAGTAGAAAAAAATGTAGATTTCTTGATTTAATGCTGATCACAAGATGCTTGATGTACAGTATAACATTTTCAAACAATATAGTTTTCAAATTTTAAATACCAATCTAAAGCACTCCTCCAATTATTTGTTAAAGGGATGACATAATAACCATTTCTACCTTATCTTGGCTTAAAAGTAGTCTCCAAATAAAAAATATAGGGATTTCTGGGTAATATATCTGGTGATAATATAATGTTCCAAATACAAAGTAAATAGTCTAGTAAGGATAAAAAATTTCCAGGAAATATGCAGAAAGCATTTTGTACCTTAAATAAAAAGCAAAAGTCCCCAAAAGCTCCTTCCTTAGTAAAAGTTATGATACAAAAGAACTAAGTTCAAATGACCACAATATTTAAAAACAATTTTTTAAAATGCA
The DNA here is from genome assembly GCA_009823505.1 of Rhizomys pruinosus. Lineage (NCBI taxonomy): Eukaryota > Metazoa > Chordata > Mammalia > Rodentia > Spalacidae > Rhizomys > Rhizomys pruinosus. Next base: position 3,898,415 of record VZQC01005840.1, read on the forward strand.
ATTTAAAAAACTCAATGGCAGCAGCATCCTCAAAGCAAGATTAAAACACAGCTTGGGCCAGATGTGGTAATAAACACACCTGGGAGGGAAAGGCAGGCAAATGGATCTCAGAGTTTGAGGGCAGCCTGGTCTAGGTAGCCAGCCAGGGCTGCATAATGAGACCTGTATCACAACAAGCAGCTTAACACTGTTTGTAAACCTGGAAGTCTTAAAAATTATTTTTAAAAATATTTTATTTTTATGTGTAGGAGGGTGTTGTCTGCATGTGTGTAAGTGCACCTGAATGGTGCAATACCCAAGGAGATTAGGAGGCATTGGATTCCCTAGAACTGGAGTTATGGATGCTTGTTAGCTGCCCTGCAAGTGCTGGGAATCAAACCCTGGGTCCTCGTGCAAGAGCAGTCTGTGCTCTTGACTGCTGAGCCATTTCTCCAGCCTCTCTTACAAATTATTTTTAAAACCTAAAGCCTCAGTTATTACTTAACTATTGATGGCTTTGAAGATCCATGAACCAGGGCCCAGAAAAGCAGCTCAGCAGTTAAGAGCACTGGCTGTGGCTGCTCTTCTTAACCAGGTTCGGTTCCCAGCATCCACATGGTGGCTAATAACCATCCTTAACTCCAGTTCCAGGGGATCCCATCCCCTTTTCTGACTTCCATGGGCACTGCACAACCCAAGTGCACTTAACATACATGCAGGCAATACACTGATACACATAATTGAAAAAATTTTTTTAAAGTTCTTTCTTACACAGGAGTGTCAATATATTTTTGGCATACAAGATGTTTATACATATTTGAAAAAAAAAGTGTTTATTACAGTGGAATCTTCAAGTCAGTTTAGTAAATTTAAATACAAGATTGCTACTGTGTCTATTTCAGGAAACTTAATCCTCTAGGGTTTATTTTTTTAAAATAATCTTTTATAGTCTTACCTTCATAATTACAATGCACCAAGGCTATTTGGCTACCAAAGAATATTTCTTGAATGGCTATTACTGACTGACAATAGCAATTCCAGGGGTTAAGGATTTCTTCAGATAGGCAAAAAATTTGCTCAGAGGAAGTCAGTATTTGCTTCAAATGGATTATATGCATGAACTGGGAATTGTCTTCATAATTTATAATCCCTAAGAAATTGAAACTTCCACAATGTAATTTTGGTATTGGTCAACAGGCCTATGATTTATGGTGAGTAATCCCTTTTACTCTATCATATCATGGCAGTTTTATTCAGCCTCCTCAGTTTTAAGACTCCCATTATGTAAAGACAATTTTTATTATATCTAGGTGCATAAAACCAGTCCCCAGCTCCTCCTAGCTTTGGTTCAATGAGCGAGCACCGCAGTCACAAGCCGACATACAGGGATACGGACACACACACACACACACACACACACACACACACTTTCTTCCCCCCCCCTTGTCCCTATAGTATTGATGACTTCCCAACAGAAGCTCTGCAGTACGCCCATCTAGGTAAAAGATGGGAGAAAATAGCAGAATCAACCTGCACCCACACCTCAGCCCCGCCCCACCTGGCCAAAGTGGGGGATAGCGGGAGAGTAAGGGTGGCAGAAAGGACATTAAGGCCCTAGTCTTCCAGGTCCCAGCTTCTCCATACCAAAGGTTCCATCGTGTTCCACCGAAGCCAGGGACCCTGGCCCTATTTTCAGGCCCGCTTCCCAATCCTCGTCCCCAGCACCATCCCCAACACTGTGCTCCCAATCGCTTGAGTCCAGGGTGGGAATCCCAGCGTGGGCCCTGTTCCGGGTCAAGCCCAGGACTGGGGGCGGGGGTCTCCCCGCCGGCTGGGCGGATCCGAAGAGCGAGCGCCCCCGGGACTTCTCCGGTGACCACACAAGAGGATGATAAATCGGAGGGAGGGGTCTGAGCGGAGCCGTTATTTGTTTCTGCTCTGGCTTGGGAAAGGGCGCGAGGGAGGGGCCGGAACCGCGACCGCGTTACCTAACAGTCAGACCTGGGAACCCCGAGTCAGCCACAGCAGCCCAGCGGGTAGGGGTCCTCTGTAGGGGCGCCCGAGGGGTGGGAGGAGGGGGGTGGGGTCTAAGGGAGAGACGTCGCCATGTTAGCGCCTTCTTCCTCCGTTGCCCTGCACCCTGCAGGCCTGCGGCCCTCTCCCACCACGACTCACCTTGCCAGGTCACTAATTCATGATCCTTTCTGCCACCAGGGAGCCGCGAGCTCAGCCGTGTTTACAAACCAACCCTGGAGGAACAGGCAGAATCCCACTTTAAAGGCCACGGGCTCCCACAGGCTTCCGTCTTCTCTCGCGAGATCCGATTGACAAGCCTTCTCTCCGCCCCGCTCCCGGCATCCCTGCTTTCTCCTCGCACCCCGCCCCTTCACGCTCACACCCCTAGTTCTCCGCGGTGAGAGTGCCTGTGGGTCAGGTGACTCTGTCAAGGCTTAAAGAAGGGGACGGGGCCTCGGAGGGCGGGAACCAAAGAACACTCGGACGCCGGTGGTTGGTCGAAGAGCCCGAAGGGCGGGAAGCCGTTCTGGAGAGGGCGGGACCAAAGCGCTTGGGGACCGTTGTTTCCGTAACCAAGGAACTGCGGAAAGCTGTGATTGGCAGCCGGCAGGAGGCGGGTATGGGCGCGCGCGCAGGTGGTGGCGAAGGCCGCGGGCGTGGGTGGTGTGGAGGAAGAAAGGTGAGCTAGGCAATGGGCTGTGTGTGGCCGAAGGTGCCCTGCTCAGGGAGTCGGGCGTTTCCGTTGCTGGGGGTTTCCCGGAGTGTGGAGAAAGCGAAACGAGGCGTGCCCCTAAGCCACTCTCCTGCTACTCGGAAACCCGCGCTGGGAGCTGCTCTTAAGGTTTGGGGGAGGCGAGGTTCCGCGATTACTATCCCCACCTCGCCCCATCAGTGAGTCGGAGAAGCGAAATAAGTCAGTTCTGCGTCAAGAGAACGTTTTCTCCGAGTGGTCTTTGTTTAGCTTTTACTAAGCTAGAACCAAAACTGATTCTTCGTTCCCCATAAGCATCAAGTGTGTTTTATGATACTACATATGACGATGTTGAAAGTTCGAACCAAAAGGAAATACATCTTCCACTATGTCACCATAATTTAAAACAACGTAGCGATCTGTTTCTAAGAGAAAAATCCTCAGAATTATGGTGTGTAGCATTTTATCAAACTTTAAATAGTAACAGATAAAAAATACATTTTCGATAGAATCATTTTAATATTTGAAAACTTAAAATCCAGTTGACGTACGGCACTCTACAATTGAGACCCTGTCTCAAAAATACAAAAAAGAAAAAAAGAAATGGCACTCTCCCACATTATCTTGTTGCTTAGTGATTGCAATGCCAAAGAAATGTCTGTTATTTTGAAAGTAGCGTTAAAAAAAAGATCATTTCATGAGTGTAACATGACAAAACGAAACAGACCTTTAGGCACACTCCTAAAAGCAATGTGGTGCTGAAAATATTTCTTCCTAATGCTGCTTTGTTACTGTATACAATCCGAAGGTTTCAATGCTGATTTTAGGGATGTTGGTTGTCCAATAACTAAGCAGAACTTAAAAATATGATTGGGGCTGGAGAGATGGCCTAGCGGTTAAGAGCGCCGACCGCTCTTACAAAGGACCAGGGTTCGATCCCCAGCACCCACATGGCGGCCCAGAACCGTCTGAAACTCCAATTCCAGAACTCCAGTTCCAGGAGAACTCCAGTTCCAGGGGAATCCGACACCCTCTTCTGACCTCCGCGGCATTGCACAACACGGGTGCACAAACCTGCATGCAGACAGTACGTTCATAAACATACAGAAATAAATAAAATTTTTTAAAAAATTAAAAAAATATATGATCAAGGGGCTGGGCGTGGTTGCACATGCCTTTAATCCTAGCAGTTGGGAAGCAGAGGCAGGTGGATCTCTGTGAGTTCAAGGCCAGCCTGGTCTACAGAGTGAGCTCCAGGCCAGCTGGGACTAAACAGGAGGGGACCCTGTCACAAAAAAGACTATATATATATATGATCAAGGGAAATGTGAAATTTTGGATTAGTTATTAAAAAAGCAACCTTTTTGCAGTGTATTGCTTGTCTATTTGTCAAATACTAATTTCTGGTCTAAAGTTATCTATAAAATTTATGTATTTACCTAAAATACACTCAAAATGAAGCTTAAAATTGGAAGATTGTTGGGAATAGTATTTGAAAGTTAATGAACCTGCAGGTTAATAATGATATCTGGCATGAAAGTGAAATTATAATGGCATTAGACCTTTTAATAGGTTTCTGGCCTGTGTACATGTATGTGAGCCAACTCAATCTCGCTTTAAACCTTAATTACTTGAGAAACCTGAAAGAAGCCAAATTATTAAGTGTTAGTTCATAAGTTAAAATGAAAGCACCATCCTGCAATATCACTAATGCTGCAGTAATGTAAGTATTTTAGCACTAATTATATCAACAAGATGTTAGCTGCTCAGATTACTGGTTGAAGTGTTGATGTGTGACTGCCAGAACATAAATTGTTAGGTCTAGAAAACTTTCACTAAAATAGTGCTTTCTCCATCTGATGAAATAATGTGAGAGAAAAACAAAACAAAACTAAAACTGTTAAGGCATTTCAAAAGAATTTTGGGCCAATTAGAATAGCCCTTTGTTTTTCCATTCACATATATTTAAAAATTGAAATTCCTTTTTTCTGATTGATTCATTTTTCACCCCATATTCAACAAATCATAAGGATCTGATTTATTTTGAAATTTGTTTTAGCTAACTATTTAAAGAGAAGGTATGCCTAAACAGAGAAACAGGAGAGATCTGAGGGGAAAAAAGGAGTGCAAAGAATGTAGTTCTTAATTACGAATGTTGGCAGGCTGGGGGTAAGCAGAGGGCCTCACTTTACATCTTATTCTATGGTTCCTTTGCTATAGCTTTTCTGTGAAGTGTAGTACTGAGTGTAGTACTGTTTTCAGTTCTGGATCCTGTGAACATGTAACTCACTATCCTTATCCTAATAAAATGTTTTTGCTACTTTTCTGGTTTCTCATTCCTCAATATCCCCAACAGTGCGATTTACAAATGCAAGAAAGTTCTTTGGGGCTCCTTATTTGCTTGTTTTATTGTTCCATAAATGTATCTACCTAATGTATTTCCAGGAGAATTAGTCTGGTGAATCTCCATAAGAACTTGCAATGGGGACTGGAGAGATGGCTTAGTGTTTAAGAACACTTGTTGCTTTATCATGGGGACCAGAATCCAGATGGGTGGCTCACAAATATCTGTCACTCCAGCTGCTGGGTATCTGACACCTCTTCTGGCCTTTGAAGGCACTGCACTTGAGTACAATACACTAGCACATGCACGCACACATGTCTGTATATAAATATGCAGACACAAAAATTTAAAAAGGAATTAGTGTGAAATGTCATAATGAACATATGCATTTCATTTTATTTCATGTGTCTTTTGTTTACAGTTTTCTTAATTGATGCTTTAATATAAAAGTACTAATCTCTCTGAAATTTCTTCTGTCCTCTTAAGTGCCTCAGGAACATTCTTTTCTGACAAATGTTCCAGATGTCAGTTTATACCTATCCCTAAGTGCAAAATGTGTCAACCAACGAAATAAAGTTTTATAAACAAAAGTATGATTTCTGAGAAAAACTGATAGTCTTTTTACCGAAGAAATTATTTCTGAAAATTCATTTCTATCATGAAAATGCTCCTTACTAATGCTATGAGACGTTTAATCCTTTAACACATTCCAAAACTCATGGAATATAATATTTCCTCTTTTTTTTTTTTTTTTTTTTTT
>VZQC01005840.1:3904769-3917136 GCA_009823505.1 Rhizomys pruinosus
GTGTTTTGAGACAGGTTCTCTTGTAAAGATAGTCAGGTTCTCAAAGAAACAGGAAGCAACAGGATGAGTATATATAACTATATACAATTTATTGATTTGCTCACGTGACGGAGCTCAACAGTAGCGCCGAACTGGAGAGGCAGGGAATCCAGGGAACGCGCTAGTCCCAAGGCTGGATGTCTCAGGAGTCCCAGTCTAGTGCTGAAGGCCCGAATGGATTCCAGGAGATCTGCCGGTCTCAGTAACACGCTGGGATCCGAAAGGTGATCACAGCAGCAAGACAAACTCACCAGATGAGAGAAGCAGCCGCAGAGGAAAAAAAGTGGACCAGCTCCCGCTCCTGTGGCCTTAAATACTGCCTTCCGGCAGAAGGTAACACCCACATTTGGGGTGGGCCATCCGGTTGGGTGGTCCAATCAGAGACCTTTTCTCTTATTTGTTCTTAGATCCAGTGAACAAAGTTGACACCCAGGATTAACCTCACAAGTCCACCCCTTGTCAACTTGACACCCAATAAATAGCCTCTGCTTAATGTCAATTGCAAACGATGGCAGGGTCATAATTCCACCTAACAATGTTATAAGTGTCTCATGTGCAATAGCAAAGCATTATCTTAGAGTAGGTGGTAATGTCTTGAGAAGAACTTAGTCCTTCGTATCTAATAACTAAATATGACAACACTTAACACATATCTCAGTTGCACATTCAGAAGGGAAACACAAGTATCCACTTAATATACATATATAATATATATATAAATATATATATGCACAATTTTTAACCAAATACGAAAGATGAAAGTTAATAATCTATTTAATCCATGTTTCTGCAACGGGTCCCGTGGCTTCAGCTGATATTTATGATACCTTCTCTACTACCCATTCTGTATTTCCCTCCCTCAGCAAGCCTATCAGCAGTCTTGGCTTCTTTCCCTGAGAGAGGTGACCCATACCTTCGTCCCTGAAGGGTCGTGGGCCATTTATGTCCTGTCTGGTTTGGGTTGTTGGGCGTTTTCCCATTGACCTGAACAAAGACATGGTAGCACCAGAAGGGCGCCCTACAGCATCTCCTGCCTTCCAACATAATCTTCTTGCCCCCATTGTGGAGAAAAAGTCCAATTTCCCCATGGTAGTCTGGATCAATCATCCTCCTACTACTGTTATTCTCTTCCTTAGCCTGTTGGCTTAAGGCAGTAGAAGCCCAAGTGGCAGGGGGAAGTCTTAGCTTCCAGTTCAATGGAAGGTTTGCTGTATCTCCTGGCAAAAGCACTCCCCCCATTGGGGCCAAAACATCTAGACAACCAAGAACAAAGGTGTGGGTACAGGAAGCAAAAATTTTCCTACTGGGTCATAGGGGTGATAGTGAGTGGAAATCATTCCCACTAGTCCACCCTTGGTTCCTGGACCCATGAATTCTGCTATAGGAGAAAACAGTACCATTACATGGATGCTATGATGCAAAGTCAATACTGCTTGCTGGAGAGCTTGCCCCAGCCCTCCGGGTATTGTACCTAATTGGCTTGTAACTGTGTCTTCAAGAGGCATTATCCATCGTTCTATCAAGCCAGCTGCTTCTGGGTGGTGGGGAACATGGTAAGAACAGTGGATACCATGACCATGGGCCCAAGTCGCACTTCTTTGGCTGTGAGTGAGTTCCTTGGTAGAAGCAATGCTGTGAGGAATACCATGAGTGGATAAGGCATTTGTAAGTCCCTATGGTAGTTTTGGCAGAAGCTTTAGTGCAGGAAAGGCAAATCCATAACCAGAATAAGTATCAATTCCTGTAAGAACAAAACGCTGTCCCCTCCATGATGGAAGTGGTCAATGTAGTCAACCTGCCACAGGTTGCTGGCTGGTCACCCCAGGGAATAGCACCATATCGGGGGCTCATGTTGGTTTCTGCTGTTGGCAAATCTGGCACTCGGCAGCAGCTGTGCCAGATCAGCCTTAGTGAGTGGGAGTCCATGCTGTTGAGCCCATGCATAACCTCCATCTCTGCCACCATGACCACTTTGTTCATGGGCCATTGAGCAAACACAGGGATATCTGGAGAAAGAGCTGACTATCCACAGAACGAGTCATCCGATCTACTTGATTATTAAACTCATCCTCTGCTGAGATCACCTTTTGTGAGCATTTACATGAGACACAAGTAATCTTCACATCCTTTACCATTCTGGAGAGCTTAATCCACTACTTACTTTCCCCAAATGTCTTTTCTCACCAATTTCCCATCATGCTCCTTCCAAGTCCCTGACCATCCAGCAAAACCATTGGCTAACAGCCCATAATCAGTATAAAATCGAACCTTGGCCATTTCTCCTTCGCAGGAAAAATGCACACCATGTGAACTGCCGAAGTTCTGCCCACTGTGAAGACTTCCTTCACCAGTGTCCTTTAGGTTGTTTCAGAAATTGTCTGTAATGCTGCAGCTGTCACCTCTGGGTGGTGCCTGCATAGCATGCAGAACCATCAGAAACCAGGCCCTAGTCTTCTCTTCCTCAGTCAACTGATCATAGGGCAAACCCATGAAGCCATAGGTGCATGCTAAAGCCCAGGAGCCATTGTAACAGGAGTGGAACCATAGGCATTTGGCAACTTTTCATGTAGACTTGCTCTGCCCTCAGGGCCTGCCCAGGCCCCTGTCCCGTATGTACCATCTTCCTTTGACAATGGACTGTTGCTGTGCAACGTCCTACTTTATGGTCTGGTGGGTCAGATAAAACCCACTCATGATGGGCAGCTCAGGTCGGCATGGTGCTTGGTGGCCCATTGTTCAAAACATTCAGTTTCCACTAAGGCCCAGTAGCAGGCTAAGAGCTGTCCTCAAAAGGAGAATAGTGGTTTGCAGAGAAGGTGAAGAGCCTTGCCCAAAATCCCAAGGGCCTCGCTGTGATTCCCCTATGGGAGCCTGCACAGACATCCAAGAAGCATCTTTATCTGCCACTGATACCTCAAGCACCATGTGGTCTGCTGGATCATATGGCCCTAGGGGCAGAGCAGCCTGCACTCAGCCTGGACCTGTTGAAGACCCTTTTCCGTTCCAAGCCCCACTCAAAGTTTGCTGCCTTCCGAGTCACCTATTATGATTATGGGTCGTAGTAACACAATGAGATGAGGAATGTGCTGCCTCCAGAATCCAAAAAAACCCACCAAACGTTGTGCTTCTTTCTTGGTGGAGGAGGGGCCAGGTGCAACAACTTATCTTTACCTTAGAAGGAATGTTCTCTTGCATGCTCCACACCACTGATCCTAGAAACTTCACTGAGGTAGATGGCCCTTGAATTTAGTTGGATTTATTTCCCATCCTCTCATGCACATATGCTTTACCAACAAGTCTAGACTAGCTGCTACCTCCTGTTCACTGGGTCCAATCAACAAAACATCATCAATATAGTGGACCAGTGTGATATTTTGTGGAAGAGTCAGGCGAATCAAGAATCCCTTCTAACTAAGTTATGGCACAAGCTGGAGAGTTAACATACCCCTGAGGTAAGACAGTAAAGGTTATATGTTGGCCTTGCCAGCTGAAAGCAAATTGCTTCTGGTGGTCCTTATGGAACCGTAATTGAAGAGCGCCGCATTGCCAAGATCTCCTGTCATACCACGGTACACAGGCGACATTTATCCACCTCGAGTAACGGCCCGCACCCATCTGGTCCAGCCGCTGCAATTGGTGTCACTCTTGGTTGAGTTTTTCGATAGTCAACTGTCATTCTCCATGTCATCTGTCTTTTGCACAGGCCAAATTGGAGAGTTAAAGGAGATGTAGTGGTGAATCACCACCCCTGCATCTTTCAAATCCTTGATAGTGGCATTAATCTCTGCAATCCCTCAGGGATATGATACTGTTTTTGGTTCACTATTTTCCCTGGTAGAGGCAACACCAATGGTTTCCATTTGGCCTTTCTGACACATAATAGCCTTCACTCCACAGTCAGGGGAACCAATGTGGGGATTCTGCAATTTTATTATATCTATCCCAATTACATATTCTGGGACTGGGGAAAATAACTACGGGGATCTTCTGGGACCCACTGGGCCCACCGTGAGTCAGACTTCAGCCAAAACTCCATTTATCACCGACTCCATAGGCCCCTACTTTAAACGAGGGCCACAATGCTTTTTAGGTCTCCTGGGATCAGTGTCAAATCAGAACCAGTATCCAATAGGCCTCGAAAAGTCTGATTATATTCCTTTTCCCCACCCAGTGTAGTTACCCTAGTAAAAGGCCTCAGGTCCCTGCGGGGAAGGACAGGAGGAAGGCAACGAGCCACAACTTCTCTAACTGTAAGATCTGGCATAAGAAATAGAGCAAAAACAAAGCTCTTCAAATGTTCTGGTGTCTCTCTCAGTACTTTCCATCTTATAAATTCAGTGAGTGGCATGTCCTCTGGGTCCTCATATTGTGGAGAATGTGGTTTTACACTTCGAATCCACTCGAGCATGCCCATCTGCCTGACCCTCACAATCCCTTCATCAATACTAAGCCAAGGAATATCAGGCATCTCTAACTCGCTGTTAGTAGGCCATGTTTTAATAAATACATCAGCCAACCATTCAAATAAACTTTTAACACCTTTTTTAACTGCTCGAGCTTCCATGTTAAACCTAGAATCTCTACTCAGTGGGCTCATATCGATAAACTCAGTATGATCCAATTTTATATTCCTTCCACCATTATCCCACACCCTTAAAATCCATTCCCACACATATTCCTTAGGCTTCTGCCGGAATGAATCAGCAAACTCATTAATTTCTTTAGTAGTATATCGCACCTCCTCGTGGACCACACTTTCTATCTCACCTTGAGGGGCTTGCTTAGACTTCAATCTGGTTATAGGTCTAGAGGCAACAATTGTTGGGCCCTGAGGGACATCAGCTCCCACTGGGAGGGGGGGATTAATTTCCTCAGGCAAGGGTGGGGAGGAGGGATCTGCAGGGTGTGGATTCTCTGCTGAGGGTGGGGAGGTTAATTCCTCAGATAAAGAAAATCCCTCAGAATCCGAGGGTTCAAAATCCTCATCATCATAGTTCTCCCACACATCTCCATCCCAAGTTTCAGGGTTCCACCCTTTCCCCACCAGTGCTCTCACTTTAACTGCTGACACTTTTCGTGGCTGGGAATTAAATTTGCGTTGTAAATCAGCCAACCGTATAATAAGGGCTCCAGCTTGATTTTCTGCTGCTTTAGCTCTTTGGCTGCTGGAGAGAAGATTCTCTTCCAGAGCACACTTGGAAACCTTTAAACTGTTGTTTCGAATCCGGAGCTGGTCATTTTTATCACCGAGCTCCATATTTTCGTCTAACAGTTTATCCAGACATGCTAGGAGCAACAAGGCAACATCATTATTTTCCTGATTTTTCTGCAATTTCTCGAACGTTTTATATATAGAGTCGCTAAATTCCTTGCTTCTCACAAGAGGTGAGTTAGGTGAGTCAAATGGATCTATCTTCATAATTAGATCAAATAGTCTGCACCAAGGATTATCATTCCTCTTCATGCCACCAGGAGAGCCTTCAGTAACTCTAGGCTTCATTGGGTTGGAGAGCTGGCTCCAGAGGCTACCAAGCCCACTAAAGAAATTCATCCTTTCAATTCTGTTTCTCTAGAACCACTTCTGGTACCAAAATCTGTATTAGTCAGGGTTCTCTAAAGAAACAGAAGCAACAGGATGAGTATATATAACTATATACAATTTATTGATTTGCTCACGTGACGGAGCTCAACAGTAGCGCCGAACTGGAGAGGCCGGGAATCCAGGGAACCGCTCAGTCCACAAGGCTAGATGTCTCAGGAGTCCCAGTCTAGTGCTGAAGGCCCGAATGGATTCCAGGAGATCTGCCGGTCTCAGTACACGCTGGGATCCGAAAGGTTGATCACAGCAGCAAGACAAACTCACCAGATGAGAGAAGCAAGCCGCAGGAGGAAATAAAAGGGACCAGCTCCCGCTGCTGTGGCCTTAAATACTGCCTTCCGGCAGAAGGTAACACCCACATTTGGGGTGGGCCATCCGGGTTGAGGTGGTCCAATCAGAAGACCCTTTTCTCTTATTTGTTCCTTAGTCCAGTCAAGTTGACACCCAGGATTAACCATCACAGTCTCCCTGTAGCCCCAGCTGTCCTGGAACTTGCTCTGTAGACCAGGCTGGCCTTGAACTCACAAAGATCTGCCTGCCTCTGCCTCCCAAGTGCTAGGATTAAAGGCGTGTGCCACCACGCCCGGCGGAATATGATATTTCAACCTTGTTTAGATGTGTGATGAGGCTGTTAATTAATCTGTAATTGCTCATTAAAATTCTGCTAAAAGATACCTAACATGCATACACATATATGGAAGAGGGATATCTAGACAAAACACAAAGTCCTACAGGCCCTCTTGTGTCAGCCTTGTACAACTAGTTTCAAGCCCTTGAGAAGCTCCACATTTTCACAGTGCCACATGCAGCTCAGAAGAGTGGATTATTGTGAACTTTGCCAGTGGGATGAGTGGGATCTGAATGATAGCATGTGAAAAGCATGGAGAAAGCAGGGTATGACATGACTCTTCAACCAGTATCTACAAGATGAGATACTAGCAAGACCCTAAACATGTCAGTCAATATGAGGATACTTTCTCTTTCAAGGCAGATTTGTCTCTCCCATCCTCTGACAGTCTTCGGGTTTCCTACCCATTGCTGAATGGTTTGTTTTGTTACCTCTCAGTACCCATCCTCACTATGGAAATTTTTATCCAGAACATTTCAAGTAGAAAGATGTCCAAATTCTTGGTTTCTCAAAAGAATGATAACAGATGCTGTATGATGTCATGGGGGGAAATTAGAAGGTTATGCTTACCAGTTATGACCTCATCTCAGAGAGAAAATGGAATTAAAGGCGTAATTTTCATCCTTAACCAGTGTCTCCTCTTATTTCTCATCTGACTCCCTAGAAGGGATTGCTATCATATCCTACCTCTTAAATTGTCAGTAAAAGTAGATAGAACTATTTTTCCCATAGTTTTATCTGGATTCCTGTATCTGTCCTTTGTGGTTCCCCACAAGTCTGTGTATTAATCTAAGGCCTATGTGATACCAAAGCCAAGGATTTCTTATGCCAGAAAATAAGGGAAGTCTCTACCCATATCGACCAGTTGGGATCCTTAGACTAACATACTGATCATTCTAATGGCCTTACTTTGGACACAAACTGTTATGTCAGCTGTCAACCAAATTCCCTAGCTCTTTCTCATACTGCATCAATACTTCACAAGCATGGACATTCCAGTCTCTGCTCCTACCTGAGACTACAACTATAGGGCAATGTACCTTAAGAAGACTCTTATGGGGACTGGAGAGATGGTTCAGCAGTTAAGAGCATTGGTTGCTCTTGCAGAGGACTGGGGTTCAATTCCCAGCACCCACACAGAGGCTAAAACCATCCTTGACTCAGTTCCAGGGGAATCCGACACTCTCTTCTGATCTTTGCAGCATTGCACAACATGGTTGCACTTAACATACATGTAGGCAATATACTCATACACATAAAATAAAAATAATAAAAATTTAAAAAGACTTATGGTGGGGTTGCACTAAGATTTTTTTCAGTAGGTTAATTTAGTGTTAAATACTATGGTGAAAATAGAGCAGAGTTGTGATACATGCAATGTTATAGGCTTGTTCTTTTATGCAATTTCAGAAAGTTTGAGAGTAGCAAATATTCTAGGCACCCTTTAGACATGGGGAACTTCTTTGAATTCTCTGCTAAATACAAGTCTTAATGGGAATAACATAGAGTTGTCCAGCAGCTGAGAGACCCAGCTACCTGTCTATAGCTATTTGAGGAAGCAAACCTTGGAACTTAATTGTAAGAAATGGAATCTCCTTGGCTGGAAAGTTTGGACTAAGTGCTCTTGTTAAAAAGCTGTCACTGCTGGGCCAGGCGTGGTGGCACACACCTTTAATCCTAGCACTTGGGAGGCAGAGGCAGGTGGATCTTTGTGAGTTCAAGGCCATCCTGGTCTACAGAGCGAATTCCAGGACAGCTGGGGCTACAGGGAGACCCTGTCTCGAAAAGACCAAAAAAGAAAAAAAACTGTCACTTCCAACAACCATAGGTCCCCTCAGGAGTCTCTGCCAACATCAGTAGGATGCTAGCTCATGATAACAGGGAGAACAACCAAGAGCCTTTGTATTTATGAGACTCTCTTGAACTTAGGTCAGTACTTCTCTTCAGTATTTAAACTCCATGGAGAGAAAATATCTAAGTTATTAAACATCTCAGAGGAGATATATTACTTATTCAGGAGGGGAAAAAAGTATAACTCTCATCAGGAAGCAGGGCCAAGTTTTAGGGAGCTTAAACAAATTAATAGTTGAAAGAATGTGATCTAGAGAGATAGGGTTATAAAGTTTACAAATTAACATCTCTATGGAGTTGTAAGTGAAATATTAGAACTTTCTTCCCATTGACAGATTGGACCAGTGGTTCTAATTTGGGGATCTTGAACCACTAATAAATATATTAACATAAAAGGTTTCTGAAAATCACTATATTTTCTAGAAACAAAAAGGAATTTCATTGTGATTTTTATAAATTGCTATGTTATCTCTGTCTTTTTTTTTTTTTTTGAGACAGGGTCTTCCTGTAGTCTCAGCTATCCTGGAACTCACTATATAGATGAGGCTGGCCTTAATCTCACAGAGATCCCCCCACCTCTGCCTTCCTAGTGCTGAGATTAAAGACATGTACCACAATGCAAGGTCCAGCAACTAAATTCTAATAACTGCTTCTATGAGGTCTGTTGTGATATATTTTAAAACATAGAAAGAAAAGTTTGTCTCACAACATAGGTTAACAGCTTGTGAATCTTCTGAAAGGACTTGAGCTCCAGAAGCCATCAGACCATATGTTGAGCATCATTGGATTAGGAGTACATTCCAATGTAAGGAGAAAAAAAATCAGAGAATGAATTGATGATGTCTTGAAAGCTAAGAAGTCTGGCATGGAGAAAGTTGCAAAGCTCTAGTATTAGTGCTTCTCTAAGTGCAATATGTATAAATATAATCTGAGATCCTTGTTAAAATGTGATTCTGATTCAGTAGATTTGGAGTGAGGCCCAGGAACTGGAGCCTCTGGTAAGCTGCTAGATGGTACTGATGCTTTTCATCCCTGGATCTCACTTTGAGTAGCAAGCTGTAATATATTATGAGATGCACATCAGCAGAAAGGCTATAGGGGTATGCACAATAAGCCTGGGATAGAAGAATACAAATATATTCATGCTGTTGACTTTTATTTTTTGGTACATTTTGAGACAGGGTCTCCTTTTAGTCCCAGCTGGCCTAGCTCGCTATGTAGACCAGGCTGGCCTTGAACTCACAGAGATCTGCCTGCCTCTGCCTCCTGAGTGCTGGGATTAAAGGCGTGTGCCACCATGCCCAGCCCATGCTGTTGACTTTTATAAAAACAGTGAACAGGTTTTTTTTTAATTGCTTACTACAAGTTTGGGTTAAACTATCTCTACATCAAACAAATCAAGACATAATGTCTTGATTCAGCTGCCATGTTGAGCCAGAGGACTATGTGTTTGATGTTAAGACTATAATATTATCAATACAATAATATGAAGTTACTAAGTTGATGTGCTCTGTGGTGCCTTGAATGAGAAATGTCTTCCATAGTCTCAGGTATTTGAACAGTTGGTTCCCAGGTGGTGGTGCTGTTGGGGAGGTTCAAGAGATACAACCTTGCTGGAGGAAGTGTATCACTGGGGATAGGCTTTGGAATTTGATACCCTTGTCCTACTTCCAATTCTCTCTCTCTTGTTTGTGGTTAGAGATGGGATCTCTCTGTTTCTTTTCTGCTTTCCTGCTGCCATGCCTTCTTCACCCTTCTAGACTGTCCCTCAGTAACTGGAAGCCAGAATAAACTTTCTTTCATAAGTTGCTTTGGGTCATGGTGTATATCACAGCAGCAGAATGTAATTAATGGGAAGATGCTACTAGAGAGTGTGATGGCACTGCTGTGAAGAACTAGCCATGTTGTTTTCTAGAGGAATGGGAAGACTTTGAAACTTGGACTAGAAAAGCAGTTGAATGCCTTAAGTAGAGCTTAACAGGTCTTTGTAGTAGGAGCTGAATGATAGTAGTGCCAGAGTAATGTAGATAATATAGATCCAGATCGAGAGGTTTTAGAGAGGAACAAGGTCTCTTAGCAATGGAACTAGAGGCCATTTGTGCAATACTTTAGCAAAAAAATCTGCCTGCCTGCCTCCCATGTCCTAAGAACTTGGCTGAAGCTAGATTAAAAAATAATGGACTTGGGGCTGGAGAGATGGCCTAGCGGTTAAGAGCGCTAACTGCTCTTGCAGAGGACCCGGGTTCGGTCCCCAGCACCCACATGGCGGCTGAAACCCGTCTTTGACTCCAGTTCCAGGGGAATCCGAGACCCTCTTCTGACCTCCGAGGCATTGCACAACACGGGTGCACAAACCTACATGCAGACAGTACATTCATACACATACGAAAATAAATAAAATAAAAAAAAAATAATGGACTTATTTCTTTGGCATAGGAAATTTCAGGACAACATAATGTTGGAACTGTCGCTTGGATATTACTGATATCTTTTTTACAAATCTGCACTGAAAAAGAAAAGCATGACAGAGAAATACAAAATGTACAGTTTGGGGAGAAAAAGAGCACTAGAAGCCGGGCGTGGTGGCACACGCCTTTATTCCTAGCACTTGGGAGGCAGAGGCAGGTGGATCTTTGTGAGTTCAAGGCCAGCCTGGTCTATAGAGCGAGTTCCAGGACAGCTAGGGCCACAAGGAGACCCTGTCTCGAAAAGACAAAAAAAAAAAAAAAAAAAGCGCACCAGAAAGCTAAATGTTACAGCCAAGGCAAGTGCTAAAAGAGCACATGTTTGCCCTTCTGGGTTTCAGTCTTGCTTTGGTTCTGAATTTCCTCATTATCCTACAGAGCTTTTAGAATTAGAATGCATATTCTGTGCCATAGTAGGTTGGAAGTATGTAATTTTTGGTCTTTGATTTTATGGGGGTTACAGTTAAGAGATTGTCCTGAATCTCAGAAGAGACTTCGGACTTTTGAACAGTGTTGAGATGTTAAAGACTATGGGGACTTCTGAAGGTGGGCTGTCTGCACTTTTGTATTATGATATGGCCATATCCCATGGGAGCCAAGTAGTGGACTGTGGTGATTTAAATGAGAAATAACCCCCATAGGCTCAGGTATTTGAAAACTTTGTCTTCAGATGATAGTATTTGGGAGGTTCAGGTGGTACAGCCTTGCTGGAGGAAGTACATCGCTGGGGACAGGCCGATGCCCTCGCCTCACTTCTAGTTTGCTTTTTCGGCTTTGTGGTTGAAGAAGTGATCCCTCATCTTTCTGCTCTGGCCACTTGGGCCTCTGTCACTCTTATAGTCTTCCTCTGGAATTGGAAGCCAAACTCTTTTGTCCTAAGTCACTTTTTGGTCATGGTGCTTTGTCATAGCAACAGAAAAATAATACATTCTCAGTAGAGAACTTAACAGATCATTTATAATTTCATATATAGAAATTATATTATTTTAAAAGGCTTGCAACCAGGCGTGGTGGTGCACTCTTTTAATCCTAGCACTTGGGAGGCAGAGGCAGGCGGATCTTTGTGAGTTCAAGGCCAGCCTGGTCTACAGAGTGAGTTCCACGACAGCTGGGGCTTCAGGGAGACCCTGTCTCAAAAAGACCAAAAAAAAATAAAAAAATAAAAAAATAAAAAAATAAATAAATAAATAAATAAATATAAAAGGCTTGCAAATGGTAATAGCATGTCAATGTAAATGTTTCCTCTATCGAACACCTAACACCTAAACCAAATCATATTCATCAGAATTACCTAATAGGATTTAAAACATTCATTTAGCAGAAGCACATTAATTTTGTTCTCAAGTGTTATTCCTGTTTCCGATCTTTCCTTAAAATTAATTGCAATGACATGTATTTCTAACCAATTTTAGTTACTCAGCAATTTGACCATAAATTGGAGGAGGGAGACTTTTTTTCCTTGTCTTTGTGATATATATGTGTATTTATGCACTCATGTGGGTATATCTGTGCTTGCTAGAACATATGTATATGGAGGCCAGAGGATGTTAGGTGTCTTTCTCTGTCATTCTCTGTATTTTTTTTAACATTTTTTTAATTGATGCTTTGTGCATTTCATACATCATTTTCCAATTCAGTTCAGGCATATTTCTCTTTCCCTTCCCCCCCACCCCCACCCCAACCGAGATCATGCATTCTGCCATAACTGTCCTGCATATTTTTCTCAGTTTTTTTTTTCATTTTTTAGCTATAAGTGATAATCCATGAGTACAAGCATCCTTCATG
>VZQC01005840.1:3918650-3931726 GCA_009823505.1 Rhizomys pruinosus
GGAACATACAAATCTTTCCCATAGTTAGTTTTAAGAATTTAATTGCAAGGTTTTTGACGAGAAGGTTTCATGTCTATCTGTGTACCCCCCCCCTTTTTTTTTTTAACCATGAAGTCTCCAGAAAGAGATTTGTATATAATAATATAGGGTGGAATCAAGGGCCATGATTTCATAAAATTTACCCATGTTGTTTTGGGTGACTATATATGATTAACTTGGGGAGCAAACTTAATTTTTATGTTAAATCATCTTAAAGAGAATGCTACAAGGTGATACTGTACAACAGAGAAACTATAGAGAACATTTGTATGTGCCAATCCCAGAGTTATTGCTCTACAAATTTTATGTAAAACAAATGTGGACAACAGCGATTTATATCTCCATTTAACTCGGATGCATTACCGTTTTTATCAGAGTCTGTAAACCAATGTTGTTTAATATACACATATTAAAAATATGGAACGTTTCACGAATTTGCATGTCATCCTTGCGCAGGGGCCATGCTAATCTTCTCTGTATCGTTCCAATTTTAGTATATGTGCTGCCGAAGCGAGCACTCTCTGTATTTTCTTGAGACGGGATCCCACACTGAATCTGGAGCTCATTGTTCTGGCTAGGCTGGCTAATCAACAAACCCTAGGGATTCTCCTGGATGGTCTACTCTACCTCCTCAGCACTGGAGATACAAGGCAGGTGTCACCATGCTCAGCTTTTCACTGGGGTGCAGGGATCTGAACTCAGATCTTCAGGCTTACATGGCAGGAATTTCACCCACTGAGCCATCTCCACAGACCTTTATCACAAATTTTGGTCATTCTTTGAACCTGTGACACCTCTTAAGATTTAAAAATATTTTCTTTTTATTTATGTGTATCAGTGTATTGCTTGCATGTAGGTAAGTGCATCCTTTTTGTGCATTGTCTTCGAAGGTCAGAAAAGGGCATTGGATCCCTGGGAACTGGAGTTACAGATGGTTGTTAGCCACCATGTAGGCACTGGGAATTGAACCTGGGTCCTCTGCAAGAATAGTAATTTCTCTTAACCACTGAACCATCTCCCCAGCTTCATTACCTTAAGATTTTTTAAAATTATTTTTTATGTGTATGAGTGTACTGTCTGCATGTAGGTTGGTGCACCCGTGTCCTGCAATGCCACAGAGGTCAGAAGAGGGCGTTGGATTCCCCTGGAACTGGAGTTAAAGATGGTTCTTGGCTGCCATGTGGGTGCTGGGAATCAAACCTGGGTCCTCTGCAAGAGCAGTGGGCGCTCTTGTGCTCTTAACCGCTGAGCCATCTCTCCAGCCCCAATTCCCTTAAGATTTTAAACTCTCGAATTCTTTTAATTTCTTGGTCAGTTTTTAGTTCTTACTGAAACCTTACTGAGGCCTTGGGCTTTTGAGCTTTTCCATTTTGTCTCTTGTTGTCTTCACTGTTCCTTACCTTACAGTTTACAGGTCGTGCTACTAAGTAATACATATTTGCTTTCTGTTTACAGCTCCCTTGACTGCCGTTTCCTTTGTCAGTGTTCAGATTTGATGAGTTTCATTGTTCTTCATATCTTTAACAAGATTCTCAATATTACTGTAATTAACAACAAAACTAGAGAAGATTCACTACAAATTTGTTACCTTACCTGGGGAGGTTCTGGTGTTTTGAACCTAAATTTTGTTTTAAAGAATTTGCGTGTGTGTGTGTGTGTGTGTGTGTGTGTNGAGAGATGGCTCAGTGGTTAACAACCCTGACTGGTGTTGCAGAGGACCTGGGTTTGAATCCCAGCACCAACATGGTGGCTAACAATAGTCTGTGACTCCAGTTCCAGGGGATAAGACACCCTCTTCTGACTTCCTCAGGCAATGCATGACATGGGTGCACTTACATATATGTAGGCAATACACTCATGCACATAAAGTAAAAGCAATAAAAAAACTGTCGTCATTCAATGTCTGAGTCACGCGTGATCGCATTCCACACCCTGTTCTTCCCTCCTTGGCTCAGCTCCAGGACTTGTCTCCTGCCTGCAGGCCGATAGTCTCTAGGCTTTGCTCTCGCAAGAAGGGAAGAAAAAAAAAAACCCGTAGGAGATCACCCGTGAAAAATGAGCAGACTCACACGCAGAGAGCCGAGAAGATAGTAACTCCCTTTATTTTCTGTCAGTGAGGTCTATATATTGAAGGCTACTGTGCTCTGGGCAAGGAAATGGGGGGGAGGTGGCTCTAATGGGGGGGGCTACAGAGCTCCGGTTTGTGCAACAGGTAACTAGAGGTGAGACATTTTGCTCAATGCCTCAAGGGAAGGGGCCATCCAGTTCTGGAACTTTGCAGAGATAGGGTGAAGCAAGAATCATTGTAATATCCCGAATCTTCCTGCTACAGATAACTCACAGAGGCAACTGAATGCCCACAGGGATATGAGATGACAGGAGATCTTCTGGGACAGGTCTTACAAGTTCTTGCTTCAAGCCACACACAAAGTTTCATTCCCACAACAACCCACAACCACCATCCTCGACAAAGCTGTCTTCATCACTGACTAGGCAGATCTGCTATAGTAACCATTGGTACTGCTGGCTTCAGTTATCCCACACTGGTTTGTTATTAACATTTCTAAAACATGGCTTGGAATTTTGAATGGCTGCACGCGATCACATGAAAAAAAATCCCATCTGCCAGTTTACATGAATGATTTGGTCCCAGTCTACTTTTTAGCTCTGGCTTATTTCCCTCCTGTATGTAGGCAACCTTTTTTCCCCTCCCTCCCTCCCTCTCTCGCTTTTTTGGTATTTTTGAGTCTCAGCTGGCCTGGAGCTCACTGTGTAGACCAGGCTGGCCTTGAACTCAGAGATCCACCTGCCTCTGCCTCCTGACTGCTGGGACTAAAGGTGTGTGCCACCATGCCCAGCTTAACTGAGCTTTCTTAACTGAGCCATTGCGTAGGCCCTGTGCTCTGAACTTTTTTATTCATAGCTTTTAGGCACAACCTCTTTCCTCTCTGTATGGGCCCCCAAGTCTGCTTGTAAGATTCTATTTTACAAATTGTATATTTTAAAATATACAAAACCAGGGCTGCAGGGATGGCTCAGCAGTTAAAAGAGCATTGGCTGTTCTTGCAGAAGATCTCGGTTCAAATCCCAGCCCCCACATGGCAGCTAACAACCATCCATATCTCCAAGTCTGGGGGGGGGTCTGACACCTCTTCTGACTTCTATGGGCACTGCATAACATGGGTGCACCCACCTACATGCAGGCAATACACTCATACACAAAATAATATAAAAAAATAAATACAAACCCCCAAATTCATTATTTCTCATGCATTGATTTACACTGTGACTATGTTAAGGATGACAAGGAAAAACTGAATTTGGATCCAGACTTGCCAAATAATAGCTATATAATTTGAGGACTTATGTTGTTTATTTTTCTTTGCATTTTGAAAACTAACCCTAATTTTGCAGACTTGTCATGAGTGCAGACAGTGTGTATGTGAAGCCTCTAGCACCAGGAGTAGCATTCATTAGATAGGAACTGTGCTTCCTTGTCTTTCTAGATTGGTTCTCGATATTTAGGCAGCAAGTTCCAAAGTTACTTTTGGAGATTCTTTAAAATAATCACTACCACTGGGCTAGAGAGATGGCTCAGTGGTTAACAACCCTGACTGGTGTTGCAGAGGACCTGGGTTTGAATCCCAGCACCAACATGGTGGCTAACAATAGTCTGTGACTCCAGTTCCAGGGGATAAGACACCCTCTTCTGACTTCCTCAGGCAATGCATGACATGGGTGCACTTACATATATGTAGGCAATACACTCATGCACATAAAGTAAAAGCAATAAAAAAACTGTCGTCATTCAATGTCTGAGTCACGCGTGATCGCATTCCACACCCTGTTCTTCCCTCCTTGGCTCAGCTCCAGGACTTGTCTCCTGCCTGCAGGCCGATAGTCTCTAGGCTTTGCTCTCGCAAGAAGGGAAGAAAAAAAAAAACCCGTAGGAGATCACCCGTGAAAAATGAGCAGACTCACACGCAGAGAGCCGAGAAGATAGTAACTCCCTTTATTTTCTGTCAGTGAGGTCTATATATTGAAGGCTACTGTGCTCTGGGCAAGGAAATGGGGGGGGGGTGGCTCTAATGGGGGGGGCTACAGAGCTCCGGTTTGTGCAACAGGTAACTAGAGGTGAGACATTTTGCTCAATGCCTCAAGGGAAGGGGCCATCCAGTTCTGGAACTTTGCAGAGATAGGGTGAAGCAAGAATCATTGTAATATCCCGAATCTTCCTGCTACAGATAACTCACAGAGGCAACTGAATGCCCACAGGGATATGAGATGACAGGAGATCTTCTGGGACAGGTCTTACAAGTTCTTGCTTCAAGCCACACACAAAGTTTCATTCCCACAACAACCCACAACCACCATCCTCGACAAAGCTGTCTTCATCACTGACTAGGCAGATCTGCTATAGTAACCATTGGTACTGCTGGCTTCAGTTATCCCACACTGGTTTGTTATTAACATTTCTAAAACATGGCTTGGAATTTTGAATGGCTGCACGCGATCACATGAAAAAAAATCCCATCTGCCAGTTTACATGAATGATTTGGTCCCAGTCTACTTTTTAGCTCTGGCTTATTTCCCTCCTGTATGTAGGCAACCTTTTTTCCCCTCCCTCCCTCCCTCTCTCGCTTTTTTGGTATTTTTGAGTCTCAGCTGGCCTGGAGCTCACTGTGTAGACCAGGCTGGCCTTGAACTCAGAGATCCACCTGCCTCTGCCTCACAAGTGCTAGGATTAAAGGCGTGCTCCACCACACCTGGCTGCAACTTGTTTTTAACGTGTCAGTACTTGCTGACTTCCCTGTCCCCGTACTAGTCACTAGCCAACACACCTTTCTTTACTGGACTATTGTCATTATGCTAGCTCAAGGTTTATCTTAAATTATAAGTAGCATTTTTCATGTGATCTCTTCATAGGAAAACTATTTCTTCTCCTTTCAAACATTTTACCTTTTATGTCACGTAAAAGTCACAACAGGGTTTTAAGTTTCACTTGCGTATGTCTCTGGTGTTTTGACAAGTTTCTTGTTAGTTCAAAGTTAATTTCACTTAAACCAATATTAACCAAAGCATTAAAAAATGTATGTTGGGGTTATAGTATAACTCAGCAATGGAGTTCCTAACCAATATGCATAAAGCCCTGGATTTGGTCCTTAATTCTGAAAAACAAAAACCAATCAATCCTCACGTCTCTATTAAAGAAATAACCTAATGCCAAATAAAAAGCAAGATAAAACATCTACAATGGTTTGGGCCTGGATAAATGGATTAGTAGTTGGGAGTGCATGCTGCTGTTCCAGAGGACCCAAGTTCCAGACTCAGAACCCACATCCAGTGGCTCCTGGCTGCCAGCACATGCCCACAGACACATGGTTAAAAAGAAAATGGTAGAAAAGCTTCGAGGAACATTCTAAATAAATGTGGTTGAATTGGCATTCTCTTCCTCTAGGAGGCTCTTGCATTTTTTTTTTTTTAATAAATGTAGAATTATTAACAGAAAATGCTTCATTTCCTATTTGGTTGGTATGAAAATAACATCTATATTGGCTTCCATTTAGAATAAGTTGCAAAACATGGTTACCATCAATATTTGTTCACGAAACTCAAAGAAGTGGTGTTTTTTTTTTTTTAATTTTATTTTTTGTATGTGTATGAATGTACTGTTTGCATGTAGGTCTGTGCACCCGTGTCGTGCAATGCCGCAGAGGTCAGAAGAGGGTCTCGGATTCCCCTGGAACTGGAGTTCTCCTGGAATTGGAGCTACAGACGGTTCTTAGCCACCATGTGGGTGCTGGGGATTGAACCTGGGTCCTCTGCAAGAGCAGTCGGTGCTCTTAACCACTAGGCAATCTCTCCAGCCCCAAGAAGTGGTGCTTTTTATAAAAGTGGTACACAGTTGGGGATGTTGCTTGGTGCTACACCACTTGCCTACTGCAGAAAAGAGCAAGGCATTCTGGCACACAACTGTAATTCCAGCAGTTGGGAAGCTGAGGCAGGAGGATTGTGAGTTTTAGACTAGCCTGGGCTAACAAGTGAGACCTATCTCAGTAAACAAAATGGTGAACAATAAACATTTCTCCTGATGCAGTTGGCATATTCCAACAACGTAATTCCAGATGGGAATGTGGCTCAGTGGTAGAGCCTTTGCCCAACAGCATACTTTCATGTTGGAATTCTGTTACAAGAAATACAAACAAAATATAAGTAGAAGGATGCATTCCAGGACCTCCAGTGCAATATTTTCTCCATCTGGGTAAAAATAGCCTGTAGTTCCGAGTTAGTTTTCTAAAGACTTTTTTTGAGCAGTGGCCAGAAGACCATGAACCCACTACTTGGGGATTTCTTTTTCCATACTTGGACTCCCCTAAGTTGGGGCATGTCTTTTTTTTTTTTTCCTTCGGTCTTTTTGAGACAGGGCCTCCCTGTAGCCCCAGCTGTCCTGGAACTCACTCTGTAGACCAGGCTGGCCTTGAATTCATGAAGATCTGCCTGCCTCTGCCTCCCGAGTGCTAGGATTAAAGGTGTGCGCCACCAGGCCCGGCTGGGGCATCTCTTTAAGAATCAATGCTTCACATTTCTTTTGACCATCAAAACAGCATAGAGAGTAAGTCTTTACCAACTCATTTATTTAAAATGAACTTGGAACAGATAAATGTAATCCCTAGGACTTAAAAAAAAAGTTTGTTACTTTACCATGTATTTTGTTACATAGTACAGGAACTTAATTGTAGTAAATATATGTATGTAAATTTGCCATGTCAACCATTTCAAAGTGTACAATTTGATGACTTAGTACATTTACAATCTTGTTCAGCCACCACTTTCTAATGGCAGTACATTTTCATTTACTCAAAATGAAACCCCACACCCATTAAGCAGTCACTTTTCCCCTTCCCTTAGAGTCCCCACTAACCTCTAATTGGCTGTATCCATGAACTTACCTATTTTATGAAAACAAAACCAAATATATATGGCCTTTTGTCTGGCTTATTTCACTTAACATTTTTCAAGATTCACCCATGTTTACCATGTATTAGTAATCGTAAGAATCCTCCTGCCTCAGTGTCCTGAGTACAAGGAACTGCAGGTACTGGCCACTATGCCCACCTTCATTCTAATTTAGTGGCTGAAAATCCCATTCTATGGATAGAATACATTTATCTATTCACTGCTAGTTGTTTTCACTTCTGGGCTACTATAAACATTTGTTTCTAATTACTTGTTTTCAATATATACCCAGACATGGAATTACTGATTCAGATAATGGAATGATTTTTTATTTTGATTGATATACTCAAATACTAGATGGTACTATTCAGCCACACTTTAGAAATTCTTTTTCTCAGCTGAAATAAAACCACGTGGAGTGCTCTAAAGGAGTAAAACAGCCTTCTGGTTTGCCCCAATTCTCTTAATTGTCAAAGAATCCTGAAATTTATTTTTAAAAATTTTTAAATAAGATTTTCAGTTAGCATACAAAATAATGGGTTTCATTTTGGTATTTTTATACATATCTATCATCCTAGATTGTCTCTTCCCCCTTTCCCCCCAATCTGTCATCTACACCAAACCTTAGGTTCTGGTAGTTTATTTGCTAGGGCAAAATGCAGTTTTCTGTAATAGCACCACTTTCTTCCTTTTAACAGAAAAACTGACCAAGAAGCAACATACAATATTAAGAGTAAAATACCATAGAACCAACCATCACCCCCAAGACTTCCACTATAAACATTGCAGCAGCAGTGTTTTAACAATTTTTTTGCTTAAAAAAGTATAGTAATAATTAGCTTTTACTTTTTGGCAGCTGTTTTTTAGTAAGAGGATTGTTCAAATAATAACATAGCTGCCAGTTAAGATTGGATCCCTTCTCAGAAGACAGATGGTTATTCACTACAGAAACAGAACTGCTTAATGTGAGATTTGCTTGCTAAGAGCAACCTTGTCCACTTGGAAAGTGATTCTAAGTATTCTTGTTCATGCTAACCCTTAAAAAACACAAAACCATCTTCAACAATTACTATGGTTTAATTAATCATATTTCAAAGAAGCTCAAAGGACTAAGATATTTCTCCATGAAGGAACAAAAATCCCATAAATTACAGTTTTTAGAACACTATATAGAATTCCCATAAAAATTACATTAGGTGCTTTCTCATCACTGGAGTAACTGCTATAATTTCCCCTGAACTGGACAACCATCTGCCTTGCTGCATAATCTTCTTTATGATGATCCAAATTTAGTTAAGTACAAATCACAGCAAAAATTAAAGTTTTCACCTTTAATGAAATGACTTTGGAAATAACGTACATTTCCATGACACCAACACTACAGTTTTCGGAGTCACAGTAAGATACACAGGATTACATCCATAATTACTATGAATGCCAACATTTCAGGCAGTAATTTCTGTTACATGGCAAACAAGATCAAGAAAGCAACCATCAAACAAAAGAGGCCCATAGCTTCAGACAAGGCAAATCCCAGGATAGCGTATGAGAACAGCTGCTGCTTCAGCGAAGGGTTTCTATAGGAGATATAATAGATAACTGTTACTTTGGTAAATGGCAAACAATCATATTACTAGTGTGAGATTTCTACAAATAAGAAAGTTCTATGGAAGGGCTATCTGCCAAGATCATTTGCTTCTGCTGCCCACATTTGTTCCTATCCACTCCCAACTATATGGCATAAAGCTAGGGAACTGTCTTTGTATGCTCCTGTAGATGACTACATCCATTTTGAAGGGGTCCTTATAAAGAACACAATCTTGACACTGGCCTCAAACCTGTGATCCTCCTGCCTGTCTCTTGAGTAGCTGGGATTATAGACTTGTACCCTAGTATCTGGCTGACATTCTTCTTATCCCTCTGATTAAGTGAATAATGCAAGACACACAATAATAGACACTTAGTTCAAAGTAGCTACCAATATTTCACTACCTTTCTATTTCTAATTACTCCAACCACAGCTTCCAACCATTTCTTTTTTTTTTTTTTTTTCCATTTCGTTAACGTATTCAGGGACAGCAGTAATTGATTACCTGGCATAGCCAATGATAAGACTGCCAAAGACTGTTCCAATACCAGCACCAGAACCAGCGACTCCTACTGTTGCAGCACCTGCACCAATAAATTTGGCAGCAGTATCAATGTCTCTGCTGATTGCACTGGTCTGAAACTCCCGTCGGATCAGCTGACAAACACCATTCTGGGCCCCATTAAACACTGAAGAGCCCTGGAGAGCAGGAAATAAAGGCAAAGGTCAATTCATTAATCACTGCTATTTTTACTACTATATTACTGAAATGATAACTACTTCTTTATATTGTAGCCACGTATGAATAAATGTGTAGTATAATAGAAAAAAAAGTTTAGAATAGTTCTTATTTAGTATAAGATAGTTAACAATATCTACACTTCATAGGGCTGTTAAAAATGAAACGGCATATATGAATATACTTTTCAACAGAGTAGGCTTTTTTGATAAGTATGGCTATTCTAATCTTACATATAGGTAACTCAAAACGAGACCTACAATATTTATTAACCTGTTCAGGAGGCTACATTTTGGATATAGAAGTTCGTCTCTCTAGCTTATCCTTTACATATTATTTGAATGAAGGTGGAAACAGACTGCTCAGAAACCATTAATGCACCACCCCTCCACTGCAATCAAAGCTGTAAGACTTACTTGGTAGTGTTACCCAATTTTGATTATTATTACTCTTACCTCTCCAGTCCTAGCCTCTGGTTGAGATAACACTGATGCAGAAATTGGTCTATATGCAACTCTGGATCCAGCTCGGATCTATTAATGGAAGAAAAGAAAAATATTTCAAGTATTAAAAATACAGATGAGTCTCCAGTGACCTTTCTGTACCACGAATTCTAAGAGAAAGCAGAAAAAAAATGGGGGGGGCAGTCTTACTTGTACTATTAATATTGGCTGTCTGGTCATTTTCAATATATGACACTATATTCTGATAAAGCTTCATGCTAGTGAAATTGTAAAACTTGCCAAATAATCTATTTGTGATACTCTGAACATTTCAACTACTACAGTGCTACAATTCAGAACACCCACATTCTCCAGTAAGTTTATGTGGACCAACAAGTACGTTAGAAGTATCATTATGAATGCTGTCAATTTAAGCTAGTTCAGCTGTTATGAGCTCCCAGTATTCCCAACGTGCTCTAATAGCGCTTCTCTTCATGCAATTGTATGGCAGATTGAGAATCACTAGTGAAATGCTCTCGTTTATAAGGGCATCGTGTCGTATGGCTTCCCTGCCCTTGAGTGTCCAGCACACTAAGGTCACGAAAAAATCCCTTCAGAACCGAGACAAATCCTTTAGATTTAGACTTCATTTAAATCCTCCAAAATGGTTATGGAGATAATATCCCGCAGGCCGGAAGAGAGCCTCAGCCTCTCCCAGCACCTTCCTCCGCCCACACACGGCGGCGAGGCAAAGTCCCTCCCTCTGCAGCAGCGAGTTTGACCTACAGACAGGAGCGCTGTGGCGATGGACTAGGCCTCAGTGGCCCCCGCGTCCTCCCAGGACTCCAACCTTCGTGTCCACCCCATCCCAACTCTGACACCGGGTCGGGGAGGGCTCAGGGACAGGGTGTTAAGGAGGCTGTGACCTACACCGAGTGGGCCCGACCCCAGCCTGGGCCCGCTCGCTCGCCCAGTGTCAGAAGTCCGAGCGGCCCCAGGACAGGCAAGGAGGGCTGGCACCCGGGCAGGGGTGAAGGAGAGCTGGTCCCGGGAGGGCGCTCGGGCTACGCACCAGAGCAGGGGTGCGGGCGAGCTTGGCGCAGGCGAACATCTTCCCTGGTGGCGGCTGCTGGACGTGGGTGACAGACGTCTTGGGCTCCTTTCCCGCTTCCTCTATGCCGGGGTAAAGAGGCTTAAGGTCAAGTGCCCTCCAGGGGCCTGCCCTTCCCACTCCGGCCCCCAGGGCAGTGCACGGCCATCAGCGTGGGCCCAGTGCCTGGCAAGGCGCCGGCGCGGACAGTGGACCCCTGGGACGTCCGCCGCCCGCCGCCCGCCGCCCGCTCCGCGCCCTCCTTACCTTCCCGAGGTGGTGGTGGCGGCGGCAGCAGCTGCAGAGGTCGAAGCAGCGGAGATGGGCGCGCAGGCGCGGTCTGGCTCTTATCCGCCCCGCAGCACCCGGATGGAGAAGGCGGGGGAAGACGCTCAAGGTCACTTTGTAGCAACTTTATTGGTAACCAACGGAGGAGGACAAGGACAGCCAGGCTTGGCGGGCAGGGAAAAGAAGAAAGAGACTACCCAGGAAGATTGTTTTCTTTTGTCTGTTAATAGGGACGGTACCTAGGACTTCGCATGTGCTAGACAAAGGCTCCATCTCTGAGCTATGCCCTAAGTCCTCTCTGAGACAGGAATGAATTAACCAAGCAGGCCTTGAACTCGCTGTATAGCCTAGGCAGGTCTTGAACCTCTGATCCTCCCTCCTTAGACTCCAAGTAGCTGGTCTGCGTCACCGAGTCCAGCAGGACTAGAAGTAATGGGACAGAGGATGGACAAATAAGCAATTCTGGGAACCTCTAGGTGAAGTGAGGTTGGTCACCGTTCCTTCCATAGCTATAATTGCTGTAGAATTAAGAGATTATAATGTATTTCACGTGGAATTTCTTGAAATTTTCAAAATCTATTCAGAATCCTTCTTTTGGTAACTCTGAACAAATCAGATGAATGAAGAAATGTCTCAGTAAAATGACTGTTGATGAACTTCCAGTCTTGTTTCTTAAAAAGGTTTTAATTTTTGTGATGAAATGTATCAAATGTGAAGTTTATTATTTTAACCATTTTTAAGAGTAGAGGCATTTGACATTAGATCTATTCACATTGTTGTATAACTATCACAATTGTCTATATCCACAAGTTTTCATCATCCTAAACTGAACTGTATGCATTAAACAACACACTGTGGTTCTCTGTCCAGTCCCAGGCAACCACCATTCTTTGTTTCTGTGAATTACACTATCAAGATAGTCCTATAAGTCATATGTCATTTGTCTTTTTGTAACTAACTGCTGTTTTTTTCCTTTAAAACATGTAAATTTGGGCTGGAGAGATAGCCTAGCGGTTAAGAGCACTGATTGCTTTTGCAGAGGACCCGGGTTTGATCCCCAGCACCCACATGGCGGCTAAGAACTGTCTGTAACTCCAATTCCAGGAGAACTCCAGTTCCAGGGCAATCCAAGACCCTCTTCTGACCTCCATGGCATTTGCATGACATGGGTGCACAAACTTGCATGCAGAAAGTACATTCATACACATACAAAAATAAATAAAAATTTAAAAAACATGTAAATTTATTTATTTGTGTGTGTGGTGGGGAGCGAATGTGCCACAGTGTAAGTGTGGAAGTCAGACAGTTTGCAGGAACCTCTTTTTCTGCTCTGTGCATCCCAGTTATCCAACTCAGAACCTCAGACTCAACTACAAGAGACTTTACCTCACTGAGCCATCTCACTGACATAGCCTCTACCACCCCCCCCCTTTTTTTTTAGCTTGTATTTTGTATTTTTGACACTGGGTCTAGTTACATAGTCCATGCTGGCTTGGAACTTTATATCCTCCTCCCTCAGCCTTGAGAGTGCTGGGGTTACAGGCCTGCACAACCACACTTGGTTGTTGTTGCTATTTATTATTATTATTATTATTATTATTATTATTATTACTTTGGCCTTTTTGAGAATGGGTATCCTTGTAGCCCCAGCTGGCCTGGAACTCACTTTGTAGACCAGGTCGGCCTTGAGCTCACAGAGATCTGCTTGCCTCTGCCTTCCAAGTGCTGGGATTAAAGGCATGTGCCACTGTGCCTAGCCATACTTGGTTATTTTTTTTTTTTTCAGTCTTTTCGAGACAGGGTCTCCCTGTAGCCCCAGCTGGCCTGGAACTTGCTCTGTAGACCAGGCTGGCCTTGAACTCACTCTGCCTCCTGGGTGCTAGGATTAAAGGCATGCGCCACCACGCCCGGCTTTTTTTTTTTTTTTTTTTT
>VZQC01005840.1:3949365-4012107 GCA_009823505.1 Rhizomys pruinosus
AAAAAAAAAAAAAAAGACATTTTTTACCTTGATTTTTTTCCAGTTAATATGTATTACTGTTTCTTTTTTTCATTTTTAATTGAATTTTTCCATATTTCATGAAGAACATCTCAATAAATTTTAATCCCCCTTAGACCCCTTTTCCCACTGGCACCCTTCCACAACCCCCCCCGACCTGGAATTCATACACTCATTTGTTCAGAGGCCCGTTGTGTCAATAGTGTTCCTAGATGTTCCTCTGTGCAAGTTCATCCATTTACGTCTGGTCAGCCCAACCAGAGTTGCTTGCTTTAAGAACATCAGCTGTTCCTCACCCAGCAGTAATCAGGTGTCAATATAGTTCTTGTGCTAAGATTGGACCTGCTGCCCTGTTCCACAGTTCTATGCTGGATTTTGTCTGCTTAAGTTTGCATGGGTCTTTGCATGCTGACACCACTGCTGTAGGATCATAGGAACAAGGTTTCTGGAGCCTGTATGATTCTGGCTCTTACAATCTTTCTGCCCCCTCTTCAGCAATGGTTCTGGAGCCTGAGTGAGTGAAGCTTAATATAGGAGCCTTGTCTGAGGACCCATACTTTGCAGGCTCCTAATCTCCCTATTTTGGCCATTTGGGCCCTCTGTTGCACGAGGAAGCTTCATTAGTGAGAGTTGAAAGATTCATTAGTGTCCTCTTTATCTCTTGTTCTATGTTGCAAAACCCTTAGTTGTAGACGTGGTGTTGTAGATGTGCCACTTAGACTTGGGAAATTCAGAGACAATGTCTGTGTGTGACCAGTTGTGGTACTCTGTAATAGTCTCCATCTGGTGCAAAAGAAGCTTCTTTGATGAGTGGTGACTGGGATACTGAACTGTAAATATGAGGATACATATTTTGCACCTAGTAAGAAATTACATTAGTCTAGGGATGTGACAACCTTGAATTTGTCTCTCAGATCTATGACCTCTCCAGACATGTGTATTTGTCCATGTGTATAATACCACACATCTGTTTCCTCCCATTGAGTGGGCTTTACATCCAATTAGGTAACCATTGATTGCCCCCAAGATAAAAGTGCTACTACTACACCATTGTCATATGTTGTGCCAGTTACTGATGTGATTGCTTGGTCTTAAAGCTAGTTTTGGACCACCATTGATGTTCTCTCTTGTCGTTGTTCAATCCACATGCTGTTCTTCCCTTCTTGGCTCAGCTCTAGGACTTGTCTCCTGCCTGTAGGCTGACAGTCTCTAGGTTTTGCTCTTGCAAGAAGAGGGGAGGGAAAAACCACAGGAGATCACCCATGAAAAATGAGCAGACTCACACGCAGAGAGCCGAGAAGATAGTAACTCCCTTTATTTTCTGTCAGTGAGGTCTATATATTGAAGGCTACTGTGCTCTGGGCAAGGAAGTGGGGGACAGGTGGAAGGGAGGGGTGAGCCACCTTGGCTCTAATTTTGGGGGGCTGCAGAGCTCCCGTTTGTGCAACAGGTAACTAGAGGTGAGACATAATGCTCAATGCCTCAAGGGAAGGGGCATTGAAATTTGCAGAGATAGGGTGAAGCAAGAATCATTGTAATATCCCAAACCTTCCTGCTACAGATAACTCACAGAGGCAACTGATTGCCCACAGAGATATGAGATAACTGGAGATCTTCTGGGAAAAGTCTTACAAGTTCTTGCTTCAAGCTGCACACAAAGTTTCTTTCCTACACTCCCTTAGCAGGTTGAGTATTGCTCTCTAAAGCTATGAGAGCTAACCTTCAGGGGAAGTGGCTCCCAGATCAGCTCCCGCTCCATTGTCCCAAAGTATGTCTTGTCTTCAGCAGTAGGGTTTTACCATCAAGTTCTGGGAGGCAATCAAGGGCTGTGGCAATAGCCTGTGTAATTTTCAGAGTCTCTTGGACTGCCCTGGCCAATAACTCAAAGGAAGGTTTCCTTGTCTGGCACCATTTCTTGTTATATAATCTTCAGCTGTACACATGGACTCATGTGGAGATGTTGTATGAGTAATGTGTCATTAGGTTGTTAGATTAATGATTCCCTCTGTTCTTCTTACAGTAGCTAGGCATTATTTCTCTCTCCTTTCTTTCCATGCTAACTCTCCCTCCATGCCTTCTCCTTTTAAAATGTCCCCATATTCCCCATTTCTCCCTTGATACTACCAGGTTTCTATGGTCCCACCTCCCTTGTGCTCCTTCTTTCCCTTTATAGCCAAATTTCCTTGTATAACTCTCCCTCTAATTTAAGTACCCTCATTTAATCCATTTCTCCCATAGTAATACCTGTCACCTACTAGCCTTCTGTCTCAGGTTCCCTCTTTCCATTTATTTTCCTGGTTCCTTTACATTTACCTGGCTCCTGCAGTTACATCATGGTATATACTTACATATATGCATTTGGTGCTAGGATCCACAAATGAGGGAAAACATACATCATTTGTTTTTCTGAGTCCGTGTTACTTCACCTAGCATAACAGTTTCTAGTTCTGTTTACCTGCAAATTTCATGATGTCGTCTTTCTTTACCATTGAATAGAACTCCATTGTGTAAGTGTACCACATTTTCATTATCCACTCATCAGATGAGGGACACTTAGGTTGTTTCCATCTCTTAGCAGTTGTGAAAAGAGCAGCAACAAACATGGATGTGCAAGTATCTCTGCAATAGGATGAGTCCTTTGGGTATATGCCAAGTATAACTGGGTTAAATGGTAGGTCCATTTTTAGTTTTCTTTTTCAAGGCCAATTTTTATTGAAGTTTTGTGCATTTCATACAAAATTTCAAATCAAATCTAGATCCATGCCCCCCTCCCTGCCCCCATCCCACCAGAGCTCATGCATTCTGCCAAACATATTTTTCATCTTTTTCTCAGTCTCTCTCAAAATTCTCCATGCAGAAATTTACTGTTTCAAGCAGAAGTTCACTGTTTCAGTCAGTTCTTTGACCCAGTCTTTTTGTTGTTGTTATTCCTTCCAATATGCCTGCCTCTGCCTCCCAAGTGCTAGGATTAAAGGCCTGTGCCACCACGGCCCGCTTTCTTCTTCTCTTTTTTTTTTTTTTTTTTTTTTTGTTCAGGCTTCCCTTTTTGAAGCATGAGAAGTACTTTCCTCTTTATAGACTGGACACTGGCTGAAGTCCCATTAGTGGATCTCCAAGACCTCCCTGCACAGGAAGACTGGTGACTCACATTTACAGGACATTTCAAGAGATGCCCCCATGCCATTTTTAGTTGGTAATGAAGTAATTTCCTAACTGCAAATTAGAGCCGACTGTTATAGAGGTAATCTCTTATAAAACTGGTATAACTGCTTTCTTTAATTGATTGATACACATAGGGACTGTGAAAGGATTCTTTATTCAGAGCAAAATATAATACTAAAGTGTTTATAAGCTGTGTAATTAAGCAAAAATTATTAATACAGGAGAGCTCTGATATTAGCAATGGATTATTCTGCCAAGGAGATGTTGGCTAGGGGATCCAAGCCCCCAAAAAGGTAAAGGCTTTTTGCCTGTAAACTGGGATACTGCCAAGAAGGAGGGCAGTAAGGCCCGCTGTAGAAGACTTGGTGTAAGCATGGGAAAGATGTATTAAGACTACACTTACAAGTGTACAGCTGGTCTCTGGAATGTTAGAGAGTTTTGCCAAAGACCACTAAATAAAACAAATATTGTTCTCCTTGAGTCAAGCAAGACTCCTCTGTCAGCATCAGCTACACCTCCTCTGCCTGGAAATACTGTGCAGCAGTGGCAGCCAATATGTCTGTATATCCAAATTCTAATTGGCTATTAGCTCTCTCCTTCGGAGGAATAACTCAGGCGATGCACAATTCAGCCTTTACATCGTCTATGGTTAGGATTCTATACGCGCCACAATAAGATACCTTGTCATCTTTTGCAGAAAAGCTATAGTTCATGGATTAGCATACCATACAAACATCTGTGTCTATACCAAGTAACCTACCATAATAATTAGTACTGTTTAAATGCCTGTATTTCTTTTTTTTAAATTTATTTCTGTATGTGTATGAATGTACTGTCTGCATGCAAGTTTGTGCACCCGTGTCATGCAATGCAACAGAGGTCAGAAGAGGGTGTCAGATTCCCCTGGAACTGGAGTTCTCCTGAAATTGGAGTTTCAGATGGCTCTCAGCTGCCATGTGGGTGCTGGGGATCGAACCCAAGTCCTCTGTAAGAGTGGTTGGCTCTCTTAACTGCTAGGCCATCTCTCTAGCTATAAATGCCTGTATTTCCAATTGCTTGTGCTTCATTAGTAGGATTAAAAGTTATTCCTGGATAAACTGCCAACCCATGAAAGGAAACAGCCTGAACTGATCAGAGCCCAAAATAACATCTCCAGAGAAAGTAGACTGTTTTGCTTCTTGCCCACTTGTGCCCCTTTTCTAAAGCCTAGGGAACAATCTGAGAAAGAGGAGGCATGGTAGAATTGAAAGGCTGAGATTGGGGTGAATGGTGAAACTACAGCAATATAGACTGGACTCTTATTTGATCAACATGCTTGTACATTACACACCCTCCAACTGGACAATGGGGGCCTTGGGCTGTATAAGTTTTGGCATAACTGTTGCAAATTGGTTTTACATGAAGGATGTTGTATATAATTAACATATTTTTAAAAAAATAAAAAAAAAAAAAAAACATAAAAAAAAAATATATATATATATATTATAATCTTAGAGACAGTTCCGTGTGCTATACCACAAAGAAATTAATGAGTTTGCCGATTCATTCCAGCAGAAGCCTAAGGAAATTGTGTGGGAATGGATTTTAAGGGTGTGGGATAATGGTGGAAGGAATATAAAATTGGATCATAGTGAGTTTATCGATTTGAGCCCACTGAGTAGAGATTCTAGTTTAACATGGAAGCTCGAGCAAATTAAAAAAGTGTTAAAAGTTATTTGAATGGTTGGCTGATGTATTTATTTAAACATGGCCTACTAACAGCGAGTTAGAGATGCCTGAAATTCCTTGGCTTAGTATTGATGAAGGATTGTGAGGGTCAGGCAGATGGGCATGCTCAAGTGGATTCAAATGTAAAACCAATTCTCCACAATATGAGGACCCAGAGGACATGCCTTTCACTGAATTTATAAGATGGAAAGTTCTGAGAGAGACACCAGAACATTGAAGAGCTTGTTTTGTTCTATTTCTTATGCCAATCTTACAGTTAGAGAAGTTGTTGCTCGCTTGCATAAATTAAATGTACACATAATAGGTTAACAGGACCTCAGGGTAGGCGTCAGGTGGCAGCCACTGAATCACCAAAGAACAGATGAAGCGTAGTTACAGTAATTATCATAATGGGTGGCAAAGGCAAACAATAACTATAATGGCATGACCCGAAAATGATCTTTGGAACTGGCTAATTAATCATGGTGTTCCCGGGAACAAATACATAAGAAGCCTACTAAGTTTTATTTGATCTGTATAAGCGAAAAAGCTCTAGAACAAATGAACAGGAATTCAACATTTGATTTTAGGAGTAATGAATCCCGACGCCAGTAACCAGTTTCCGACTTGAACAGTTCACAGACCCAGAACCCCTTGAATGAAGGGTGGCTGGGTTCCAATGAGGAAGGACCTTGTCACAATACCAAAGAGTTATGCTGCTTGCCTTCTTCCTGTCCTTCCCCAGAGGGACCTGAGGCCTTTTACTAGGGTAACTGTACACTGGGGAAAATGAAATAATCAGACTTTTTGAGGTCTATGATACTGGTTCTGAGTTGACACTGATCCCAGGAGACCTAAAAAGCATTGTGGCCTCCTTAAAGTAGGGGCCTATGGAGGTCAGGTGATAAATGGAGTTTTGGCTGAAGTCCGACTCACAGTGGGCCCAGTGAGGTCCCAGAACTCATCCTTGGTTATTTCCCCAGTCCCAGTAGTGATAATTGGGATAGATATATTAGAAATTGGCAGAATCCCCACATTGGTTCCCTGACCTGTGGAGTGAAGGCTATTATGGTCGGAAAGGCCAAATGGAACCATTGGTGTTGCCTCTACCAGGGAAAATAGTGAACCAAAAACAGTATTGCATCCCTGGAGGGATTGCAGAGATTAGTGCCACATCAAGGATTTGAAAGATGCTGGGGTGGTGATTCCTAACATCTCCATTTAACTTCCAATTGGCCTGTGCAAAAGACAGATGGATCATGGAGAATGACAGTTGACTATCAAAACTCAACCAAGTAGTGACACCAATTGACAGCCGCTGTACCAGATGTGGTGTCCTTACTTGAGCAGATTAATATGTCTCCTGGTACCTGGTTATGCAGCTATTTTAAAAAATTTTTTTTTTAATTTTATTTATTTCTGTATGTGTATGACATGTACTGTCTGCATGCAGGTTTGTGCACACCATGTCGTGCAATGCTGCCAGAGGATCAGAAGAGGGTCATCGGATTCCCCTGGAACTGGGAGTTTCTCCTGGAATGGGTTTCAGATCGGTTTCTCGGCCACATGTGGGTGCTGGGATCGAACCCGGGTCCTCTTGTAAGGCGGTCGGCACTCTTAACCACTAGGCCATCTCTCCAGCCCTATGCAGCTATTGATTTGGCCAATGCTTTCTTCTCAATACCGGTTCATAAGGACCACCAGAAGCAATTTGCTTTCAGCTGGCAAGGCCAACAGTATACTTTTACTGACTTACCTCAAGGGTATGTTAACTCTCCAGCCTTGTGCCGTAACTTAATTAGAAGGGATCTTGATCGCCTGACTCTTCCACAAAATATCACACTGGTCCACTATATTAATGATTTTTATGCTGATTGGACCCAGTGAACAGGAGTAGCAGCTGACTAGACTTGTTGGTAAAGCATTATGTGCATGAGAGGATGGGAAATAAATCCAACTAAAATCAAGGGCCATCTACCTCCAGGGAAGTTCTAGAGTTCAGTGGTGTGGAGCATGCAGAGACATTCCTTCTAAGGTAAAAAGTAAGTTGTTGCACCTGGCCCCTCCCTCCACCAAGAAAGAAGCACAATGTTTGGTGGGCTTTTGGATTCTGGAGCAGCACATTCTCATCTGGTGTGTTACTAAACCCATAATATCAGGTGACTCGAAGGCAAGCAAACTTTTAGTGGGGCTTGGACAGGAAAAGGCTCTTACAACAGGTCCAGGCTGCAGTGCAGGCTGCTACTGCCCCTTAGGGCATATGATGCCAGCAGACAATGGTGCTTGAGGTATCAGTGGCAGATAGAGATGCTGTCTGGAGTCTGTGGCAGGCTCCCATAGGGGAATCACAGCGGAGGCCCTGGGATTTTGGAGCAAGGCTCTACCTTCATCTGCAAACAACATTCTCCTTTTGAGAGACAGGTCTTAGCCTGCTATTGGGCCTTAGTGGAAACTGAACATTTGACAATGGGCCACCAAATCACCATGCACCTGAGGGTCCATCATGAGCTGGGTGTTATTGACCCACCAGACCATAAAGTAGGACGTGACAGCAACAGTCCATTGTCAAATGGAAGTGTAATATGTGACAGGGCCAGGCAGGCCCTGAGGGCATAGAATCATAGGGACAGCATTACACAAGAATTTGCCCAAATGCCTATGTTCAATCTCCGTGCTTACATGCACCTATGGCTTCATGGGGTTTGCCCTATGATAGTTGACTGAGGAAGAGAAGACTAGGGCCTGGTTTACTGATGGTTCTGCACCTATGCAGGCACCACCCAGAGGTGGACAGCTGCAGCATTACAGCAATTTCTGAAACAACCCTAAGGACTGGTGAAGGAAAGTCTTCACAGTGGGCAGAACTTCGGGCAGTTCACATGTTTATGCATTTTGCCTGGAAGGAGAAATGGCCAGAGGTTGATTATTATACTGATTCATGGGCTGGTAGCCAATGGTTTGGCTGGATGGTCAGGGACTTGAAGGACATGACTGGAAAATTGGTGAGAAAGAATTTGGGGAAGAAGTATGTGGATAGAGCTCTCTGAATGGTCAAGGATGTGAAGATACTTGTGTCTCATGTAATATGCTCATCAAAAAGTGATCTCAGCAGAGGATGAGTTTCTAATCAAGTAGATCGGATGACTCGTTCTGTGGATAGACAGCCTCTTTCTCCAGCTATCCCTGTTGCTCAATGGGCCCATGAACAAAGTGGTCATGGTGGCAAGATGGAGGTTATGCATGGGCTCGACAGCATGGACTTCCACTCACCAAGGCTGATCTGGTACAAGCTGCTGCCGTCGTGCCAGATTTGCCAACAGCAAAGACAAACATTGAGCCCCCGATAGCTGGTGCTATTTCCCGGGGTGACCAGCCAGCAACCTGGTGGCAGGTTGACTACATTGAACACTTCCATCATGGAGGGGAGCGTTTTGTCCTTACAGGAAGATACTTATTCTGGTTTGGATTTGCCTTTCCTGCAGTAATGCTTCTGCAAAACTACCTCCAGGGACTTACGGAATGCCTCTATCCACTCGTCATGGTATTCCTCACGCATTGCTTCTGACCAAGGACTCACTTCACAGCCAAAGAAGTGCGACTAGTGGGCCCATGGTCATGGTATCCACTGGTCTTACCATGTTCCCACCACCAGAAGCAGCTTGGCTTGATTAGAAGATGGAATGGCCTCTGAAGACACAGTTACAGTGCCATTAGGTAGCAATACCCTGGAGGGACTGGGGCAGGTTCTCCAGCAAGCAGTATGCTTGAATCAGCTCCACTATAGGTACTGTTTCTCCTATAGCCAGAATTCATGGGTCCAGGAACCAAGGGTGGAAATGGGAATGATTCACTCACTATCACCCCGTGAACCCAGTAGGAAAATTTTGCTTCCTGTACCCACGACTTTCGCTTCTGCTGGTCTAGATGTTTTGGCTCCAATGGGGGGTGTGCTTTTGCCAGAGATACACAAATGTTCCATTGAACTGGAAGCACAAGAATTCCCCCTGGCCACTTCGGCACTCCTTAACCAACAGGCTAAGGAAGGAATAACAGTGTAGGAGGAGTGATTGATCCAGACTACCATGGGAAATTGGACTTTTTCTCACAACGGGGGCAAGGAAGATTATGTCTGGAAGTCAGGGATGCTGTAAGGCGCCTTCTGGTGCTACATGTCCTTTGATTAAGGTCAATGGGAAACTCTAACAACCCAAACCAGAGGACAATAAATGGCCCAGACCCTTCAGGGATGAAGTATGGGGTCACTTCTCCAGGGAAAGAGCCAAGACCTGCAGAGGCTGCTCATCGTGATGGTGGAGGAAATACAGGATGGGTAGTAGAAGAAGGTGTCTAAATATCAGCTGAGGCCACAGGGACCAGTTGCAGAACATGGATTATAATAGATATTAACTTTTGTCCTATTTTGGTTAAGAAGTGCTTTGTTTCATACATATAATTATATATATATATATATTGTATATTAATCGAAGAATACTTGTGTTGTTCCTTTGAATGTGCAACTGAGATAAGTGTTTTGTCATATTTAGGTTATTAGATACTGAAGGACTAAGTGTTCCTCAAGGACATTACCACCTACTCTAAGATATAATGCTGTGATTGCACATGAGAACTTAAACATGTTAGTGGAATTATGACCTTCCACCTTGTTTGCATTGACATTTAAGCATAACATAAGGAGAGGCTATTTTTGGGTGTCAAGTTGACAAGGGGGGACTTGTGATGGTTAATCCTGTGTGTCACTTGATGGACTAAGGAAAATAAGAGAAAAGGGATGTTTGAATTGGACCACTTCAACCCGGATGCCCACCCCAAATGTGGGCGTTACCTTCTGCCGGCAAGGCAGTATAAAAGGCCACGGCAGAAGGAGCTGGTCCCTTTTCTCCTGTGGCTTGCCTCTCTATCTGGTGAGTTTGTTTTGCTGCTGTGATCAACCTTCGGATCCCAGTGTGTACTGAGACCAGCAGATCTCCTGGAATCCATTCGGGCCTTCAGCACTAGATTGGGCTACTGAGACATCCAGCCTTTGGACTGAGCAGTTCCCTGGATTCTCTCGGCCTTTTCAGTGTGGTGCAGCTACTGTTTGAATCCTTGAACTCTGTCAGTGAGCAATCAATAAATTGTATAAGCTATATATATTCTCCCGTTCTTCGTTTTTTAGAAAACCCTGACTAATACAGCCATCTTTTTTTTTTCAATAAATTGTATAAGTATATTTTCGTCCTGTTGCTTCCTGTTTCTTTAGAGAACCTGACTAATACAGCCATTCTTTTTTTTTTTTTTTGGTCTTTTTGAGACAGGGTCTCCCTGTAGTCCTGGCTGTCTTGGAACTCACTCTGTAGACCAGGCTGGCCTTGAACTCACAAAGATCTGCCTGCCTCTGCCTCCCAAGTGCTAGGATTAAAGGCATGTGCCACCACACCTGGCAATTTTTATCTTTTATATATAAATATATACAGAGAGATGTAGGGATGAAGGGAGGAGAAAGGAGAGAGGGAAGGAGATGATAGATAGATAGATAGATAACATAGTTTATCTTTCTCTCTAGCCCTTTCTCACCTGTAACTCACTATGTAGCTCAGGCTAGCCTCAAACTTGTGATTTGTCTGCCTTTGCCTCTTTGAATGCTGTGATTATGGCCATACCAGTATCCAGCTTACAGTTTTATAATGAAAATTTAAGACATATTCATAGTTAAAGGGAATAGCATTATAAGTCCCCCAGCTTCAATAGTTATCAACCCATACTTGATCTTGAGTGTTCTATTGTACCTCTTTTCTATTCCCTATCCTTTCTATCTCATTAACTTGAAATAAATTTCTTAAACCATAATATTTATTTATTTATTTATTTATTTATTTATTTAATATATGTAAGTATATTGCCTGCGTGTATGTAAATGCACCTGTGGTATGCAGTGCCTACAAAGGTCAGACGAGGGCTTTGGATCTCCTGGAACTAGAGTTACTGATGGCTGTGAGCCACCATCTGGGTCCTTGGAACCAAACCCTGGCTCTCCAAGAGCAGTCAGTGCTCTTAACTGCCAAGCCATCTCTGTAGCCCCCTGAAACCATAATATTTAGACTCTGTGATGGTTAATCCTGGGTGTCAACTTTACCGGACTAAGGAACAAATAGGAGAAAAAGGATCTTCGGATTGGACTACCTCAACCTGGATGGCCCACCCCAAATGTGGGCGTTACCTTCTGCTGGCAGGCAGTATTAAAGGCCATGGCAGGGGGAGCTGGTCCCTTTTTTTTTTCCCTGCGGCTTGCCTCTCTCTCATTGGTGAGTTTGTCTTGCTGCTGTGATCAACCCTTCAGATCCCAGCATGTACTGAGACTGGCAGATCTCCTGGAATCCATCGGGCCTTCAGCACCAGATTGGGACTACTGAGACATTCAGCCTTGTGGACTGAGCAGTTCCCTGGATTCTCAGCCTCTCTAGTGCGGCGCGGCTACTGCCAGACTCCTTGAACTCTGTCACGTGAGCAAATCAATAAACTGTATATAGCTATATATTCCTCCGGTTGCTTCTGTTTCTTTAGAGAACCCTGACTAATACAGACTCTAAATATTTGCCTCTGATCTCCGTAATGACTGCTCTGAGAAACTGTAACCTCAATGTCATCATTATATTTAAAAGTTTTAACAATGGGGGCTTGAGAGATGGCTCAGTGGCACTTATTGCTACTGCAGAGGATCATGGTTTGTTTCCCAGCACAAAATGGCAGTTCACAACTGTCTTTAGGGGATCTGACATCCCTCTTCTGGCCTCCGTGGGCACCAGGCATGTATATGGTATACATACATACATGAAGGCAAGCACTCAGACACAATATACACCTATAGTCTTAGTACTCAAGAGGCTGAGACAGGAGGCCTGTAAGTCTCAGGCCAGCTTGGGCAGTGAGAGACCCTGTCTCAAAAACAAACAAGAAAGCAAATAGTTCTGAACAATTTTACATGCTATAATTAGTTATATATCTTTTCTTTTAATCTATAGATTCTCCTTACTTCCTCTTTCAATTTTGTTAATTAAAAGACTGTTGTCATGCTGGGTGTGATGGTGTGTGCTTTTAATCCCAGCACTTGGGGGGCAGAGGCAAGTCAATCTCTGTGAGTTCAAGGCCAGCCTGGTCTATAGAGCGAGCTCCAGGCCATCTAGGATTAAAGGGAGACCCTCTCTCAAAAAGGCCAAAACCAAAACCAAAACAAAAACCTGTTGTCATATTATTTCCTATATTTTGAACTTTGACAATTTTATTTCATGATGTCACTTAAGACACTTACTCTTCATATTTCCATGTTTCTTGTAAATTGGTAGAGTGATTTTTGGCCTGGTCAAATATTTGGATTCTTTTTTGTCTTTTTGAGACAGGCTTTCCCTGTAGCCCCAGCTGTCCTAGAACTCATTGGATAGACCAGGCTGGGCTTGAACTCAAAGAGATCCACCTGTCTCTCCCTCCCGAGTGCTGGGATTAAAGGTGTGTGATACCATGCCCAACTAAGATTTGGATTTTTACTTTCTTAAAATAGTCTTCCCATGTGCACCACTTTAGGAGGCACGTTATACCTGCTTATCTTTCTTCTGATGTTAAAATTGATTTGTGAGATCAGCTTGAATTTTTTTCATCCTAAAGTTCCCTACCAGATTTTCACTTCATCATTTTAGTGGTGGTTGATGATACTGCCTAGATGCATCATTTCATTTAAATAAGCATTTAAAGCTGAAAAAAATGAGCAGGATGTGTTGTCACAGGTCTTTAATTCCAGCACTTGTGGGGGTGTGTGAGGCACAGAGTCTGGTAGATCTCTGAGTTTGAGGCCAGCCTGGTCTCCCTAGCAAGTTCCAGGCCAGCCAGGGTTTCATAGTGAGATCCTGTGTCAAAAAATCAAACCAAACCAAACCAAAACTAAGCCAATATAACAAACCTTGAAAAATGGTAATATTCTTTTCTGTCATTTCTTCTTCTTTTAGCTAGAATTATGTTACAAAGAATTTTCCCTGTCAATTCTTTTCATTATGTTGTATCACAGAGTAGAAAAGATCAGATGAACAGCTGATTCTGTCTCTTGCTTACCACTTTTCTGAATGAGCCATATGTAATATTAAACTATCAAGAAATGAGGCAGGAGCTATTATTCCCAGAGAGGAGCAGTGGGCGATAGATCCTAAAGTCGGGGTTGGATGATTTTCTGTGTTTGAGAGAAACCTGGGCAAGGTGTTCTTTAAGGTGAGATCTTACAAATGAGATCTTGTATGAACTCTTATCACAGATATTTTTGTCATGCAGGAAAAGTATCTATTCTTTAATTCTCAGTGTTAAAAAGAATTAGTTAATATACTCTAATATTCTTTACAAAGATTAGATAATTAGACATTAGACAAGATTCTTCATTAAATATTTTTATAACAT
Source organism: Rhizomys pruinosus (assembly GCA_009823505.1). Classification (NCBI taxonomy): domain Eukaryota; kingdom Metazoa; phylum Chordata; class Mammalia; order Rodentia; family Spalacidae; genus Rhizomys; species Rhizomys pruinosus. Next base: position 3,962,686 of record VZQC01005840.1, read on the forward strand.
GAAACATGATTTATTTGCCAAAGAATTTGCAACAGTTTTGGAAGTTTGTCTCAAAGTTCTAGATAGTTTAGGTAATATTTTCTTCAGAAATGTCTTTATTATCTTTTATATGTCTATATTTCTTTTACAGTTTTAAGGTTCTTTTTTTTTTTTTTTGAGACAAGGTCTCCCTTTAGCCCCAACTGGCCTAGAACTCAATATGTAGACCAGATTGCCCCTGAACTCACAGATATTCACCTGACTTTGCCTCCTGAGTGCTGGGACTAAAGGTGTGTGCCACCATGCCTGGCTACAGTTTAAGTTTTTAAATTAGTATATGATGTAAGTGGTATCTATCTATCTATCTATCATCTATCTGTCTGTCTGTCTATCTATCTATCTGTCTGTCTATCTATCTATTTATCATCTATCTATTATTGTACAAGAGATTGAATTTAGAGCCTCGTGCATGCTAGGCAGCCAATCTAGTACTGAACTATATTCCCAAACACACTCTTCTTTTCATCTCTGGGGATGAAACACAGAGCCTTGTGTGTACTAGGCAAGCCTTCTACTACTGAGCTATCTCTCTAGCTATGTACTTCACTTAATTTTACAATTTAGAAATTTAAACTTAAAATCTTTAAATTATATTTATTACTTTTATTATTTTAATTATGTGTATATGTGTGTCTGTGAGTATGTACACAGTGTGTGTAAGTGATCACAGAGCCCAGAGGCATCAAATTGCCCCCAGAGTTGGAGCATATGTACATGTTTGTGACCCACTGGAAATGAGTGTTGGGAACTGAACTCTGGTCCTCTGAAAGAATAGCAGTATGAGTTCTTAACTGAGCCATCTCTCTAGACTCTGAGTCTTAAATTGTAAACGATTAAAATTTCTAAGAAGAATGCAGAGAACAGCTGTTTACCAATTTTTACAATTTTTTGAACTAGTTCTGTGTATGTGTTCATATTACGTGTGCATGTTTGTAGGTGTGTATGCATGTGTGTGTGGAGGCAGAGGTCGACATCAGGGGTCTTCCTTGACTGTTCTTCATTTTATGTTTTGAGACAGGGACTTTTCCTGAATCTGGTGCTCAGGGATTTAATTAGGCTGGGTGGCTAGTGAGCTGCAAGGACCTATCTGTCTCTGCCTCCTCAATGCTGGGATTCCAGGCACATGCTGCCATGCTCAGATTTTCCACAGGTTCTGGGCATCTGGACTCAGATCCCTTATATTTGCACAGCAAGTGCTTGACTAACTGAGCCATCACTTCAGCTCTGATTTTTAAAATCTTTAAAAATTTATTTTTATGTGTATGAGTGTTTTATGTGTATGTAATTGCACACACATGCAATGCCTGAGGAGGCCAGAAGAGGGAGTCAGATCTCCTGGAACTGCTGTTATATTAGACACTATGTAGGTGTTAAGAACTGAACCCAGGGGCTGGAGAGATGGCTAATCTGTTAAGAGTGCCGACTACTCTTGCAGAGGACCCGGGTTTGATTTCCAGCATCCACATGGCGGCTAAGAACCATTTTTAAGCCAGGCTTGGTGGCACACGCCTTTAATCCTAGCACTTGGGAGTCAGAAGCAGGTGGATCTCTGAGTTCCAGGCCAGCTAGGGCTATAGGGAGACCCTGTCTCAAGAAGACAAAAAAAATTGTCATATATATCTGAACCCAGGTCCTCTGTAAGAGCAACCAGTGCTTTTAACAGCTGAGCCATCTCTCCAGCCTCAGCTCTGTTTTTTTAAAACTTTTTAATATTCTTTTTTTTTTCTCTGACTATACAGATCTTTATCGTGCTGTCTAAGCACATAGACATCTTTGATTCTGTAATATATACATGTAGGTACATGTAAATTATACATATTTATTATTTTCCAAGCTATATAGAAGTATGCATTGTACCCATTTCAATATTTCTGTGCATGATTCCTAAGAACTAGAAAATTCTCTTATGTAACCAGCATATTATCAAATTTAGGAAATTTAATATTGATATAAAACATTTATCCAATCTACAATCCATATTTCTTTTTTTTTTAATTTATTTTTATTGATGCTTTGTGTATTTCATACATCATTTTCTAATTCAGTTCAGGCATATATCCCCTTCCCTTCCCCCCCCACCCCACCCCTACCCATCGCAGATTGTGCATTCTGCCGTAAGTTTTCTGCATCTTTCTCTGCTTTTTTGTTTTGTTTTGTTTTCATTTTTTTTAACAATAGGTGATAATTTGTGAGTACAAGCATCCTTCATGTAAAACCAATTTGCAAGCAGTTGTGCCCAAACCCACACAGCTCATGGGTCCCACCATCCACCAGGGGGGGCTTGTATGTTCAATCAAGTTGATCAAATGAGTGTCCAGTCTATATTGTTGTAGTTTCACCATTAACCCCAATCGAAGCCATTACATGCTCAAGGCCCCTCTTCCGCAGTGTTGCCCTAGGCTTAGAAAAGGGGCAACAGGGTGGAAGAGAACAAAACACTCTACTTTCTCTGGAGCGGATGTCTTGGTCTCTAGTCAGTTCTGAAATGTTTCTACATGGGCTGCCAGCTTGTCCAGCACTTAACCTTCGATCCTACTAATAAGCACTTGAAATTAGATATTTAGGTATTTAAACAGTATATAATATAAGCCTTTCGATCCTATCAATGAAGCACACAAAATTAGATTATATGGGTATTTAAACAGTACTAATTGTTATGGTAGGTTACTTGTATAGGAACACAGATGTTTGGATGGTATTGTATTCATGACAAACATCTGTGTCTATACCATCCTACAATCCATATTTCAATGATGAGCCAGGACCTTAATGGAATTTGTTCTTCTAATACAGGATCTAGTAATATATATATATATATATATATATATATATAATATAATATATATAGAGAGAGAGAGAGATAAAGAGAGAGAGAGAGTTTAGTTGTATCTCTTTATATCATTAATCTCTAATTTATATCATTTCTTCTCTTTTTTTTTTGTCTTTTGAGACAGGGTCTCCCTGTAGCCCCAGCTGGCCAGGAATACACTATGTAGACCAGTCTGGCCTTGAACTCAGAAAATCCTTCTGCTCTGTCTCCTGAGTGCTAGGATTAAAGCATGCACCACCTGAGTTTCCCTTATTTTTGAGACAGGGTCTCACTATATAGCTTGATTACCCTGGAACTCACTGTGTAGACCAGGCTAACCTCGGACATACAGGGATAACCCTACCTCTGCCTCTCGATGCTGAGATTCAAGGTGGTACACCACTGTACCTGGCTCAAAACATTTTTTTACCTGTTAATTATCTCTCATGGTATTGGCATTTTGAAGACTAAAGATTGGTCTTATTCTTTTCATTACTACACACATATTAATTTCTTAATTCTTGGTTGCAAATAATAGAAATTGCCTCTGGCTGATTAAAATAAGAAAGGATTTTTTGGAAAAGGTATTGAGGAGCCCTATGTCAGTTTATAAATTATCTCAATAAACACATTTAATCTTGAAAGTATATTAATATAACAATATTGTTAATAAGATATTAATAACAATAATGATAAGTGACATTCTCTTAAGTACTTATAGTATGGTGGACTCTGTCTTTATTATATACATGTATTATCTTACCTTATATATAAGTCAATGAGATAAATTCTTTTTCAGATGCTTCTAACATCATTTATAAAAATGAGGCATCTGTGGATTAGAGAAGTTAAGTGGTTGTCCATGGCCACAGCTAATAAGTTGTGTTCAATGTCAAGGTTTATCTACCATTAAAGCCTGTCATTTTTTTACTTCATGGTTTTATAAGATGATATAACTCAAAAACTTTCCTTTAAGATATGTTCTAGAAAATAAATGATCTGTAGTAACCTGAAACATTGAATATTGGTTTGATTAATACTACCTGGCAATGAGAGCTATATGCTGAGAAACATACACGTTTTAGCTTTTCCCCATGTTTGAAATCACTTTACATACATGACCTAATGCTAGAAACACTGGCCAGAAAATCCTCAGCATGCACATCAAAGAGTACCCACTTGGGGGCACCCACAATGCAGCTTTTCTGTCTGTTCTGCCTAGAAGCATCCGGCCCTGCAGAGCTGGAGTGGAGCCCGTTGACAAGCTAGTCTCCCCTAGAGGACGCAGATGCCAGATCTGATGTCTCCAAGAACAACTCCCTCTCTCCAAGTCGGGGGTGGGGGGATATCTTAGTTTGTTGCCTACACATAAACTATTATGTGCTGCTTAAAACATTAATAATCAGTACATTTGCTACAAGCCAACTGAGATAGAGATAATGCTAGGATTTAATGACCAAGGAAAAAATAATTTGCTGATTATCTGATAGATTTGTGCAAAAGATTTTTAAAAATTTATGCTATGCCAAAATTAAGAACATAATAACTTATAAGCGGTGGTAAGAAAGGTCAAGCTAAGTATTTTTTATCTCGCTTTTCCTTCCTTCCTTCCTTCCTGTCCTTCCTTCGCTTCTTCCTTCTTCCTTACCTTCCTTCCGTCCGTCCCTCTTAGCTTCCTTCCTCCTTCCTTCCGTCCTTCCGTCCTTTCCTCCTTCCCTTCCTCCTTTCCCTCCCCCTGTTCCTCCCCCTCCCTCATTCCTTCCCTTCATCCTTTTTTTTGACATGGTCCTTATGTAGCCCAGGACTGGCCTCAAACTAGCTATGCAGGTAGTCGAGGATGACTGAGTGCTGGAATTACAGGCATGCACCATCACATACAATTTTTGGTGGCTGGGGAATTCAAATTCAGGATCTCATGCATGCTAGAGCAAGTACTCTACCAACTGAGATACAGCCCCAGCCTCCAAGCTAGATAATTTTTCTGGTCTTTTTGAGACAGGGTCCCTCCTGTAGTCCTAGCTGACCTGGAACTCACTATGTAGACCAGGCTGGCCTTGAACTCACAGAGCTCTACCTGGCTCTGCCTCCTGAGTGCTGAGATTAAAGGCATGCACCACATGCCCCAGGTCAAGATAGCTTGTATTTAAATTGCTCTTCCCCCGCATTCTGGCATGACACATGCTCTCTGATAAGGCTGTATGTTGGTGGCCTGTATGTCGATGGTCCCCAGAGTAAGGAAGGCTTCTTGCAGGTGTTGCTGCTGCTGTCATCTCCTAGTTAGTCATTTGGTCTTCAGCTCCACTGATGGTAGAAGTTCTGCTGAGGTACACTGATACCCAGATGTAATTGTTGGGACTCTACCTAGAAAGGAGCTATCATTCTAGAGCACAGGGAGAGAAGGTATAGACCATGAGCTACACACTGTCCCCTTTCAAGAGGCATTTGAGGGTAGCTATTTTTCCTTGAGCCAGATTAGAGAGCACTTTATGGGGTGGTCTGACTCAAAAGGCTCTATTCTATTAGACTACTCATCTAATGATTCATAAGAATCTGACTGGGAAAATTGAATATGTGGTGTGTAATAGTGGGAACTGGTGGGAAGGATGTACTGCAGAAGATGTGGAGACAGTAAGCAAGCTATGAAGAGGAGAAGGAAGAAGGAAATGAGCCTTTAGTGGGATGCCAAGAAGACAAGTGAAGAGAGGAAAGACAGCGAGCTGGCTTTCTGGTGAAGCACTTTGCAGAAGGTTTAGCTCCCCCTCCTTGTATCTGGGGTGCACTCCCAGTTTCTGCCCCAGCTCTGGTCCCTGCTTACTGGACTGCAATGAGATCCTGACTTCCACCTTAAATCTTAAAATAGACTGCAATGACTTGTAGAAACCTGAGTTAATATCTTTCCTGTTATAATCAAGGTAACTAATGGAAGGAGTAATATAACGGAATAATAATACTGATTCCAGAGTCTTTTTAAAAATGGTGATAAGCTGGGCGTGATGGTGCACGCCTTTGATCCTAGCACTTGGGAGGCAGAGGCAGGAGGATCTTTGTGAGTTCAAGGCCAGCCTGGTCTACAGAGGGAGTTCCAGGACAGCTGGGGCTACAGGGAGACCCTGTCTCGAAAAGACCAAAAAAAAAAAAAATGGTGATAAGAAGGTGGTAGCTCATACCTTTAATCTCAGCACTCGGGAGGCAGAGGCAGGTAGATCTCTATGAGTTCAAGGCCAGCCTGGTCTACATAGTGAGCTCCAGGCCAGCTGGGACTAAAGGGAGACCCTGTCTCAAAAAGACCCCCCAAAATTGTGATAAGAGCCAAACATGGTGGCACATGCCTTTAATCCCAGCATTCAGGGGGCAGAGGCAGGTGGATCTCTGTGAGAGCAAGGCCAGCCTGGTTTTTATAGTGAATTCCATTGTGGCTACAGGGAGACCCTGTCTAAGAAAGCTCCCAAATCATGGTAAAACAAATATAAAAGTTACCACTCTACCCATTTAAGTTTACATTTCAAAAGCATTAGTTATGAGTACCACATTGTCCATCTCCAGATTTATTTTTATTTATTTTTATTTCAGACTGAACTTTTTTTTTTTTTGAGACAGGGTCTCCCTGTAGCTCTGGCTGTCCTGGAACTCACTCTGTAGACTAGGCTGGCCTCAAACTCACAGAGATCTGCATGCCTCTGCCTCCCAAGTGCTAAGATTAAAGGCATGCGCCACCACACCCGGCATTTCTTTCTTTCTTTTTAAAAAAAAATTTTTTTTTTAAATTTTATTTATTTCTGAATGTGTATGAATGTACTGTCTGCATGCAGGTTTTTGCACCCGTGTCGTGCAATGCCGCAGAGGTCAGAAGAGGGTGTCGGATTCCCCTGGAACTGGAGTTCTCCTGGAATTGGAGTTTCAGATGGTTCTCGGCCTCCATGTGGGTACTGGGGATTGAACCTGGGTCCTCTGTAAGAGCAGTCGGTGCTCTTAACCACTAGGCCATCTCTCCAGCCCCAGACTGAACTTCTATATCCACTAAACAGTAACTCTTAGCTCTCTGTATCCCCATCTTATTTTAGGGCTCCACGAATTTATGCACGATCCTTTTTGAATAAGTAACACTGATATCAAATAGCTGAGATTTATCTATACAACAAAAGAAAAAGCTACTGTTCATCGTGGGAGGTATGGGGGTGACATTAAATTTATTCCAAATCACCTAGAAACTGTATTACACAAAATCATTCAGCTTCAGAAAGAATATACATCAGACAGTAAACCAAACCCAAATGTGTGGCCCCAGAAGAGACTAATGTTGGTCTGTGGTCTTTTGCCATGTAGCAAAGGATTTAGAATGTTCAGAACAATTCCTAGATATATAAAGTCAAATGACCCTCATCCATGTGGGAAATATTAGAATATGGGAATAAAGGAAGGCAAGGAAACTGTGGGTTAATTTCTTCCATGTCTCTGTGGTTAGAGTGAAATTATTGGAAAACTTATCCTTGATTTTCTTTTGTTTTTGTTTTGATTTTGGATCTTTGATACAGAATTTTACTATAAATCCCAGCTACCTTTGAACACCATTTATCTGCCTCTGGCCTGTGATTATAGATGTGTACCATCCTACTGGGCATATAACAAAATCTTGAACTCTTCCTTTGGGAAGCAACTTCCTATGGGCATTTGACTCTAATTTGCCAGTGGTTATACTGAGCCTTCAATAGTGGATCTATGAAGATATAACAATAGGGCTGGCAAGATAGGCTCAGTGGAAAAAGGCACTTGCTGTATAAGCCTAGTAATTGGAGTTCAATCCCCAGAACACACATAATGGTGGACAGAGAGAACCAGCTTCATAAAGTTGTCCTCTGATCTCTATACCTGTGCTCTGGCTTGGGCCCCTTCTCACATCATGTATGGTATTAGGTACTTTTCTGTTGCTGTGATAAAACATCGTAACCAAAGCTACTTATGGAAGGAAGAGTTTATTTAACTTATGGTTCCAGAGGGTGGGGAGGCATGGCAGAAGAGGTGGCCAAGGCAGAAAGCTGAGTGATCACATCTTTAAGCAGGCACAGGAAGGAGAGAGAGAGAGAGAGAGAGAGAGAGAGAGAGAGAGAGAGAGAGACTGTAAATCTGGCAAGGCTCAAGGACTCTGAGAGCCCACCTCCAGTTACGTGCTTCTTCTAGCTAGGCCGCACCTCTTATAACCTCCCAAAAGAGTGTCACCAACTAGAGACAAAATGTCCAAATGCTTGGAGCCTATGGGGAGCATTCTCATTTAAACAACCACATGTACACACAATAATAAGTAAATAAATAAATAAAGATATGACAATAAACTGAATTTTATGGTAAAAGCTTAGTGGGTTGATCTAAACAGTTTCTTTTTTTTTAAATTTTTTTTTAATTTATTTATTTTTATGTGTATGAATATACTGTCTGCATGCAGGTTTATGCACCCGTGTCGTGCAATGCCGCGGTCAGAAGAGGGCGTGGGATTCCCCTGGAACTGGAGCCAAAGACGGTTCTGGGCCGCCATGTGGGTGCTGGGGATTGAACCTGGGTCCTCTGTAGGAACAGTCAGCGCTCTTAACCACTAGGCTATCTCTCCAGCCCCGATCTAAACAGTTTCTAAGGAAGCTGAATCAAAATACAAAATTCAAATTTAGATATCAGCTAAGGTGAGCTGGGAATCTTGCAGCAAGTTTCTCTGAGCAATGGCTATGTTGGTGAAAGTGGCATGATGCCATTTCAGTTCAGTTCAAAACAGGATTTCAGACAGAATGTAGGAAACCAACACAGCCCAGATTCTGAGAAAAGTGAAGATAATTGTGTGTGTGTGTGTGTGTTTATGTGTGTGTGTGTGTGTGTGTGTGTGTGTGTGTGTGTGTGTGTGTGTGTGTGTGTGTGTGTGTGAAGGGGTGGCTGGGGAGATAGCTCAGCTGGTGAAGTGCTTGTTGCATAATTATGAAGACCAGAGTTCCATCCAATACGCACGTGATATAGCTGGACACAGTGGCATGTGTTTGTAATTCTAACACAGGGGAGGTATTGATGAGCAGATCCCTGGAGCTTACTGGCCAGTCAGACTGGCCTACATGGTAAACTCCAGGCTAGTGAGAAATCTTGACTCAAAAAAGATAGATGGCTCCTTAGAATTGACACTTGAGGTTGTCCTCTGGCCTCCATGTGCTCATAATGCATGCATCCTCCCCACTATGAACACATACACACACACACACACACACACACACACACACACACACTCTCACTGTAGAACATGCAACTTCTCTTCATCAGAGACAACCGTACTGTAGTTAAGCTGCCCTGGGGAACAGTGTTGTAGTTAGTGCTGACTACTAGGGTTTTATGCTGTCTACATACTTTGCCCATTTCTGTAATGCAATGCCCAAACCCTTCTTTAATGAAGGACTTGCTAGGCCAGCTGGTAGCAGTCCTGAAGGTTAACTTCACTTGTTGGCTCCTCCAGTGTTTAAAAGAATAGAACAACTTGGGCCAGGCACAATGGTGTACAAGTTTAATCCCAGCACTTGGGAGGCAGAGGCAGGCAGATCACTGTGAGTTCAAGGCCAGCCTGGTCTACATAGTGGGTTCCAGGCCAGCCGGAGCTATAGGGAGAACTTGTCTCAAAAATACCAAAAAATAAAAAACCAAAGCTGGGCGTGGCGGCGCACGCCTTTAATCCTAGCACTTGGGAGGCAGAGGCAGGCGGATCTCTGTGAGTTCAAGGCCAGCCTGGCCTACAGCGTGAGTTTCAGGACAGCTGGGGCTACAGGGAGACCCTGTCTGGAAGAGACTGAAAAAAACAAAAACAAAAACAAAAACAATAAGAGCAGAACAACTCACCTGCAGGTCATTTCTTCCTGCGACACATCACTTTCAGAACCCTAACGCTAACCTTACCATTTCTGCCTAAATTTAGGTGACTTCGATGGCCGCTCCTCCCATTCGGCTTCTGCCTCTGCTCATTCCTGCTTCTGTCTCTCTCATTTTCTAGATCAGTATCTCAAGGCTACTCCATAATAAGTAGCACATCAAAAGCCTCAGTTTATACTTTGGGGCTCAGTTCATCCCCTGTGTTCCCCCTTAGTTCTTATTTTCAAGTGCCTGTTCTGATGTCTTTCTTATATCCCAGTCATTATCAAGAGTCTGGTTTTGTGCTGACTTTGCTCTCAGTAATGATGTTACTGTCATTTTCATTAGAGCAATCATGAATATTTCAGGAAAATTAACAATATATGCTAAATACCATTAGGATTCTTATTTTTATTTATTTATTTATTTTTTATAATCCCAAACACTACTTTAATGTGTACAAAAATTTCTAGCTTCATCATCTGTTTACAAATGCTTTGGCAGGTATTCAACTCTGCCCAAGCTCTGTCCACATATTACAGGATATTTCAAGACTTAGCAAAATAGTTTAGATTAGTTAAATTTGGGGTTGAAGGCTTTGGTGAAAATGGTAATACATTTGGACTAATGTTAATTGTTTTATTCATAATTTGTATTGAATTTCCAACAATAACTTTGGGACCAAGGTACACAAATGTTCTCCACATCTTTCTGTGCTATACAACATCGCCCTGCAACACCCTCTTTTACCTGTAGGACAATCCAAAGGAACTAAGCTTAAGTTTATTTTCCAAATAAGTAGCATACAGTCAATGACAAACTGCCTGGGCAAATTCAATGAAAACCCATGCCTTGGTTCCTGCCCATGGGCATGTGCAATACAACCCAGGCTTCTATAGCTCAAAGCATAAAAATTTAAAAAACAAAAAGAGGGAGGTGGGAGGTGGTGTAGTATTCCCTCTGGGATACAAATGGGAAACTCTGTGTTCCAAACCCTTTGATAAATGCCGGGCATGGTGGCGCATGCCTTTAATCCTAGCACTTGGGAGGCAGAGGCAGGTGGATCTTTGTGAGTTCAAGGCCAGCCTGATCTACAGAGTAAGTTCCAGGACAGCTGGGGATACAGAGAGACCCCGCCTCAAAAAGACCAAAAAAAAAAAAAAATTTCAATTTTGAGATCCTGAAACCAACAATGGGAGATTTGCATGTTCCCACAGGTAAAAACACCAATCCAAATGCCTGAAAATGTACAACTTCTGTCTATGCAGGATGGATTGGGAAATGCCAGCAGAGAGGCCGACCCATCCGAACACTATAAAGAAAAAGGAACCCCAGACTGCCTGAGTCACAGACACCGAGCATCTCTCTGAATTCTATCTGGGTTAACTGTTTACAATGGGCTCCAATGAAGCCCACCTTTCAGATTCTGAGAAACCCTCCTACCTCTCCCCTCCATAGGAAAAAGAAAAACATGATGGTACTGAAGTCATTCCCTGACTGTAAACTAGGGCCAACTGTCACAGTGGCAATTTCCTACAAAACAGGTGTAACTACATCTTTATTATTATTTTTATTTATTTTTTTTTCAGTTTGCAACTTTTTAAAAAAAAATTTATTTGTTGTGTATGTGTGTTTTTCCTACATGCACATAAGTGCACCCACATTGTACAATGCTTGTGGAGGCCAGAAAGGTGTGTCAGATTACCTGGAACTGAAGTTACAGATGGTTGTAAGCTGCCATGTGGGTGCTGGGAACTGAACCAGGGTCTCTGCAAGAGCAGTCAGTGCTCTTAATTGTTGATCCATGTCTCCACCCTGACATTAGTATTTAAAATTTTTTTTCTCAAGTAATTCTACCTTGTGGGAACCAGTGGTTTAGAGCAGTGGTTCATATACCCATCTGTCTGTCACCTGGTAGGCTTGATAAAGTACATATTACTGGGCTTTACTCCCAGAGTTTCTGATTTAGTAAGTAAGGGGGAGTCTGAGAATTCTCATTTCTATCAATTTCCTTGATGCCGTTCGTGCATCTGGTCCAGGGAACTGCACTTTGAGAACCATTGATATGAAGAATGATTTAAATATTTATTAATGCAATTTGAAGACCCCCCAAATCATCCAACTTTGCCAGGCAGGCTAAATAGATGCAACATCCTTGGGAAGGAATCCAATCACAGTTGTGAACTCATTGTACACATTGATTCTCTGGCAGGGTTGCATTCAGGCCCATCTGTTAGGCTGGCAGCATGCCCACAGAAGATTCGCTCTGCCAGTTTCAGCAGGGCATAGGTGCTAACCAAACATGGTTTTAGAAGGGTAGCTTTCATCACACAGCAAGTGCCATTTCTTGGGCCAGGCAATCCTGCTGTTTGCAAACAGCTTCAGTCTGAGGCCACATGCCTTCTTACATCTGTAGTTGCTTGAGGACATGATTAAAAAATAAATAATCAACAAATGGTTGATTATATTTCTCCCTCAATCTGCCTTAGTGTTGTAATTTGGCACCTTAGAGAAGCCCTCTCTCTTCAGTGTGCTGGAAGCCATCCCACAGGACTGCACACACAGAATGCTCGAGAACTATGCACTTGGGCAGTTGTGTTTGCTCCTCTGAAGATGCTGTGAGCACTTCGTTTCTTCTTCTTATTTTTTAATTTAAGCTTTTACTCTGATCCTGAGCTGGACTTCTCCCCTATAGGTAAACCATCAGCATTCTAAGATCTCTCATTTGACTTTTTAAAGAAAATTGACTTGTGTGTTTTCAATAGATTTTTATTTTTAGATCAGCTCTAGGTTCTCTGCACCAACAGAAGGTGCAGGCATTTTCCATACATGCCCTGACCTCCGTGCATATTGTCAGGGTGCCTTGCACCATGGTGCACTTGTCACAACTGATGGGTCTACACTGACAAGTCATTATCACCTAGTGACCATAGTTCACATTATATACACTTTTGGCTTTCCATTCTGTGAGTTTAGACTAATGTATAATGACTTGTATTCACGGTTACAATATCATTCAGAGTAGGTTCACTGAATCTAAAACTCTTCTGTGCTTTTTCCATTGATATTTTCTTTCTTCTCTAATTCTGTGCAGTCACTGAGCTTCACTGTCTTGATAGATGGTTGGGCCTTTTCCATAATGCCTTTTAGAGTTGAATCAGAGTATGTAGACTTTTCAGACAGCTTTCACTTAGTGATTCATGTTTCAGTTTCTTCCATGTATTTTCATGTCTTTATAGCTAATTTTGTTTTAGTGCTAAATAATGTTTTATTGTTTGGCTATTTGGATGTATCTGGATGTATTGCAGCTTATACATTCATTCATGTCTTTAAGGACATCTTGGTTGTTTCCAGCAGTTAGCAGAAATGAATGAAGATGCTAACCATCCATGTGCAGGGGTTTGTGTTGACATAATTTTTCAATTGCTTTGGGTACATACCAAGGAATGCAATTTCTGAGTCGCTTTGTTTTGTAAAATAGCCTCAGACTGTCTTCCAAAATGGCTGTGGCCTTTTACAACCCTCTCAGCAATGGCTGAGAGAGAAGTTGCTTCATAACTTCACTAGGGCTTGGCATTTTCTGTGTTCTGGATTTTGGCTTCTAATAGGTATGTAGTGGCTAGCTCATTGTTTTAGTTCACATTTCCTCAAGAACATGTAATATGGACTATCTTTGATTTGCTTATCCAAACATGGAGTATCATACAGTCCATCTGCATTCACTGTTATAGACATATAACTCTCAAACCTCTTACGTTCTGGCCTGGAGCCTGAAAGTCTATTATGACTTTTAAAATACAGAATCATGAAGTTAGGGTGTGGGGCAGATTGTTTTCTGTTACAGAATTCCAATTCTATTATAAATCAATATTTTGAATCTAAATCAAAGTATACATATTATTTTATCTGTCCCATAATAAAAATTGGGATATGTGATCTTTGAAAAATTTTAATATCAAATAATTCAGTTTTTTAGATCAAAGATTCTTTGTGTACTTTAAAATAAATAAAAAGATACATGACAAAGGAAACCCATCAATTTATAACAAAGAAAGATGTTGACATATAAGATTTGAAAAAGCAATAATTTTAAGAAGTATATTGATTGTGCTGGGACTGTGTGCTAAACTAGGCTGGGAGGATGGTAAGGCAAGGAGCCAGATCTCTTCCTTGCCCATGGTTGGATTTTATACTGGGTTAAATGGGATTAAAAGAGAACTGGGGCCAGGTGTGGTGGTGCACGCCTTTAATCCTAGCATTTGGGAGGCAGAGGCAGGCAGATCTCTGTGAGTTCAAGGCCAGCCTGGTCTACAGAGTGAGTTCCAGGCCAACCAGAGCTACAGGGAGACCCTCTCTCAAAAAGACCAATAAATAAATAAATAAATAAATAAATAAATAAATAAATAAATAAATAAATGAGAACTGGGGGTCTGAAGGACTATGTACTCCAAATCCCAGCCAAGATATTGAAAATCATTTTTATCAAGTATTCTCATGTGGCTACATGAGAAAAATCATACTTAAAGGTAGATTTAGAAAGGATAGAAAGTCAGCCAAGATTATTAGCCTCTGAATCCCTTGGAAGGGATCAGAAGTCTCCTTTAGAATGTCCACAGATATCTCCATTGACCATCTCCCCGACTTCTGTAATAAGTACTCTTTAAAGGGCAAGGTTCCTAGTTAACATTTTAAAACCTTATGTAATTAAAATTTTATTAGTAAAATGATTTAAAATTTTAATTCCTTTTAAGTTTTGATTTGTGGCTATACAAAAACTGGATTTGGGGATCATTAGCCTTTGAATTCCAGCATGCATTATGTCCCTTGTTTGATAAAACATGACCCCAAAGCAGAAGACATAGTTTAGAAATGGGCAAAGAACTGGGTAGACAACCTATTAAAAAGTTGGGACCCATGTGTACTGTAGAGTTTTGTGTACAGGAAAGTAGACAGAAGAGTGCTGAGCTCCTCAGCTGGGGTACTATGCTGTTCATAGACATGCCACTACAACTTAGGGAAACATTCCTTTAGAATAATTTTTAATTATAGTCAGCTCTCTGTATCTGTAGATTCTGGATAGAGGATTCAACTGACTGTGGATCAAAAATAACTAGTAAAGGGCTGGGTGTGGTGGCGAACGCCTTTAATCCCAGCATTAGGGAGGCAGAGGCAGACAGATCTCTGTGAGTTCAAGGCCAGCCTGGTCTACATAGTGAGCTCCAGCCCACCTGGGACTGACTAAAAGGAGACTCTATCTCAAAAAGACCAAAAAAACAAATTAGTAAAATTTCACCTTTATTGAACTTGTACAGAGTTTTTTGTTGTTGTTCTTATTTCCCAAATAATACAGTGTAACAATTCTTTATATAGCACTTGTATTGTGTTAGGTATTACACTTCATCTAGACATAATTGAACACACACACACACAAAAACACACACACACCACACACCTATATATATATATATATCATATATATATATATATATGGTGTAGCTCAGTGGTAGATCCCTAGCATGTGCTAGCTCCTTGAAAATAAAACGTAACTCAGCAAAAATCATGCAGGAGGATGTGGTTAGTTGTATGAAAATACTATGTCATTTTACATAAAGGACTTTAGCATCATTGTATTTGGGTATCTGCAAGGTCTATTCATTATTTCTTGCATTGTCATGACAAAATACCTGACAAAAGTGACTTCAGGGAGAAAAGGTTACTTTGGCTCAAGGGTAGTGTATCATAGCAGGAAAGTCAGAGCAGCAAGAAATTGAGGTCACATTGAACTGTCAGTCAGAAAACAGATAGCAATAAATTCTGGTGCTCAACCTTCTTTCTTCTTATTTAATCCAGGACCCCAGCCCATGAAGTGATGACACCACAGTTAAGGTGGGTCTGTCCATCTCAGTTAATCTAATCTAGGTAATCTCTTGTAGGCTTTCCCAGAGGTTTGTTTCCTGGGTGATTCTCCATTCTAGAATCAATATTAACCATCACACAAGGGATCCAGGAGTCAATTGTTTATGTATACCAATATTGACTACCTGTGAACCAGTCCACCTCCATAAAGAGAAGGAGAAGGGGTTGGGGAGATGGCTCACAGGTTAAAAGCATTTCCTGTTCTTCCAGTGGACCTGAGTTCAGTTCCTAGCTCTTATGTCAGGAGGCTCATGATTGCCTGTAAACCCATCTTCAGGAGATAGATCCAGCATCATCTTTTGGCCTCCAGGAACACCTACACATGGCACACACATACACACATGAATAAAAAACTTAAGAATTTTTTAGAAGAAGAGGAAGAAATAGGAAAAGGTAAGTTATCTAAATAAATCATCAATTTAAAGCATTTTATGTAGGATTCAAGTAAAACTTTTAAAAATATTGAACGATGGAAAATTTTTTAATAGTAAATTTTCAAAGTCTAAAAGCTAGTGAGTGTTTAATTTTTTTAATTGAGATATAGTTTCATACGACAAATCACAAATATCTAGTGTGTAATCTGATAGGTTTTTAATTTTTTTAATTTTTAATTTTAGTATGAGTTTAAGAATTTTTTATTGTGCTTTTGTGCATTTCATACAACCTTTCCCAATCAAATTTAAACCTGTTTCCCCATCTGTATTAGTCACTTTTCTGTTGCTGTGATAAAACACCATGACCAAAAGAACTTATAAAAGGAAGAGCTTATTTGAGCTTATGATTGATGGTTCCAGGGAATTAGAGTCCATTGTGGATCTGGAGCAGCAAGCCTAGGGACACATCTCACAATGAGCACAGGAAGCAGAGAGAGTGACTGGAGACAGCAAGGCTTGTTAAACTCACTAAGCCTGCCCCCAGTGACATACTTCCTCCAGCACGGCCACACCTCCTAAGACCTCCAAGCACAGTGCCACCAACTGGAGACAAAATGTCTGAATACTTAAAGCCTATGGGGAACACTCATTCAAACCACCACACCATCCATGCCCCCTCACCAGAGCTCATGCTTTCTGCCACATATGCTAAGTCCTGTCTTGTATCTTTTTCTTAGTCTTTTTTAACTTTTTCAATGCAGAAGTTTACTGTTTTGGTCAGATCTTTGAATAAGGCTTTTGTTGTTTTTCCCTTTAATTTTATATTACTCCAAAATATGCATATATACACTCCACACATATGACATAATATATAAGGATTTGATGCTAGGGTCCACAAATGAGGGACACTATAGGTCCTTTGTTTACCCGTGACTGTGTTCCTTCACTTAGCATAATGGCTTCTAGTTCCATCCATTTACTTGCAAATTTCATGATGTCATCTTTATTTACCACTGTATAGAACTCCATTGTGTAGATGTACCACATTTTCATTATCCACTCATCAGTTGCATTCTTAAATTTTTGTAACGTATAAGAAATACATTGTCTTTTTTTATTTTAATTTTTTATTTATTTTTGTATGTGTATGAGTGTACTGTCTGCATGTAGGTTTGTGCACCTGTGTCGTGCAATACAGCAGAGGTCAGGAGAGGGTGTCGGATTCCCCTGGAACTGGAGTTAAAGACTGTTCTCAGCCGTCATGTGGGTGCTGGGGATCGACCCCAGGTCCTCTGCAAGAGCAGTCAGCGCTCTTAACTGCTAGGCCATCTCTCCAGCCCAGAAATACATTGTCTTTTAAAAAATTTATTTTATGTGTGTGAGTGTTTTGCCTACATGTATGTAAGGCACCCATGCTTTGCAAAGCCCACAGAAGCTAGAAGGAAGCTTCCTCCCTCCCTCCCTCCCTCCCTCCCTCCCTTCCTTCCTTCCTTCCTTCCTTCCTTCCTTCCTTCCTTCCTTCCTTCTCCTTTCCTTCCCTCCCTCCCTCCTTCCCTCCCTCCAATTTTTTGGGATTGAAGCCGGGAGCTTGTTGTGGCTAGTTTTTGATTGTTATGATAAAAACACTGACCAAAATCTTGGGGAGAAAAGGGTTTATTTGATCTTACATTTCCTGGGTCACAGTTCATCACTGAGGGAAGCCAAGGCAGGAACTCATTGCAAGAACCTGGAGCATGGACCATAGATTTATGCTGCTTACAGGCTTCCTTCTCTGGCCTGTGCCATCCTGCCTTTTTTTTTTTTTTTTTTTTTTTTTGTCTTTTTGAGACAGGGTCTCCCTCAGCTCTGCCTGTCTGACCCTAAACCAGGCTGGCCTTGAACTCCCAGAGCTCTGTCTGCCTCTGCCTCCCAAGTGCTAGGATTAAAGGCGTGCGCCACCAGGCCCAGCTTTCTTATGCAATACAAGACCACCTGCCTAGGCATGGAATTGCCCACAGTGGGCTGGCCTCTCCTACATCCCTCAACAATCAAGAAAATGCCCCAACAGACAAGGCCACAGGCCAATTCAATGGAAATAATTCCTCTGTTGAGAGTCCCTCTACCCAGGTGTGCCAATTTGACCACTAAAGCTATCCAGCACAGTCCCTGTGGATGATAGGTAGGCAAGTGCTCTGTTACCAGGGTACGCCCCCACCCCTCCAAAAGTTTTCTTTTTGCTCTTTGTAATTCCTCCCAGTCCCTTCTTCACTCCCCATCCCTATTTTTTGTCATTATGGATTAGTTTGCATTTTCTGCAATTCTCATGTGAGGATAGATGAATGTTGAAAAATATGAGGAATGAAAGAATATAGTCACAATATATGATAAACTACATTAATATAAAACATGCAGAACAGGCAAACTTTGTGGGTTAATGGTCATCTGGGGCTGTGGGTGGAAGATAGTCGGTAATGGAGATGCTATTTCTTTTTAAAAATAATTCTATTTTTTTATTGAATCTTTGTGTTCTTCATAGATAACATCTCAATCAATCTTAATCATCTTTATACCCCCTTCTACACTGGCACCCTCCCACAGCACCACCCTCTGGAATTCATACATTTTGTCATTTGTATTCAGGGCCTATTGTGCCAAATTAATCTCCCTGGCCGTTCCTCAGTGCAAGTTCTTCCACTGAGCTCTAGTCAGCCTATCTGGAGTCCCTTGCTTTAAGGCCAGTTCTTCCTTACCCAACAGTAATCAGCTGCCAATATTCTTTCAGCTAAGATTGGTTTCTGCTGCCCATTTCACCAGTTCCAAAGTCTGGTTGACTTTGTATGGGTCTTGTGCAATACTGACACCACCACTGTAGGTTCATATGAGCAGGGTCCCAGGAGCTTGCAGGACTCTATTTCCATATGGTCTTGTATCACCTCCTTGGCTCTTAGAATCTTTTTTACCCCCTCTTCAGCAATGTTCCCTGAATATAGCGACCTGTCCATGGACCCATAGTCTGTAGATTGTAGTCTCCATGGTTCAGTCATTCATGACCTTTTGAGTTCCCAGCCCCCTGTTGCATGAGGGAGCTTCCTTAACGAGAGATACGAGGTTAATTAGTGTCCTCTTGTTTGAAGTTGTGTGAGCCTTAGGTATAGAGGATGTGTTGTAGATGTGTTGCTTAGGCTTGGGCAATTCACAGACAATGTCTGCATGTATCCAGTTGTGGACTCTGTACTATTCTTCATCTGATGCAAAGGAAGCTTCTTTATTGAGTGGTGTCTTGGATATTTGTCTGTAAGTATAAAGATACCTATTTTGTGCTTAGTAAGAAGTTACCTTAGCCTAAGGATATGACAACCTTGGGAATTTCTCTAAGATCTATGACCCCTCCAGCCTTGTATATTTAGCTATGTTTACACTACTACACATGAATTTCATCCTATTGAGTCCAATTAGTTAGCCATTGATTGCCCCCAAGATAAAAGTGCCTCTACTACATCAATGTCATATGCTGTGCCAGGCATTGATGTGGATGCTTGGTCTTAAAGCTGGTGTTGGATCATCAGTTGCTGTTCTCCCTTAGAAGCTTGCATAGTGCTCTCCAAAGCTGTAAGAACCAGCCTTCTGGGGAGGTAGCTTCCAGGTCAGTTCCAACATGGAGATGGTATTTTACTGGATGGGGGAGTGTATTGGTTATATTCCTCATTGCTGTGAGAAAATACCTGACATAAGCGACTTAAGAAAGGAAGGAGAGGTTTATTTTGGCTCAGAGTTTAAGAGGCTATGGTTCATGACAGGGAAAGCACAGGGGTAAAAACAGCTGCATTCATGGTGGCAGGAGGGGGAAGCAGACTGTCATAGCAGAGAGGGAGATGGAGGGGAAGGAGAAGGTGGAGAAGGGAGACAGAAAGGTGCTGGGGGGGGATGCTGTTGTTTATCTGGCTTCCTTCTTTTCCTTTTTTAATTCAGTACAGGACCCCACTCCATGGAATTGTACTGTCCACATTCAGGGTTGATTTTTCTTCCTTAGTCACACATCTCTAGAAGTCCTCTCACAGATGTACCCAGAGGTGTATCTCCTAGGTGATTTTCAATCCAGTCACAGAGGATAATGAAAACATTTAACAATTAAGTAGTGATGACTATTGTACAACCCTGAGGATATACAAAACCAAATACTGGAGGGATACCATTTAAATAGTGAACTTTATGATGGGTGAATTATATCCCATTAAAGCTACTGAAAAAGAGGGACTCATTTTTCTTGGGGTGCTTCTCATTTTAGCTGTGCAGAAGTCACTCTTCTATTTTCTATGACTTAGGTCTTACTCTTGCTGTGACTGGAATGTTCTTCCCAACTTTACTACAGGGAAAAATCCTCTTGGTTTTCCAAATCCAGCTTGCATATCACTCCTTTTGTGAGGCTCTCAGAAAAGCACCCACTTTTCTATGTTTCCTCTTTACTTGGGACTGTTCATGGTGTGGGCACTCTGTTTTCCTTGTCTTCAGTCCCCCTGTAGGCTATGTCCTCTCCCTCCAGCCCAAGACAGAGATCAAATCTGTCTCCAGTTCTCCTTCCAGTGCCTAGCACAGAACAAGCACTTGGTAAGTAGAAATTTTTAATTTGTAAGCATAGGAAGTAGTGAAGTATTACATAAGGTTGTGGTTGTAAACACAGTGTGCTGCTAAGAATGGGTAACGACATAGTCATTGAGGTACCTATGGTTATAAAATATCTCAGATTTATCTATTATTCTGGCCATACTTCCAGCTAGCTTTTAGCTTTCCTTCCTTCTGATCCTCTATTATGCATCTTTTTTTTTAATTTATTTTTTTAATTTATTTTTTATGTGTATGAATGTACTGTCTGCATGTAGGTCCATGCACCCGTGTCGTACAATGCCACGGAGGTCAGAAGAGGGCATCGGATTCCCCTGGGACTGGAGTCAAAGAGAGTTCTCGGCCATCTTGTGGGTGCTGGGGATCGAACCCAGGTCCTCTGCAAGAGCAGTTGGTGCTCTCAACCGCTAGGCCATCTCTCCAGCCCTATTATGCATCTTTTTATCACTTCTTTTTTTATTTCTTTTCTATTTCTTTCTTTCTTTCTTTCTTTCTTTCTTTCTTTCTTTCTTTATTTTTGGTCTTTATTTATGTGTATGAATGTACTGTCTGCATGTAGGTTTGTGCACCTGTGTCGTGCAATGCGGTGGAGGTCAGAAGAGGGTGTCAGATTCCCCTGGAGCTGGAGTTCTAGAATTGGAGTTACAGACGGTTCTCAGCCACCATGTGGGTGCTGGGGATCGAACCTGGGTCCTCTGCAAGAGCAGTCAGCACTCTTAACCACTAGGCCATCTCTCCAGCCCCATCTTCTTTTTTATTTTTAAGTCAGCAAATGGATACTTCTTACTATTTTTTTAATTAGCTTTCTATTTCTGAAAATTTAAACTCATAAAACTATTTTCCTCACTCAGGTCCCCAAATGTTAACATTTTATGAAACCATAATACAATGAACCAAACCAGAAAATTAATATTTATATAATACTATTCCCTGACTTATTGACCTAATTCAAATGTTGTCAGTTGTTCCATTAATGTTACTGTACTGGTCCAAGAGCCTACGTAGAATGAGAGGGATGCCCTCTTGACCTCCTCTAAAACCTCTGCCTGGAACAGTTTCTCAGTTTTCCATGACCATGACACTTTTATGGAATGTAGGGCAATTGTTTTGAAGAATGTTCCTTAAACAATGTTCCTTAACAAACACATAACACTTATTACCTGCAATCACTGTGCCAGGCTCTAGAGCTTCAGTGTCTGTTTCAGACTTTGTCCCATATGAATTGATTTTATCATGGAGAGGAACAGAAATGCACAAATTAACAGGTAATTACAGTGCAGTGCAATCTACACTCTAATAGAGGCAAACCTTGAATCTGAAGCAGCTATCTGAAGGGGCTTCTGGCTATGTCCTGTAGGACCAGAAAACACTTGGATAGATGACATCTAAACCAAGAGCAGAAACACAAGGCAGGGCAAGGCAGACAGAAGGCAGGAGCCCTGGAGAGAAGAGTGTTCCAGGCAAACTTTAATCCATCAAGGATAGCAGAATAGCACAGTCAGTTAAAGGAATAACCTAAATACTCTTGTAAAAATCTTTATAATCAGGACCACATTTGAACATATTGAAGAAATCTGCTTTGACCTTTTCTTTCTTGTCAGAATTCATTTAAAAACCCTTGACATTCTGACATTCATCCTTGTTCTTTGGCAATTTCAGAAGTTCTGTTGATAAAATTGACTTTAAGAAGCACAATAAATACATGGATAAAGAAGGAAAAAGAGATTTCTTTTTAAAGGAGGTGAGTTGGTATTAGTAATTAGTAATTAGTTGATATTTTAAAGTACATGAGCCTCTGAAGAGAATGATTAAGGGTGGTATTAAAGGAAATTAATTTATTTGAGGGACACCAGCTCAGCCATTGCCAAAAAGCAATCACATAAATGTCATCATAAAGTTAGACAAAAATCATTCAATTATGTAACCTTTTTGTATTGTGTACTATCCAAAAGGAATGGACCTCATTTAAACAAAGGCTTGTGTGATAGTAGGTGACCAGATTCATTTATAGGTGGGTATTTGTAGGCTGACCCATGAACTGGAAATTTCCATTGTTTGGATACATAGGTTTTTGAGTAGGAAACTTGATTAAATTTCTTGGCTGTTGTATTAGTCACTTTTCTGTTGCTGTGATAAAGCACCACAACCAAAGGAACTTATAAAAGGAAAAGTTTATTTGAGCTTATGATTGATGGTTCCAGGGAATCAGAGTCCATTGTGGCAGGAAGCGTGGTGGCCGGGGCTGGAGCAGCAAGCCGAGGGTCACATCTCACAATGAGCACAGGAAGCAGAGAGAGAGCGACTGGAGACAGCAAGGCTTGTTAAACTCACTAAGCCTGCCCCCAATAATGTACTTCCTCTAGCACAGCCACACCTTCTAAGAACAGTACCACCAACTGGAGACAAAATGTCTGAATACTTACAGCCTATGGGGGACACTCATTCAAACAACCACATTCCACTCCCTGGTCCCATAGGCTCCTGACCATATAAAATGCAAAATGCATTTAGTCCAACCTTAAAAGTCCCCATAGTCTTTACCAGTTTCAATGCCATTCAAAAGTCTACAGTCCAAAGTCTCTTCTGAGACTCAGGTCAATCTCCTAAACTGTAAGCTCCTGTAAAATCAAAAGACAAATTACATACTCCCAATGTACAGTGGAACCGAATACACATTCCCATTCCAAAAGGGAGGAATAGAGGCATAGTGAGGAAATACTTGACCAAAACAAGACCGAAAACCTGCAGGGCAAACACCAAGTCCTGTAGCTCCACATGCAACTTCTGGGACTTGACTTCCAAAGGGCTTAGATGGCTCAGCTCTTCCAGCTTTGCTTGCAACAGCTGTGATTTAGGAATGATATTTTTTATTGAACTTTTTATGTTTTTCTTACATAATTTTATAGCCATCTTTAATCCCCATTGTACCTGCTTCTCGTACCCCCGCTCCCCATGAGTTCACACCTCTGTCACTCTTGTAGAGTCCATTGTGCCAAATTACTTTCCCAGCTCACTCCTCAGTGCCAGTTTCTCCCCTGAGCTCTAGTCAGCCTATCTGGAGTCTGTTTCTAAAGAAGGACAGGTCTTCCTCACCTGACCACCATTTGTTGCCAATACTTCCTCAGCCAAAGGTGGGCTCTGCTACTCATTTCTACAGTTCTGTGCTAGATTTTTGTCCAGCTGAGTTTGCATGGGTCTTGTGCATGCTGATACCAATGTTCATATGAAGGTTTGTATGAAGCAGGTCCCAGGAGCTTGTAGGATTCATTTCCATTTGGTCTTGTTTCACCTCTTAAAACCTTTCTGCCCCCCTCTTCCACAACGTTCCCTGAGCCCTGGGTAGGTGAAGCTGAATATAGGCAGCCTATCTACGGAACCACACTCTGTAGTCTCCTAATCTTCATGGTTTGGCCATTCAGGCCCTTTTGGTTTCCTGGACTTGGGTTGCATGATCTTCCTTAATGAGAGTTAAGAGATAGTTAATGCCTTCTTGGGTCCTTGTTCTATGATGCTTGGGTCCTGTGCATTGTAGATGTGTCACTTAGGCATGAGCCATTCACAGATCATGTCTGTATGTGTCCAGTTGGGGGACTCTGTATTATTCTCATCTGGCACAAAAGAAGCTTATTTTCTGGGTGGTGTCTGGAATATTTGTCTGTAAATATAAGGATATTTCGTTTGGAGTTAGTAAAATGTTACCTTAGCCTAGGGATGTGTCTACCTTGTGGAACTGTCTAAGATCTATGACCTCTCCAGATGTGTGCATCTGGCTATGTTAATATTACCACAAATGACTTTCCTTCTACTGATAGAAGTGCCACTACTGCACCAATGTCATATGCGGTGCTGGTCATTGACGTGGGTATTTGGTCTTGAGACTGATGTTGGACCATCTATTGATGATCTCCCTTAATGGCTTGCATAGTACTCTCCACAACTATGAGAGCATGCCTTCAAGGGTGGTGGATTCCAGGTCAGATCCAGCTCCATTTTACAAGATCCAATCTCTGAACTATGTCCTGTCTTCAGCAACAGGGTCTTACTTTCAGGTTCTGGGAGGCAATCAAGGGCCGTGGCAATAGCCTGTGTAATTTTGGGAGTCTCTTGAACTACCCTGGCCAACAACTCAAAGGAAGATTTATTCTGTCTGGTAATGTTTCTTGATATGCAGCCTTCACCTTTCCATATGGACTCATGTAGAGGTATTGTGTTTATACTTGTCAATAGATTGTTAGACTAATTTGATTCTCTCAGTTTTCTCGTTTACATTATTTATCTCTCCTCTCTCCGTTTACCTGTCTAGCCCTCCCTCCATGTCTTCTCCATGCTTTCTCCACTTAAAGCATGCCCATTTCTCCTGTGATACTGCCAGTCTCCTATGGCCGCACTTCTCTTGGGTTTTTGACCCCTTTATCCCCCCCTTTCCTTCTATAACCCTTCCACTTCCTTCCCACTTAGATACTTTGGTTTTATCCATTCCTCCCTTAGTAACAGCAGCCTTCTGTCTCAGGTTCCCTCTTCCCCTTTACCTTCCTGGTTCCTTTTCATTTCCCTGGTTCCTGCAGTTGCATCACAGTGTATACTGACATATATGGATTTTGTACTAGGATCCAAAAATGAGGGACAACATACATCATTTGTTTTTCTGAGTCTGTGTTACCTCACTTAGCATAACAGTTTCTTTACCTGAAGATTTCATGATGTTGTTTCTTTACTGCTGCATAGAACTCCATTGTGTAAATGTATCACAATTTCATTATCCACTCATCAGTTGAGGGACACTTAAGTTGCTTCCAGTGCTTCTCTATTGTGAAAAAAGCAGCAATAAACATGGATGTGCATGTATCTCTGCAATAGGATGAATCCTTTGGGTGTAGACCCAGGAGTGGTCTGACTGGGTCAAATGGTGGGTTCATTTTTAACCTTTTAAGAGTTTTCCACAACTAAAAATTTGGCTCACTAGTAGCAAACAGACTTCATACCAGGAGGCTAGTGGTTTGAATCCCAAGCATGCCACTTTGTAGATTCTTAAAAAAAAAAAAAAAGAGTTCTCCACAATACTTTCCATCAGGGTTGCATATGTTTATATGCAGCAGTGGATGAGTGTTCCCCTTTCCCCACAAAACTCACCAGCATTTGGTATCATTTGTTTCCTTGATCATGGCCAGCCTTACTGGGATAAGATGAAATCTTAAAGTGGTTTTAATTTGTGTTTCCTTAATTACTAATGATGTTGAACAGTTTTAAAGATGTTTCTTGTCATATTCACTTCTTCTCTTGGGAAGTCTCTGTTCAGATCTTTAGCCCATCTTTTTTTTTTTTTTAATTTTATTTTATTTCTTGTATTTTAACGGAAATGTACTGTCTGCATGGCAAGTTTGTTGACATGCACCATGTCGTGCAAAAGCCGCAGAGGTCAGAAGGCTGTGTTGTGATTCCCCTGGAACTGGGGAGTTCTCCTGGATGATTTGGAGGTGTTAAGACGGTTCTCGGCCGCCATGTGGAGTGCTGGGAAAAGAACCCTGCGTCCCTGTAAGATCGGCGCCAATACTCTTAACTGCTAGGCCACCTCTCCAGCCCTAGCCCATCTTTTAATTGGGTCATTTGTTTACTTGGTCTTACGCTCTGGATTTTAAACCTCTGTCAGATGTGTCACTGAAGATTTCCTCCCACTCTGTGGGTTTCTTCTTCATTTCTCTGTTTCTGTTGCTGTACAGAAGCCTTTCGTTTAATGAGATCCCTCTGATGCTGGACCTTAATTCCTCAACCACTGACTGTTGATGTAGAAAATCTTTCCTCAAACTTTAATCTGTAGGTTACTGCAATATTTCCTACATTTCGTGTTTAAATAGCTGTCCATTACAATTGACTTTTTTTTTTTTTTTTTTTTTTGTTCTTTGGGCTCTGTATCACATTCCTGGATTCTGTAGACAGTCTTATCAGATCTGCCTCTCCGCGGATTAAGGTGTCGCCACCACCCACAATTGACTTTTGTAGAAGTCTGAAAGGATAGGGATTCATTTCATTTTTCACAAGTTGGTGATCCCAATTTTGCCATCCACCATTTTCTGAAAATTAGCCCTTTTCTCCATTGAGTATTCTTGGACCCTTTGTCAAATTACCAGGTGGCTGAAATATGCATGTACTCAGTTTGCGGTTTTCAACTTTGCTCCATTGTCTTACAGATCTATTTGTTCAGTACCATGCTGTTTTTATGACTACAGCTCTTGTTAATATAGTTTGAAATCTGGTATTAGTAATACCCCTTGCATTGCTCTTTGTGTTATGGTGTTTAGGTATCTTGGGTCTTTGTGTTTTCTCCATATAAGTTTAGGGATTTTTTTTTTCATAATTATCTTGTGAAAGAAGAACACTGTACGATCAGTGTATTTTGATTGGAGGCATGATATGTAGATCGGAGTTTTTTATTTGTGGTGGTTTTGTTGTTTACAATTCTATGCTCCAATCATGAGCATGGAGCTCCTTTCATTTTTGGTGTCTTCCTAATCTCTTTTACACTTTAAAATTTAATTGTAGATATCTAATGTCTTTGGTCAGGCTTATTCTGAGGTTTTTTTTTTTTTTTTTTTGAGGGTATGTGAATAGGAAGGATTTCCATGTACTTATTCTCTAATTGCTTGTTATTGGCATATAGAAAGACTACTGATTTTTATAGATTTATTTTGTAACCCACTACTTTATTGAAACTTAATCATTTCTAAGAATTTTCTGGTGGTATTTTTGGCATCCTTAGGTATAATATCATGTCATTTGCAAAAAGGGATAGCTTGACCTCTTCTTTTCCAATTACTATTTCTTTAATTTTCTTCTCTTGTCTTATTGCTCTAGCAAGAATTTGAAGCACTATATTGAAAAAGATTAGAGATAGTGGGCTGCCTTGACAGGTTCCTGACTTTAAGGGGAATGCTTCTAATTTTTCTCCATTTAGAATGATGTTGGCTGTGGATTTATTGTATAGAGCACTTTAATTATGTTGAAGAATATTCTCTTCAGTCCCAGTCCCTCTAGGGCTTTAAACATAAAGGCATGTTGAATTTTATCAAAGGCCTTTTCTGTATCAATTGAAATGACCATGTGATTTTTATCTTTGAGTCGATTTATATGATTTATGACACTTACTGATTTACGTATGTTGAACCATCCTTGCATCTCTGGAACAAATCTGACTGGCATTTTTGATGTGTGCATGTTTGCAAGTATTTTGTTGAGAATTTTTGCATCTGTATTCATTAAGAATATGGGTCTATAGTTTTCTTTTTTGGGTGTATCTTTGCCTGGTTTTGGTATTAGAGTGATGCTGGCTTCATAGAAGGAATTTGGGGAATTTTCCTGATTTGATTCTTCTGAATAACTTAAGCAATATTGGTTGTAGATCCTCTTTAAGTGTCAGAATTCTGCCATAAGTCCATCTGGCCCTGGCTTTTTTAGTTGGGCGGTTTTGTATTACTTTTCAAATTTCCTTATATGTCATGGGTCTGTTTAAACTGCTGATCTCTTCTTGGTTAAGCTTTGGGGATTCCCAGGATTTTGGATAATCATTCATCCATTTCTTTTAGGTTTTCATATTTAATAGAGTATAGGTTTATAAAGCATTTCCATATAATGTTCTGGATTTTTGTGTTGTCTGTTGTGATATTTTCCCTTTCATCTCTAACTTTTTTTTGATTTGTGGTTACTCTTTCTTTCTTTTGTTTAACTGGGCTAATGGTCTATCTTGTTTATCCTTTCAAAGAACCAGCTCTTGGACTCAATTCTTTGTATTGTTTTCTTTGTTTATATTTCATTAATCTGTGCTCTGATTTTTGTTTTTTCTTCTTGTCTGCTGGGTTTGGGTTTCATTTGTTGTTCTCTTTCAAGTGTCTTCAGTTGCAATGTTAAGTCATTTGTGCTAGTTCTTTCTTTCTTTCTTTCTTTTTTTTTTTTTTTTAAATTAGGCACTTAGAGCTATAAATTTCCCTCTTAGGACTCCTTTTAAAGTTTCCCATAGGTTTTGTTGTATTGTATTTTCCTTTTCGTTTAATTTCAGGAATACTTTTCTTTCTTTCTTTCTTTCTTTCTTTCTTTCTTTCTTTCTTTCTTTCTTTCTTTCTTTCTTTCTTCCTTTCTTCCTTTCTTTCTTTCTTTTTTGGTCTTTTTGAGACAGGGTCTCCCTTTAATCCCAGCTGGCCTGAAGCTCACTGTGTAGACCAGGCTGACCTTGAACTCAGAGATCTGCCTCCCTTTGCCTTCTGAGTGCTGGGATTAAAGGCCTGAGCCACCATGCTCAGCAGTCTTTTATTTCTTTCTTAATTTTTCCTTTGACCTATTCATTATTCAGGAGTGTGTTGTTTAATCTCTATTAGTTCATGTAGTTACTAGGGCTTCTTCTGGTGTTCCTATTAAGCTTTTTTGCATTTTGGTCTGATAGAATGCATGGAATTGTTTCAATTTTTTTTTTATTTGTTGAGGTTTGTTTTGTGCCCCAGTATGTGGTTGATTTTGGAGAAAGTTACATGGGGTGCTGAATAGAAAGTATATTCTTTGGTGCTTGGGTGGAATATATTCTGTAGATGTCTGTTGGGTCTATTTGGTGCATTGTATTGTTCAGTTCAGATGTCTCTCTGTTTATTCTTTGTCTGGTTGGCTTGTCTAACAGACACAGTGAGGTATTGACGTCCCCTACTACTAGTGTGTTGGGATTAATCTGTGCCTTAAAGTCCTGTAGAGTTGTGTTTATAAAGTTTGGTGCACAGGAGTCTGGTGCGTGTATATTCATGATTGTGCTATCTTCTTGAGATTGTTCTTGTGATAAGAATGAAGTGATCCTCTCTATCTCTTCTGATTAGTTTTAGTTTGAAGTCTGATATTAGATCAGCAACTCCTGCTTGCTTCTTAGTGCTGTTTGCATGAAATATTTTTTCCACCCTTTCATCTTAAGATAGTGCCTGTCCTTGAAGTTGAGATGGGTTTCTTGCAGACAACAAAAAGATGGATTTTGTTTCTTAATTCATTCTACTAGCCTATGTCTCTTGATTGGGGAGTTCAGTCCATTGATATTTAAGGTTATTATGGAGAGATGTATATTGCTTTTAATTTTAGTTCTTGTTTGTATTCTTGGTCTAGGTTTGTATTTCCACAGTTCTACCTTCATTAACTACTTTCTGTTGCCACTTGTGTATAGTCATTCCTTTCTTCCACTCTTTGTATTGCTTCAGGTATTCTCTGAAGGGCTGGTTTTGATGGACATGAATTCTTTCAGCTTACTTATGTCATGAAATATTTTCCTTTCTCCTTCAACTGTAATAGACATTTTTTTCTGGGTAAAGTATTCTGGGTTGACATCCAAAGTCATTTAGAACTGGCAATACTTTGGTCCAAGCTCTTCTGGCTTTGATCCTTTGCTTTGAAAAGTCAGCTGAAATTCTGATGGGTTTTCCTTTACAAATGACCTGTTGTTTTTCTCTTGTGGCTTTTCATATTCTTTCTTTGTTTTGAACATCTAGTGCTTTTACTATGATATGGCATGGGGAATTTATTTTCTGGTCCTGTATATTTGGTGTTCTTTGTGCTTCTTGTATTTGCATGGGTTTGTCCTTCCTTAATTTGGGGAAATTTTCTTCTACAATCCTGTTGAAAATCTTGTTAATACTTTTATCCTGAGATTCTTCTCCTTCCTTTATACCTATGATATGTAGGTTTGTTCTTTTCATGGTGTCCCACATTTCCTGATTATTCCATTCCTGTGTTTAAAAAAAATTCTCATAATCTTTGGTTGAGTGGTCCAATTCTTCCACTTTATCTTCCAGTCCTGATATTCTATTTTCTACTTTGCTCATTCTGTTACTGAGGTTTTCTCCCATCCTTTCCAGATGGCTTATTGAGTGTTCCAATTCCTTTTTCATTTCAGCCTGAGTTTCTTCAGTATTTCTATCTCTTTTCTGAATCCACTCTGGTTTGTCATTATTTTCTTTTAGTTTATCCCTCTCTTCTTTTAGTTCTTTGATTTGTTTGTTTATGTGTTCTTTAAATTTCTTGACTTCTTTGATCATGTCTATGATAGTTCTTTTAAATTTCATGTCCTGGGTTACATCTAGGGGGTCCTCACTGTAGCCCTCTTCTATAGGATTGCTGGTATTTATCTGGGTTTCTCATGCTATTGTTTTTTCATTGTGATTTTGGAATGTGGATTTCTTTTGTTTGTGATTCTGGTATGAAGCTCAAGTGTTTCTTTGTTGAGTTGAATGTCCCATCCTGCGGGACTCAGTCATTAGTGGGAGACTCGAGGGGAGACCCCAGACCTGAAATATAATGGGTGTGAGAGAAAAGAGCGAGACCAAGCAAAGGTTGTCAAGGTCTGTTTTAATGAAACAAAAGCGGTTACATTTATACTTTGTAGAAAGGCAGGAAGTGAGGAGGGGGAGTGGTGCAGAGGGGAGCAGGCAAGGGTGATCTGGCAGGGCTTGCAAAACATGTTTAAGATAAGCTTGGAATGTCCTGTGGGCTGAAACATCCTGGGCTTATTTTCAGCAAACGTTAGCATAGCCCTAAGATCGGATCCCTGCTGGCTCAGCAGGGCTTGTCCGGGCCTGTCCAGGTGGGACTGTGTCTCGGTCTCCAACAGTTGAAGATTAACTTTGCTTGTACTCTTCAGGTGCTTTTGTTGTCTTCTTATTAGGTACAAAAGCCTGGTTGGTGTAGGCTTCAGGTACTCACTTCTGATTTTGTACCAGAGGGAACAGCTAATTCTCACCCAGTCAGTCAAGAGTGCCTTCAGAGACTCAAGACAGGTATCAATCAGGCAGGTTTGAACCACACGGCCCCACATCACATGAAGCTGAGGGAGGAGCCCAGGTATTCCTAAGCTAGGGGGTAGGGAGTCTGGAATGCCACCACTGGAGGGCAGTTTGGGACTCTCACTATTGGGTGGAGGTCGGACTTATGTACTCACTGGGAGAGTGGAACCCACAGAACCACCACACCATGTGGGGTCCATCTACTGGTTCTCTTGGGCTGGCTGCAAACCAGAAATGTTGAGTATGGCTGTAGTTAAACTGAATACCTTAGGCAGACAATTTCTTCTCCTCTTCTTTCCTTCTCTTCTTCCTTTCTCCCCCCCAACCCAACCCTGCCCCCTTTATGTTTGTTGCTGTTCTCTATTTTGTTTCTGGTAACAGACTAAACTCACCTTACTCCACCTGCCCAAACTTGACCAATGATCATCCTTTATGTCTTTGGCTGTACAAACTGGCTTAATGAGTAAGGACAATATTTCCTTCAATAAGGCTAATTGAAGACTTTTTTTTTTTTTGCAATATTTCAAAGTAGATCTGAGAAGAAAATCTCCATTTATCTCTAGTTTTAAGGATAAGTCAGGAGGCCAACTAGAAGTGCATGTCCACTGTATTGAAAAAGATCTGCAGCAGACCTGTGAGACAGTGGAAAAGAGGCCAAGGAAGAATTCTGACTGCACTGGCTCCAGCTGTCCTTGCTTACTTGTGCTTCCTTTTTCTTTATTTTCAGCTGCTTTTCTGGGATATATAATTCATTTACTATACAAAGAACACAATTTAATGATTTTTTAGTATACTAACTGTGTTAATATCAATTCCCAACACCCACATGGTGGCTAATAACTGTCCCTAAGTTCCAGGGGACTATGATGCCCCCTTCTGACCTCCATTGGCATTGCATGATGGGGGTGCATTTACATACATGCAGGTAATAAACTTGTACAGATAAAACATAAAAAATAATAAATAAATTTTTTTAAAGGAGAACTATGATGAGTACCAGCATGTATTCATCACTTTTTTTCCAGATTGTAGATGCAGTGTGATCAGCTGCTTCAAGAAGTCTTGATTTCCCAGATGTGATGGATTGTACCCTTGTACCAAGAGCCAGAATAAACCCTATTTACCTTAAATTGCGTTTGTCAGAGTATTTTATCACAGCAGCAAAGTAACTAAATACCAGTAGCTTTTAAAACCAGGAACTGAAACTGTAGGATTTTCTTTACTGGCCACATGATTAGAAGTTTAGTCTTATCTCTGATCTTGTGTAGAAACATGACAATCTGAACCGCTCAGAAGGTCTAGCCATAGGCTTTCTTTTTTTTTTTAATTTTTAATTAATTTTATTTCTTTCTGTATGTGTATGAATGTACTGTCTGCATGCAAGTTTGTGCACCCGTGTCGTGCAATGCCGCGGAGGTCAGAAGAGGGTGTCGGACTCCCCTGGAACTGGAGTCCTCCTGGAATTGGAGTTTCAGACGGTTCTCGGCCGCCATGTGGGTGCTGGGGATCGAACCCGGGTCCTCTGTAAGAGCGGTCGGTGCTCTTAACCGCTACGCCATCTCTCCAGCCCAGCCATAGGCTTTCTAGTAAAGAACAAGTTTTATATTGTGATGTTCAGTTGATCCACATTTCCCATTGTTAGTTATGCCACAGGTCACAAAGATTTAGTCTTGTACCTTCTTTTAGGAACTTTATAGTTTCAGCCTTTATTTACTCTTAATTCTCATATGCAGCATAAGAAAGGGATAATTGTTTGGGATTAGTTATGCAGCTATCCTGGCATTACTTGATAAAGCCTATTTCCACTGAATCATCATAAAAAGTTAAGTGATGGTATTGGAGAGATGGCTCAGAGGTTAAGAGTACTGGGTTCTCTGGCAAAGGTCCTGTGTTCAGTTTCCATATGGGAGTTAATAATCATCCATAACTCCACTTCCAGAGCATCTAACACCCTCTTCTGGTCTCCTTGGGCATTGCACACCTGGGTGCACTTATATACATAAAGGCAAAACACTCATACATATAACTTTTTTTTTAAGTCAAGAAAAGCTGGACAATGTGGTGCACACCTTTAATCTCAGCATTTAAGAGTTAGTGGCAGGTGGATCTCTGCAAATTTAAGGCCAGCCAGCCTGGTCTACATATCAAGTTCCAGGGGCTACCTGGAGTTACAGGAGACCCTGTCTCAATAAGACAAAAAAAAAAAAAAAAAAAAAAAAAAAAAAAAAAGAATCAGACCAGGGCTGACATTACATAGCTCAGTTACTAGAGTTCTTGCCTAGCATGAACAAGGCCCTGGTGAAATCCCTAGCATTAAAGAAATCAGACATGGTGGTGCACCCTTGTAATATCACTGTAGAGATGGAGGCAGAAAGGTAAGAAAGCTCATTCTTGGCTACATAGTAAGTTTGAGGCTAGCCTAGGTTATATGAGATCCTGTCTTTAAAAAAAAACAAGTGGCCAGAGGATAGTTTATCTCTGGACCTCAATTTAATTCAAATAAACTCTATATGCATATATGTACATGCAAATGTATATTTCAGTGTGTTTTCTTTTGCCCACGTTTTTTCCTTCTACTGGTTTGGAATTTATACCATCTATTTCTATTAGTCATTATAGGAAGATTATTATACATATTTAACTAAGCAAAGACTAAAGTTAAACTCATTATTACTTACATTATGGGTATTGGAAAATATAGGGCTATTGAGATGGCTCAGTGAGTAAAAGACACTTGACAATGATCCCTGGAACCCATGGGGCAGGAGAAGACCAACTCCTGCAAGTTCTCTTTTACCTCCACATTTAAGCTGTGGCATGTGCACACACACACACACACACACTATAAATAAATACATGTAAAAATCCATTTTGTCATTAATTTGTGTGCAGTTTTTCTTTTATTGATTTTAAGATTCTCATTTGCTGTTTTGCATGTGTCCAAGCATAAATTTCTTCTTATTTATACTTAAATTTCAGAAAAAAATCTTAGCTACTATTTTTCTAAAATATAATCTTTGATTCTCTTTAATCTTTCCTTCTAGGACTCCAATTGAACTTTAAAACATATATCCAAAAATAGTTTGAAGTAAGACTTAAATATGAAAGGCAATTAAAAAATTTAGGAGGCTACTTTTATGACTTAGGGATAAAAAGGGATTTCTTGAACAAAACATAATAAGGCATGAACTTAAAGGAATATGTTAATGAATCCAATTATATTGAGATTAAGACATCTAGAAAAAACATGATTAGAAATATAAACTTTTTTACTTGATGTCACTATGAATTTCTAAATTCCATTTATAAGTTGCTCAATTATTTTAAAAAGATTTTGTTTTTATTTATTTCAGGTGTGTGTGTGTGTGTGTGTGTGTGTGTGTGTGTGCATTAATACAGGTGTCTATGCAGGCCAGAAGAGGAGATCTGATACCCTGAAGCTGTAGTTACAGTAACAGATTATTGTAAGCTGCCTAATGGTGGGTTCTGGAAGAGCAGGAAGCCCTCTTAATCTCTGAGCCATCTCTTTGGTCAAATCTTCTTCTTTTTAATGTTTGAATTACCCTGCATTTGGACTGTACAAACTTTTGAAGTTGACTCCTAAGCAATATTAATTCTATTCTACCAATATTTATAGCTTCCTTGTTTTCCAGGCATGACACTGCAGACTCATCCTCTATATCCTGTTATGGATCAGGAGATAGACATTTTTCAAGTGTGCCTAGTTTGTTTAATGAGAAATACTATTTGGAGCTTGAAGTAGTTTCTCTTGTAGTAAATGTATTATTCTAAAATGGTTAAAGGGAAAACAGTATTTATCTTGCTTTCCTACATGAACAGTGCCTTGGGGGTGCCAATAGCTCATTAGAAAGAAGAATATTAAAAAATAAGGTTCTCACAAATGAAGATTCTTTTTTTTTTTTTTTTTTTTTTGGTCTTTTTGAAACAGGGTCTTCCTTTAGCCCCAACTGGCCTGGAACTCACTATTGTAGACCAGACTGGCTTCCTGCCTCTGCCTTCTGAGTGCTGGGATTAAAGGCATGCACCACCATGCCTGGCTGAAGATTGATTTATGGCATTGGATTATTACTGTTTGGAGTGCCAGCGAGATGGCTCAGTGGGTAAAGGTGGTTACTGCCAAGTCCCATGTCCTGAGTTTAATCTCCATGGCCTTATGGTGGAAGGAGGGAAAAGACTCCTGTAAAGTTGTCCTCTGACCTCCACGTGTGTCATGGCACACATGCACACATATGCTTGCATGCACAAACACCAAATAATAAAAATGTTAAAATTAAAAAAGAATAGCACCATTTTGTAGCCCTAAAGAATTAATAAATGGACACAAGCAGTGATCATCAAAGGCTTCCAAAAATTCCTAAAAACAGATCTCCTGAAAAGTTACACTATGCCATTCATGTAATTTTGCCGAGATAATTGATATCAAGTCTATTGAAATGTTTCAGTTCAACTACTGTAGAGAATACAGAGGACAGAGGAGCGCACTGTGTACTACCCAACAGAGGTCCAACCAGTAAAGTTCCAGCTTTATGAATGCTATAAGAAAAGCCTAGTTTCATAAACAATAATAAAAGTATTTCCAAAAATTGAGAGAAAGAGAGAAACTGCAGATTAAAATGTACTTAAAAGACATATTGGCCAGTTGTAGAGTCTATTGATATTGATTATTGAGTATAGACAGCAATTGGTTATTTGATTTTTTTTAATCAAACAAGCTATACAACATTTATACTCAGAGAAATTTGAAAAGTGACCAGATAATTTAAAACATTTTATTCATTTATTTATTTTTATGCATGAGTGCTTTGCCTGCACATAGGTAAGTGCACCACATGTATGAAATGACTGTAGAGGGCAGAAGAGGGCTTTGGATTCCTTAGAACTGGAGCTATGGGTGGTTGTTAGCTGTCATGTGGGTGCTGGAAATTTAACGTACGTCCTCTGCAAGAACAGCTGGTGCTCCTAACTGCTGAGCTATCTCTCTAACCCTGTGATTGGAGACTTTGATGATACTAAGGCATTAGATTAAACAAAATTATTAGATTGGTAACAATATTATGGTCCTATTTTAAAAGTTTTATTTGCCGCCGGGCGTGGTGGTGCACGCCTTTAATCCTAGCACTTGGGAGGCAGAGGCAGGCAGATCTTTGTGAGTTCAAAGCCAGCCTGGTCTACAGAGTGAGTTCCAGGACAGCTGGGGCTACAGGGAGACCCTGTCTCAAAAAGACCAAAAATAAAAAGTTTTATTTGCCTAATTATTTATTTATATTTTTTGTGTTTCAGCATTTTGCCTGCATGTAAGTGCACTTATGAGTGCACCACCTGTAGAAGCCAGAAGAGGATCCCCTAGAAATGGAGTCGAGATGATTGTTAGCTGCCATGTAGGTGGTGGGAACTGAGCCCAGGTCCTCTGCAAAAGCAGCTCTTAACTGCTGAGCCATCTCTTCAGCCCCTCTGGTCCTGTTTTTATGAGTTCTTATCTTCAGAACTTTATATTGAAGTATCTACATAGGAAGTAAAATGTATCTGAGAATTTTTGTCTAAATGACCTAATGTGAAGGATCCGGGAGTAGGTGAAACAAGGTTGACTGCCAGCTGCTATAGTAGAATTCATTATTTTATCTCAATTTTGTATATTCTTGAAGATTTCCAAATAAGACTTGTTTTTAAATGAAAATACAATTTGCTACCTAGGAAAAGACATGTCTAATGTTTAGAATTTAAAAAAAAAGGTTAGGTGTAATGGTGCTCAGCACTTGGGAAGCAGAGGCAGATGGATTGCTGTGAGTTCAAGGCCAGCCTGATCTATATAGTGAGTTCTAGGCTAGCCGAGACTACAGGGAGACTCTGTCTCAAAAAGACTAAAAAAAAAAAAAAATCAAATCAGGGCTGAGAAATGGCTCAGTGATTAAGAGCATTGGCTGCTCTTGCAAGGACCGGGGTTTAATTCCCAGCACTCACATGGTGGCTAACAACCATCTGCTACTCCAGTTCCAGGGGATCAGGCAGCCTCTTCAGACCTCTCAGGGCACTGCACAACATGGGTGCAATTACACACATGCAGGCAATATACTCATATATGTAAAATGAAAACAATAAATAAAATATTAAAAAATCAAACCACACACTATATAAATCTTTATATACATACATATATATGAAAGAATTCTTCATATAAAACTTAAGAAGGCTAGAAACTCTATTTAAAAATTGGGCATAGGATATGAAGGGCTCTTTTATAGACGTTGTAACAACTATGAAACAGCAAAAGATACTTACTTTTACTGTTAATCAGGAGATTGTAAAACCACATTGAGATATTTCTTTACTAGTTAGTCTGACCAATATTAAACTGCAAGAAAACACATGTTGGAAATCATATAGAGAAATGGGAACTGTCCTTCACTCTGGTAGAAATTAAAGATTTCAAATCCAGTTTGGAGACAACTTAAAGCAAGTACGAAAATTTGTATTGTCTCCCAATAATGATAAACATTGCAGACATTTGGTTTCCTAGGCTTCTGTAAAGATGAGATCAAAGTGTTTAAAATAATCTACCAAATGAATGTACCAGCTTAAACTTTGAACCTGAAGGTTGTACTAATTTTGGAAAAGTAGTAATTTTGAATCAAAGATGGTACTAAAAAACACAAACCAATAGAGCCCCTCTTATGATGTGAAGCAGCGAGGACACAGTTTCTAGAGGAAACAATAGTGACATTCCCAGAATCATCATCAATATCCAGCATTAACCATCCCATGATGTGATTGATGTTCAGTAGTTTGCCTTCCATTTGGTTGTCAAGCCTATCCTGAAATTCTGCATGCTCCCCAACATCCTTCAAACATTATTTTCTCATTTAAATAATCCATAATGGCTTTCTATTGCCTATAATTCAGAATGTTGCTGATGTGGAAATCAAGTTGGCAATATTTATTAAAATTGAGGCTATGCATATCTTATGACTTAGCAATTTCACTCCTGCATACATATTTTATTTTTAAAATTTATTTTATTTAAAATATTACTATTTTATGTATATGAGTGTGTTGCCTATGTGTGTAAGTACATCTGTGTCATGCAGTTCCAGAGGAGGTCATAAGAGGGCCTCAGATTCTGTGGAGCTGGGGTTATGGATGGTTATCAGGACCACGTTGTGGGTGCTGGGAACCCAACCTGGGTCCTCTGCAAGAGCAGCCACTGTTCTAAACTGCTGAGCCATCTCTCCAGCTCCTGCATGTATATTGTAGAGTAGCATTTTCCACTGGAAATTTCTGTGATGATGATGGTGACATCCAGCATGTTAGCTGCTGGACACTTGAAATGTGGCTGGCATACCTAAGGAATTAAAAATTAATTAATCAATTAAGTTGACATTAATTAACTTAAATTGACATAGCAACATGTGGCTACTTTATTGAACAATACAACTCTAGAAAAATGTTTGCTCATGTGTATAAAACTGTCACTGTAGCAATATTTTTAAATAACTAGAGAAAGCCATACTCATGCAAACAAATATAAAGTATTGTAAATGAATGAACTGAGTTCATATGAGCAGCATAGTAAGTCTAAAGATTGAAATTTGGAAAAAATTATAGTTATTTGTTATGTTGTTTTTTATTTAAAAATATTTCATTATTTTTATTTTATGTGTATGAGTGTATCACCTACATTTATGTAAGTGCACCCATGTCATGCAATAGCTGCAGAGGTCAGAGAAGGGCATATGATCCCCTGGTACTGGAGTTGTTAACTGCCATGTGAGTGTAGAGAATTGAACTCGGGTCTTCTGCTAGAGCAACCAGTGCTCTTAACTGCTGAGCCCCTTGTCCCCAAAATATCTTTTTTTTTTTTTTTTTGGTCTTTTTGAGACAGGGTCTCCCTGCAGCCCTAGCTGGCTTAGATCTCCATATGTAGACCAGGGTGACAGAGATCTGCCTGCCTGTGCCTCTGGAGTGCTGGAATTAAAGGCATGCACCACCATACCTGGCTCAAAATGTCAAATTTTAAGCAACATAGAAATGAAGTTTTCACGTCAAATTCAGAAGAATGATTCTCTTTATTTTGAGAGGGGAGAGAAGTTGAGGTTTTCAACAATATAAATTCCAAGATTTGTTAAAGTTGGAATGAGTAAGCATTAATTTGTTTTATAATAGTTGGAATTTGTTTTACATAAATATTTCATATAAAATGTGTCATAGTTACAATTTTATGTATGCATACATTGTCTTATACATGGAGTAACAGATGAACCTTCCCCTTCAGCTCCTTTCATTCCAGTAATCATAAGGGTTAGCTGTCCACACCCTATTCTTCTCTTCTTCCATGGTAGTGGGAATCTGTCTGGGATGAGATGCTCCATTTCCCAGTCCACAATGCAAGACTAATGTACACATGTGGCTATTCTTTTAACCATGGAAAACAACTTGCTTTCGTGAATTTATAGTTCTAGTTTTTGCCTCCTGTGGCTGGAATAGCAAAAACAAATTGGTCTTGGAAGCCACATATAGAAGAAATCATATCTTGAACTCTAGTCTCTGGATGGCTATGCGGAACAGAGCTTGCCAATCTGCCTGGGTCATTGCCCGAGAGAGGAATGAACATGTTTTTTTTTTTTCTTAAGCCTCATTACCATTGAGTTTTGTGGTAGCATCTTTGGATCTCTCTCTCTCTCTCTCTCTCTCTCTCTCTCTCTCTCTCTCTCTCTCCTCTCTCCCCAAATCACCAAATACCAGCATTGCTTGCAGTATTTATTATTTTCTAGCAGAGTAACAGATTAGTAGTCAATATAAAAGAGTATTTTCACTCCTGCTTAGAAGATATAGTAGGCAGGATAAGTTTTTACATAGGAAATTAAAATGAATATAATAGTAGTAACAATTAAGCCAGGTGTGGTGGCACACACTTTTAATCCCAGCACTTGGGAGGCAGAGGCAGCCAGATCTCTGTGAGTTTGAGGCCAGCCTGATCTACTTAGGGAGTTCCAAGCCAGCTGGGGTACAGGGAGACCCCATCTTAAAGAGACACACACACCTACACACACCAATAGTGGTAACAATTATAGAGGAATTACAATTTTTAAAGAGAATTTTATTTATTGATTGATTGATTGATTGATCTTTTTGAGACAGGGTCTCCCTGTAGCCCCAGCTGTCCTGGAACTCACTCTGTAGACAAGGCTGGCCTTGAACTCACAAAAATCCCTCTGCCTCTGCCTCCCGAGTGCTAGGATTTTATTTTTGACAAATGTGTACCTCTCTCTATTTCTAACATCTTATTGGTGGACAAAGAAACTATAGTTTAGGGCTGGGCATGGTGGCACATGCTTTTAATCCCAGCACTTGAGGGTCAGAGGCAGGAGGATCTCTGTGAATTTAAGGCCAGCCTGGTCTACATAGTGAGTTCCAGAACAGCTGGGGCTACAGGGAGACCCTGTCTCTAAAGACGAGAGAGAGAGAGAGAGAGAGAGAGAGAGAGAGAGAGAGAGAGAGAGAGAAGTTGTTGAGAGACCTGGGTTTGGCTTTCAGGATCTGATGCCCTCTTCTGACCTCTGTAGACATTGCATAACACAAGGAGGCAAAATGATCACTATAATTAATAAAGACATCTTAATAGGGGACTTTGGAATCCTTTCATATTTGAAATGCTATTTAAATTTTATTTATATATTATGTGCATGAGTATTTTGCCTACATGTATATAAGTGCACCTGTGTTGTACAATGCCCATGGAGGCCAGAAGTAGGTGTTGGATCCCTGGAACTGAAGTTATAGATGGTTGTTAGCCACTACGTATGTGTTAGGAATTGAACCTGGGTCCTCTGGAAGAGCAGCCAGTGCTCTTAACTGCTGAGCCATCTCTACAGCCCCTTAAAATGCTATTTTAAAGCAATGTCATTTCAAGAAGAGTTCTGCAAAGGTATTTAATAAGCATTCCTAGATTATGAGAAAAATTATTTAAGTATAAGACATACATATGTGTGTGTGTGTGTGTGTGTGTGTGTGTGTATGTGTACATGCAATGGCATAATTCAAAGGTCTAGAGCAGAGGTTAGCAAACTTTTGCTGTAAAGCGTCCTGCAGTAAATATTTCAGGCTTTGTAGGCCATATAGTGTCAGCTGGAACTTTTCAATAGCACCACCACAAAGTGAAAGCAGCTATAAACAGTATGCAGAAGAATGAGCTTGATTATGCACTGATAAAACTTTATTTATAGAAACGAGTAGGAGCTGGGCGTCGTGGTGCATGCCTTTAATCCCAGCATTTGGGAGGCAGAGGCAGGTGGAGGTCAAGGCCAGCCTGGTCTACATAGTGAGCTCCAGGCCAGCTGGAACTAAAGGGAAACTCTGTCTCAAAAAGACAAAACAAACAAACAAACAAAAATGAATAGGGAGCTGAGTTTGAACTTCAGGCTGTCCCTGACCAAGAGACCTATATTTTATAGACTTTAAGTGGTGTGTGTGCGTGTGTGTGTGTGTGTGTGTGTGTGTGTGTGTGTGTAAAGACACCTAGATTGCTTGCTTCAAAAAATGTTGATAATCTTTTGTTTGGTTAGTTTTATTTTTCCTTTAAATAGCTTGTGCATATTTTAATAAATTAAGTGTAAATCTAAGTGACAGGTTGCTTCTAGAGATATGTGTGTGGCCTGGCAAGAGTTTGGGCAATATGACTCATCTCAGTTACTTCAGCCATAAAATGGCATGTACTGTCCTTATTTAATTGCTATTTCTGAACTGGCTCCCTTGGGAATGATGCTAGGACCCAGTAAAGACACAAAGGGCATAATATTTATTTAGAGATGGCTTTGTTATGTGTTTCTGCCTCTTTATTTTGTTCCTTGAGAGTGCCAAGTTTCTATCACAGCCTCTTGGGTGGCCTCCTGAGTTGTCTCTGCTTCTTTATCTGAATCATAAAGAATGATGCTTTCCTGCATCTTATGGGTGTGACAAAGTCAGCTCTACTGGTGTGCCAAATGCCTTCTAGCTGAAATGCTCTTGGCCTGGGGCATGTCCACTCAGTTTAATCGTTGCATATTGAGGACTGCCAGGCCTCAAGCAACCTGAGAAGGAAGATAAAGAGGGAAGAAAAGGAATGATGATAAAAGGTAAGGATAATGTCTGAGTGAATAACAGCAGGCAACAGCTTTAGCTACCATGAGAAGTATTAAGTCAATGTGTTTGTTGAATTCATTTTGTTGGTGGTCACTTTGTGTTCATTCTGA
This sequence comes from Rhizomys pruinosus, assembly GCA_009823505.1. Taxonomy (NCBI): domain Eukaryota; kingdom Metazoa; phylum Chordata; class Mammalia; order Rodentia; family Spalacidae; genus Rhizomys; species Rhizomys pruinosus. The sequence continues at coordinate 4,005,323 of VZQC01005840.1, forward strand.
ACATACAGCAGTTAGCTAAGTAAACACACATGACTGATGAAAGAAGAAAGGTAACTATTTTTACAGGGGCCATTAAACTTTAACTACCATCTGGCAGGGAATGATTAGAGAAGATCAAAATTAAGGCGGTCAACACAAATGCTATGTGAATACCTCAGGGAATTAACATGGATAAAGACAGTGAACTTGTGGTTAAATAAAGAGACAGACATAAGAGGGAAGTGGTGAACACATCCTTTATAGCTTTGGACCTCATCGTCACATTCATTGCCAAAGGAGCTCAAAGGGGGGGGGGGGGAATAACAAGGAGGCTATGAGAAAATCCGAAACACCTGGAATCAATCAGATGCTCTGCACCAATCATAAAAAAAGAAAGTTAAAGAACTACACAGGATCACATCATTTGGGCTTCCTCTCTACTCAGGAAGGAAATGTTTATAGGAGAGGTGTGTTGAAATTGGCAAGTAGTTAATATTCAGATTAACCTACTATTTAAAAGTAGGAAATAGTTGTATATACTGCTGGGAAAACATTTGGAACTCCATTCCTGTGAACACTAAAGACTCTATAATTTCTGGGAATCACTATTTACCAACTAATTAAACAGACACCCAGCAGGCATTTGAGTGAGGGTCCGAACAAGGGAAGTTGAACCTTACTGTTTGGGGGCTGAGCCTCTGTCTTCCAACAGTTGATAGAACAGTGCTTAACCTGGGGCAACATCACCCCATTAAAAGCACAAAGGAAAGGTCCTTGGAGAAAGTCACTTTTTTCTTCTTTTTAATTGTAGCTTGTTTCTCTATACAGATGGACTTGGGAGGCCAACTGTCCTAGCCTGTGAACAAGGAATCATAGAGGAAGGTTGTGCTGAGTGGGTACCTTAGCCAGCCCTCAGCTCTCAGATAAAGATTTCTACCTAGGGAAAGTGCAGGCCCTAACTTTGATTAGTGAAGTTGAGCAAGACAGGCTTGAACAACTGAACTAAAGCTTTCTGAGTGTCAACATGGAAATATCCTGAAGGAAGGATACATGTTACCCAAGTTCATTCACATGGAGATGAATGAGGTATAGTTCATCGCTGTGGTTTCTTATCTAAGGACTTATCCTATACAAAGTATGGAGTATGTTTCTATGCATCCTGTAATTTAATCTAATCATTAACATAATCCTAGGAAATATGCAGAGAGGAAAAAACTGAGATTCAAGATACATGCTTAAATAACTTCCAAGGGTAAGGTCACATGGATAGTAACTGCTGGTGTAAGGATTTGAATTTAAGTCTTTCGCCCTATACAGCTGTTGCTCTCATATTCTTCCTACTCATTACAAGAATAACATCCTTCCTATGGTCCTGCTGGTTAAATTGTGTTAGTGCTGTCTCTCTACCAGCCCCTTCTTGAATGAGACTAGACTTCTCTTAGAAGTGAGAGTGCTAAAAATAATGGATACAGGCTAGGAAAGTGTTGGAGCAAGCCTGATGTCAGCCCCTGCAGCAAGGGTAGAAGGTCCCCCTCACAGAGAGACAGAGCATAGCAAGACCCACAAATCCTCACCACAAGGCCAGGTACTGTAAGTTCCAGGCCACTGTAAGGCTTCTGCAGATGAAAATCAGTGGGGAATAAAGCAAATAAAAATGTTAAGCTTGGACTAATGTGTGGTGACAGTATATAAGAACATTTATCTTGTTGCTTAGCTTTAGAATATTCCTGAACAAAATTCTATTTTAATTAGAATTCAAATAGTGGCACAATTCATGCATATATACCCATTATCTAAGAAAAAGTGTTAAAAAGTAAGATAATTCAAAGGGATGCCAGAAACCTCATCATTAACACATTTCCTTCTGCCTTTGTACTTCTGGAATCTCTAAACATCTGGCAGTTTTACCATCAGGAAACAGTGCAGTGTCCATCTGTTAAATCAGGCTTTGCCTTGATTCACCTGGGAGGACCAGCCAGATGTGGGCGTCCTGTACATTATTAATGATTTCAGTCTTGCCTTTGTACATGCCCTGTGAGGGCACAGTGTGGGGTACAACCTATAAATCACTAAAAAGTGAAGAAGTCATATTTTATTTCATTTTAGGCATAATGAGGAACATTTTTTCTTTTTCTTTTTTTAGTCAGAGTGTAAATAATTAGAAACTACTTAAATTTTTTACATGAGAAAACTTTTAGGTGATTTGTTTTTCTTTTAACAGAAAAAGTCTTGCTGGTATCACCTCAACACACATGAAAACCTTTCTGATACAAAGGAATTCCTTAGCTCTCTAAATGGGTATGGCCGTATGATCTTTACCACTCTTTTTTTATAAGTTGCTTCTTACAAAATTTAAGTTCCCAGTCTTTCTTTAAAAAAATTTTTTTTTGGTCTTTTTGAGATAGGCCCTCCTTGTAGCTCCCAGTGGCCTGGAACTCATTATGTAGAACAGCCTGCTTCTGCCTCCCAAGTGCTGAGATTAAAGGTGTGCACCATGAACTCAGGTTCTATTTATTTATTTATACATTTGCCTGTTGCACAATGCCTGAGGAGATCAGAAGAGGGTGTCAGATATCCCTGGAACTGGAGTTACTCATGTTTGTTGGCCACTGTGTGAGTGCTGGGAACCAAACCTGGGTCCTTTGCAAGAGCAGCTAATGCTCTTGACTGCTGCGCCATCTCTCCAGGCCAGTTCACAGTCTTTCTTATTCTATTTTAATAAACAGCTATGTTCACAGGTTACAATGCCCCTGAGGAAAATATTGGCTCCAGCAATTTTTGTGGTCTGAGACAACACAGTGTAATGACTGACATCCTAGGTTGTGTCCAATTTGACAGTGGCCTTTGGCAAGTTATCAGTCTCTCCCATTCTCATTTCCTTTTCAGTAAAATGGGGATGATAGCACTGACTTCTTAGGGCCGTGTTTAGAACCAAATGTGATCAGGTGTCGAACTGTTCCAGACACAGTAGCCCCTCAGCAAAGTTAGCTAGTAGTAAATCTTAAAATGCTGTGAGCAAGCTGCTTATAAAAGCTTTCCTCAGTAAAACCGAGTGGAAGGTACAGAGATTTTTCATCTATCTCCTGCCCCTACATGTACATAGCCCTCCTTTTGCTAGCACCCCCACCAGAGTGGTACTCTGGTTATAGCTGGTGAACATTCACTGACACCTCATCTTCACCCAGAGTTCATAGTGGACATCAGGATTCACTCTTGGTGCACTACAGTCTGTGGGTTTGGACAGATGTAATGTGTCTACCCTTACCAGTTCTAAAAATCCTCTGTGCTTTATGGATTCATCACTTTCTCCTAATTCCTGGTAACCACTGATCTTTTTACTGTCTCCAAGGTTTTGATTTCTCCAAATGTCATTGTTGAATTATAGAATACATAGTCTTTTCAGGCTGGTTTCTTTCACTCAGTAACATGTTTAAGGCTCTTAAATGTCTTCTTATGGATTGATAGCCATTTTCTTTTTACTGCTGAAGAATATTCCATTGTTTGGATGCATAACTGTTTACTATCCATTTACCAAACTGAAATACACATCTTGGGCTGGAGAGATGGCCTAGCGGTTGGGCGCACCGACTGCTCTTGCAGAGGACCCGGGTTCGATCCCCAGCACCCACATGGCGGCTGAGAACTATCTTTAACTCCAGTTCCAGGGGAATCCGACGCCCTCTTTTGACCTCCGTGCCATTGAACGACAAGTGTGCACAAACCTACATGGAGACAGTACATTCATACACATAAAAAAATAAAATAAATTAAATTTTAAAAAAAGAAAAGAAATACACATCTTGGTTGCTCTCAAGCTTCGGCAGTTGCAAAATGTTAATATGCAGGCTTTGTATGGATTTAAGGGTTTTTAATTTTTCTTTCATTTTTTTAAAAGACAGGTTCTGACTTTGTCCTCCAGGCTGGTCTGGACATTTTAGTACAGTTCAGGCAAGCCTAGAACTTGCAGCAGTACTTTGCCTCAGTGTCCTGTCCTGTCCTGAGGTATCATGCCCAGGTGGAGAGAAGCTTTGAACTCCTTTGAACAAATACCAAGGAGTATGAGTGCTAGCTTTCACAGCAAGAGTACATTTACCTTTTTTTAAATTTTTATTGAATTTTTGTGTATTTAATATAAAACATATTAATTATCTTTATATCTCCTTCCCCAACCACAGCCTCCCACCATCCCCACCTCCCACCAGATTTGATGCATTCTATCATTTATATTAAGGCCCATTGAGTCAAGTTAGAGTACCCCAGTGTCCCTCAGTGCAAGTTCATCCACTGGGGTCTATTAAATCTAGTCAGCCTATCTAGAGTCACACCCTTAAAGAAGATGAACTCTTCCTTACTCAGGAATAATCAGGTGTCAATAGTTCCTCAGGTAAGATTGGGGCCTACTGCCCATTTCTCCTGTTCTGTGGTGGGTTTTGTCTATTTAATTTGCATGGGTCTTGGGTATGCTCACACCTTTGCTGTAGATTCATATGAGCTAGGTCCCAGGAGCCTGTGAGACTGTTTCCACATGGTCACGCACCTCTTCCCCTGGCTCTTACCATCTTTCTGCCCCCCTCTTCTGCAATCTCCCTGACCCCTGGGTGGGTGGAATTTAATTAATATAGGAGTTCTGTCCAAGGATCCATACTCTGCAGACTCTTATTCTCTACACTTTGGGCATTTGTGTTTGTTGAACTGTGTTGTATGAGAGAGCTTCGTTGATGAGAGTTGAGAGACGCAATAGTATTCTCTTGATCCCTTGTGGAACTCTGTAGTAGTCTCTGTCTATTGACAAAGAAACTTCTTTGATGAGTGGTGACTGGGATACTTGTCTCTAAATATAATGATCCATATTTAGCTTTCATAAAAAAATTACATTTGTCTAGGAGTATTACAGTTTTAGGGTTTTCTCTAAGATCTATGACCTCTCCAGCCATGTGTATTTGGTTATGTTTACAATGCCACACATGGGTTCCCTCCCAATGAGTGGGCTTTAGGTTCAATTAGGTGGCTGTTGATTACCTACAAGATAAAAGTGCTACTAATGAACCAAAGTAGTTTGCTGTACCAGTCATTGTTGGGGTTATTAGGCCTTAAAGCTGGGGTTGGACCATCAATTAATGTTCTCCTTTAGTGTTTTTTGTAAGAAGCTGTTTTTCAAAGTCTCATTTGTAAAAGATATTTTACAGTCTCATCAGCAACAAAAAAGTTGTACTCAATTTTGACTGAACCTAAAACTGCTTTAAAAATAAAATCTATTGCTGGGCGTGGTGGCACACGCCTTTGATCCTAGCACTTGGGAGAGGCAGCTGGACCTCTGTGAGTTCAAGGCCAGCCTGGTCTACAGAGTGAGTTCCAGGCCAGCTGGGGGAAACCCTGTCTCAAAAAAAAAAGACAAATAAAATAAAATCTATTAAAAATGTGAAGACAGCCTCTTTGACATAATGTTTTCTTTTTTTATATTTAAATTGAATATATTCTTTTTATTTAACAGTACTAATTAGCATGACTTCTCTAAATGTTTAGAACAATATGAATCTTAAGTTCTCTTAAACATTACAATATTTATAAATTGTACATTTATCTTTTCAGTGTAATTTTAAATCTAAAATTAAAAACAGTAATACATCTTTAATTCAAATCATAAGTTCTCTTAAACATTATAATATTTATAAATTGTACATTTATCTTTTCAGTATAATTTTAAATCTAAAATTAAAAACAGTAATACATCTTTAATTCAAATCATTAGTATCAGATTCTCTAATGAACTAAATTTTAACTATTATACATACTTAAAATATGAAACATACATAAATAATCCCTAGTGTAAAGTGATGAATTTTATTGGACATTCATTATTTCTATGCATAAGAGCTAAATGTGGCAGCCTTATCAGCCATTTGGGCTAGTACCACAAGCAAGCTGATTTAACGCCTCCAATAATGCAGGATGCCTGCTCAGTGGCTGATAATAAAAATGAGAAATCAAGGCACCTGTGAATCAGCTTTTCTTCAACACCAAGGTAAGCTGAGTTCCATATATCGCTTTGCAATTACACTGTAGCTCCATCCTTCACCACGCCATGCAGGGCTATCCCATAGACCCTATTCTCTGAATTCAAATCATACATTATCTAATACTGAAGGTGGAGCTCAATTGACTTATGTACTGTGTGATCCTATTCTTTACCTTCTATTTATCCTTTGACAATTTCATACATTGATCATGTCCACCTCCAACTCCCCCAACATGTCCTTCTCCTGTACAGCCTTTCCTTTTTTTTTTTTTTTTTCTTATACTCCACTGAGTTCAGTTATGGCCACCTGCTGGACTACTGACTGATCTTGGCTTGATGCTAGATCCTACTCATTTTTTTCATTTTTCTGCGTTTAGATTCCTTGCTGTCCAATTAGACTTTGGATGTACTCTTGTCTTTGTCTTGATAAGAACACATTTCACAGTTCTCTGAGTATATTCTTTAATGCTTCCCTGTTATCTTAGGCCCTGCTCTTGCGTGGTAGTTCTTGGCCTGTGAAGGCTTTGGCTGGGATGATTTAGGTTGAGTGGGTCTAGCCTGAGAAAGCTTAGATTGGGGCTGATAGGGTCCATGTGGCTGGGGTTGAGTGAGTTTGGCTTGGGAGGGCTGGGGATGAGTGGGTTTGGATGAGGAGGGCTTAGCTTGGGATGGAGGGCTCGGGGATGAGTGGGTTTGGATGGGGAGGGTTTATGTTGGGAGGTCTGGGGATGAGTGGGTTTGGATGGGGAGGGTTTAGCTTGGGAGGGCTGGGGATGAGTGGGTTTGGATG
>VZQC01005840.1:4012401-4067539 GCA_009823505.1 Rhizomys pruinosus
CCGGTGTCATGCAATGCCTTGGAGGTCAGAAGAGGGTGTCAGATTCTCCTGGAACTGGAGTTAAAGACGGTTCTCAGCTGCCATGTGGGTGCTGGGGATCAAACCCGGGTCCTCTGCAAGAGCAGTCAGTGAGCTTAATGCTAGGCCATCTCTCCAGCCCCGACAAAATGTTTTCTTTCATGATATGGATCAGTAGTCTTGTGTCATGGGCCTGGTCCAATTTCCTAGTTCTTTGAATGTGGTAGCAAGAATTATATTCATAGAAATATTATTATGCTTGTAAATATTCTAGAGGTCTGAGTTTAAAGAAGTACCAGGATTGTCTCAGTGGCACGTTACCGAGATCTTTTCACATGCCAGGTCTATACCAAAGGCTGAATCCTATGCACAGTCAAAATTGGAATGGAGCCCAAGACGACCTTCAGTGTTGGAACTCTGTGATAAAATTTGCATCTTAACTTTGTCAGAAAAAAGAACTTAAAATTCTAAAAAGAGAGTTTATATAACTCTGGAAGAAATACAGCTTTTCTTTCCCCCGAGGGTTCTTTAGTCTAGTATATTTTACTTGTTATTTTTATTTTATATGTATGAGTGTATTGCCTGCACATATATAAGTGCACAAATGTTGTGCAGTGCCTGAGGAAGTCAGAAGGATTATTGGATCCAATGGAACTGGAATTGCAGATGGTTGTTAGCCACCATGTAGGTGCTGGGACCCAAACCTGAGTCCTCTGCAAGAGAAGCTGGTGGTCTTAACCACTGAACAATCTCTCCAGCTCAGGGTTCTTTAGTCTAATCATCTACTTAGAGTGAGAGTCTGTCCTTGCCACTTTTTTTCTTCTGGGATAAACTGAACAGTGAGCATCTCTTTAAGGAGCAACTTGAAAGCTGTGTTGAGTTGCCACTTTTTTCTCCCTAAATCTCTATTGTGTAGATTATTATAATCTAGATCTTCTCTGCTCCGCCCACTCCCTAAGGTTAGGGGAACACCTCACTGGGTCATTGACTTTGAGCATTTACTCTTTCTTCTTCCCCTTCTATGATTTTTGTTCAATTCCAGTTCTGTCTTCATCCTGCTTTTGTCTCTGCAAGGGGTACAAGGGGACATTTGACATCAGTCTAGCTTCTCCAGATCTGACTCAAGAGTGTCTCAGAGTGAAGGTAGGGGATCTGGATATATCCGCTTCCTTCTGAACCCCTGCTTCCCAGCCTTCTTCTCCCTTCCCCATTTTGACTCTGGCTTCTTGATATTCATAGAGTCCCATCAGTATCACCAGGCTTCTTTTCTTTTTTTTTTTTTTTTTTGTTTTGGTCCTTTTAGAGACAGGGTCTCAAAAAGAAAAAGAAAAAAAAAAAAAAAAACTCACTCTGTAGACCAGGCTGCCTTGACTTCACCAAAGATCCACCTGCCTCTGCCTTCCCAAGTGGCTAGGAATTAAAGGCGTGTGCCACACACCCGGCTAACCAGGCTTATTTTCTAATTCCCCTGGTGTTGCCTATGCTTGAGTTTTAGTGAATGAAGCCCCAGCTCCCTCTGTCTGATATGGTGAGATGAGAAGACAGGTAAGAGTCTCACTCTCTTCTAGGGCTACAGCCAAGCTAGCAGCTCTGCTCTGTTTTCTGAATTCATTTTCCAGAAAGACAGAATCAAGCTGTGGCCATTTTTTGCAGGGCTGGAGGAATCCATCTTTTGTGCACTTGATGTTAAAGGGAATTCTGTGGCTGACCTGAGGCATACTAACATACACGTTCCCACATCAAAACATCTTTTTAATTTATTAAAAGGAATGCCTGGGAGAATAAAACTAAAGCCTACTTAATCAGCTATTCTCCAACAGTATTTTATCTACATTTTATTGAATGTGACCATATTTGTGGGATTTTTCTCCCACTCAGTCTGAGTTGCACTCTTGTTTTTTTTTTTTTTATTGATTTTTTAATTATTTATTTTTATTTTTTATATGTATGAAGGTTGTTTCTGCTTTATGCAGGTTTGCGCACCCGTGCGTCGTGCCGCGGGAGGTCAAGAAGAGGTCTCGGATTCCCCCGGGAACTGGATTCTCCTGGAAACCGGAGTCACCAGACGGTTCCTAGCCCAGGTGTGCGTGGCGAGACGAACCCGGGTCCTCTGCAAGAGCAGTCCGGCGCTTAAACCGCTGAGGCCATCCCTCCAGCCCTGAGTTGCACTCTTGTGATCTTTAACATGAAACACTTAGCCTTACAGTGGGGTTCTGTAATTGGCACAGGATTCAAGTATCTGCTCAACAGTAAGTAACTGCTCTTTGCTGTGTATGAGTGGAGGAGATGCAGAGAAGGCTGAACATTGCTAAGTCAAGGTCCCATGCACTGCAGGCTCCTTGGACTTTGTTATGATGGGGGAGAAAGGGCCGTGGGGGAAGAGACGGGCCAGGGGGGCTGGGGAGGCAAGAGGGAAAGAGACGCGCGAAGGGAAGGACGAAGGACGACAGGAAGGATGGGAAGGAAGGAAGGAAGGAAGGATAGGAAAGAAGCAGGAAGGGGGAGGAAAGGAAAGGAACGGGACGGAAGGAAGGAAAGGCACGGAACGGAACGGAAAGGACGTCAAGGAAAGGAAAGGCAAGGAAAGGAAGGAAAGGAAGGAAAAAAGGAAAGTAAAGCTAAAGGGGCAAGGAACTGTAACGGAAATGGAAATTAAAGGGAAATGAACTTCAATCCCCTTGACCTTCCCGTAAATGCCAGTTCCCTTCCCTTCCCTTCCCTTCCCTTCCCTTCCCTTCCCTTCCTTTCTTTCTTTCTTTCTTTCGAGATGGGGTCCCTCTATGTTGCTCAGGCTGTCCCTAAACTAGGGGACTCAAGTGATCCTCCAGCCTCACCCTCTCAATTAGCCAGGACAAAAGGGCATGGGCCAAAATGCCCTGCCCTATACCTTGAGTTTTTAAGCTTTCAACTGATTTTCATACATTCAATAGGCCATGCATTATCTTGCAGAATAAATTTTATTTTGAGGTATAAAATAAAATGCAAATATGATATTCATTTAAATAAGTCTCAGCAAGTTTCTAAATAGAGATATTGATGGAGATTTCTGGGGCCCTAAGGAGGTACTACTTTATGGAACATGATAATATGCAATTTATCCAGCACCTACTGTGTGCCATGATGTGTGGTGTGGGATTGTTGAATGCTTCACATTCTTTCATCTTGTCATGTAATTTTCAGTATTATTATTTAAGTTGGCAAGTTTCTCCAGAGACATCTCTGCTCATTTATAGCCTGTCCTTCCTCATTCCTCATCATTGCTAGGAGTTGAATCCAAGGCCTCATGGATATTAGACAAGAGCTCTGCCTCTGAGCTACATCCCCAGATGTGCATTGATAGCTTGATTTAAAGTCCAAATGCTCGGAACTACTGCAACAGCATGGCTGCTTGCAAATGCCTCCCTATCCATTTCTGGTTCCTTCAGTTCATTTAGCACATAGCAGTTACAGATATCTTCATGAATCTACTTAAAATTACTCAAAAGATTCTTCTCCTCTTTCTCTCAAGATAAATTCTTAGTATGTAGTCCAGGGTGGCCTTGAACTTGAAGTAATTTTCCTGCTTCGGCATCCTGAGTGCTGGAAACCCAGATTAATAAGACCTTATAGGAGTTTGCATATTTGGCACCAATCTCTCTCTAGTGTGCTTACAGACACATATCCACCCTACCTCCTTCTGTTCTGCCACTGTCCTACTGATCCCCTTAGGTTCCAGGAATCATCCAGGAACCCTTGAATACTCTCTGCTTTTGTCAAAAAGCTCTAGTTGTCACTGCTCATCCAGTAGACTGGCTTAACTATCACCCCAAAGGGGTCTTCTTATTTAATCTTTACACATTTAATCTGTACACACAGACACTTATATTAGCATGTGCCTGCATATTTATTGATTTCTCTCATATACTGTAAACTACATAAGGGCAAGGAGTCCATCTCTAAGTATACCTCATGCCCAGTGCCCACAGGAGCTCCGTGAATACAGTGGAATAGATGAATGGGTTATGAACGACAGGAGATGGAACAGGAAACTGAGGATTTGATAGATCAAAAATTCAGGAGACTGTAACAGATTAGAGGGATTAGGGCATGTGGGAGGAGCTTGCTGGGTGACCCAGGATGAATTTTCAAACCTTCTACTGGAAACTAAAATCGAACCTGGAGAAAGATGCTCACAATCTTTCTATCCTGTATAGGATTACTGTATGCTCTAATTGTTTTGTAGTACATCTAGATATTTTTAACTCATCATAAATTTCTTGATTAAATTCTCACGTTTTGAAAAGTTAGGGAACTGGGTCCCAAATGTCTTGTGCTAACTTTCTCTTTGCCTTGTGTGTGTCTGGGGGGCCCAAAGGCTGTGACAGAAAAGCATTCTGCATAGAACATTTACATGCTTGATGTAGTACATGGCAGTTGCTAAGGCAGAAAGCCAGAGGTAACGAGCACTGTGAGGGCTGTGTGCAGATCTTCTTTGCAGCTCTTTCTGACTGTAATTGAACTATCCCCTCCTGATCCTTCAGGTGCTATCAGCATGATTTTCTGCAGACTTCAAGAAAATCCCTGAAGGGCCAAAGACATTTTCTTGGTGTTATAATCCTTATTTCAAGTGAAGCTAAATATTTGGCTCCCGAGTATTTTAATAAGCTTCAAGAAAAAGGCCATTCCAAATTGCAATTCTCACTCCTCCCATTCCCAGACAAAAACAGAGAAATAGATCTTCATCCCTATTTATTGTTAAGACAAAGGAAATAATGGCTGGAGAGATGGCTCAGCAGTTAAGAGCACTGGATGCTCTTGCAGAGGTCTTGGGTTTGGTTCTTAGCACCCACATAGTAGCTAACAACCATCTGTAATTTCAGTTACTGGGGATCCTCCGTGGGCTTTGCATGATATAGCTACACTTAATACATGCAGCCAAAAACACTCATGCACATAAATCCCCCCAAATATAGAGGAAATATAAAACATCCAGAATAATACAAAGATGAGTTAAAACTTAGTTTTCCCAATTTAAACTAAACATGTTTGTCATTTTTGGTTTTTTTTTCCTCCAAAGAAGCAAAAGGGGGAATTAAATTTAAAAATGCAGTACCAACTTAAGATCTTCTAAGATCTCTTTTGACAATAAGCAAACTCTAAATGTGACAGTAGCATGTGGATGGTACTTACATGTAGAAATCTGAAATGCAAATTAAAACCATTTTAAGATGTCATCTTACTCCAATAAGACTGGCTAGGATCAAGAAAACAAATGATACCAAGTGCTAGAGAGGTTGTGGGGAAAGGGGAACACTCATCCACTGCTGGTGGGAATATAAACTCGTGCAGCCACTATGGAAAGCAGTGTGGAGAACCCTTGGAAGACTTGGAATGAACTTGCCACCTGACCCAGCCATACCACTCCTAGGCATGTACCCTCAAGACTCACCCCACCGCAGAGATACATGCACAGCCATGTTTATTTCAGCTCTCTTCACAATAGCAAGGAGCTGGAACCAACCCAAATGCCCCTCAACTGATGAGTGGATAGAGAAAATGTGGTACATCTACACAACGGAGTTCTATGCAGCAGTAAAGAAAGACGACATCATGAGCTTTGCAGGAAAATGGCTGGAGCTGGAGGACATCATGCTGAGTGAAGTAACAGTCCCAGAAAAACAAACGACGATGAATGGTATCCCTCACCTGTGGATGCTAGTGCCAATTACCTAGTTGTAACTATTTCTCGTGCATGGCCCCTTGAGCTTTTTGTCCAGAGCAGTTGGGAGTGATACATATTGGAAACAACAACAACAACAACAACAGAAAGGACTGTATCAAAGAACTGACTGAAACAGTGAGCTTCTGCTCAAAACAGTCAACTTCCACATGGAGAATATTGAGAAAGACTGAGAAAGAGATGAAAAACATGTTTGGCAGAATGTATGAGCTCTGGTGGGGTAGGGGGATAGGGTGGGGGACACGGGTCTAGATTTGATAAAAATAAAAACAAAATAAAATATATATAAATAAATAAATTAAAAAAATCTGGCTTCCATTCACAAGTCTGACTGTATAGTTCAAATGATGGTATGGTCCCAAAGCGATCTCTTTTATAATCCACATGTGTCTCAGACATTCTGTTAAGTCTGTAGTCTTTTTGTGGGGAGAATATTAGCCAAAATTGCTTTAGTTCTTCTGCACGTGGTACCTGTAGTGTCAAGAGCCTCGCGAATGGTTCATATTGCTGCCTCAGAAAGAATCCAAGCACAAAATAAAGAACAATAAAAATTCTGTCTCCATCTAGTGTTGAATGAGGGGAGGGGCTTCCTACCTGTGCCTCTACATTTTGAAGATGTAGCATTTAGCTCTATATTTAATTTGTCCTTGCTGTCTGAATACTTCAAAAGATACTCATTTTTTTTAACATAAACTTCACCAGAATATATATTTGTATACAAAATTCCTTAATAATAATGACGGCCACTTTGTGAACTCACACCAAGCACTTTCCAGCGGCTTCATACAACACTTACCACTATTCTCTGAAGTAGACGCTGTTCCTGTTTCATATTTGACAAAGACTCAGAACCATGAGGAAATTTATCAAGATCCTGAAGCTGATTAGGGCTGAGACCCCAATTCATACCCAGCTTCCCTGGTTTTGAAAACCAGACTCTTAGGTAGTACATGATTCCCCTGCTCAATCATCTCATCTCTTTCCACTCTCTTCTTCCCAGAACAAAAAATGAAGGGGGAAATCTACTTTTTACATAGTAGGAACAGTTTTTAATAATTTTTTTCCTATACTAAATGTAGTCTCTATTGTTACCAGTTTGTAAATAATTTACTTTTCAGCTTCTTTATTTTTCTTCATATTTTTATTGAATTTTTATAAATTCAATACAGTTTGTTCATATTTAGACCTCCTCCCCTGTCTGCAACCCTTTTATATCCCTCACACTGGGTTTCATGTACTTTGTCATATGTATTAAGGCCTATTGAGTCAAGTCTGTGTCTCCAAATATGCTTTGGTTTGCATCCACCCACTGGAGCCTGGCTAACCTACCTAGTGTCACACTCTTAAAGACAACCAACTCTCCCTGTCCCAGTAGTTATCAGTTGCCAATAGTTCCTCAGCTAAGTTTTGGGCTTCTTTCCCACTTCCCCGCTTCTATGCTGAGATTTGGTCTGGCTTGAGTTTGCATGGGTCTTGTGAATGCTGTACCATCACTGTAAGTTCATATGAGCAACTTCCCAGCTGTCTGGAAAACATAGTTTCTTATGGACATTGACCAACCCTGACTCTCACAGTCTTCAGTCCCTTCTTCTGCAATGGTCCCTGAGCCAAGTGGGTGGCACAGGTTTGATACATGTATCTATTCACGGAGAAGCACTCTGGACTCTGGAGCCTCTTGTTTTCTGCATTTTGGCCAGTTGTGTTTTTCTGTTAATCACCATGGGGAAACAGCTGGTGAAAGTTGAGAGATGCACTAATGTTCTTCCTGCCCCTGTTCTGCTATGTTCTCTGAGCCTTGGGTGTGGAGGTTGCATTGTAGATGTGTTGTTTAGGCATGGACACCTCACAGACACTTATTTTCTGTGTTTGATCAGTTGTAGAACTTTGTAATAGTTTCCATCTGTTGCAAAAAGAAGCTACTTTATTGTTATTCATTTTCAAAATGTACCTGATCTAAAACAGGGAGTCACTTAATTGATCTTTTTCTAATGCTATCAAATTGAGTATGCTCACATTCAGAATAGTCAGATGTTTTAACTGCTTGTGATTTTCTTTAAGTTTGGTTATTCTAAAATAGTTTTCAAACAATGAGTCTTAGTTTCTAGGCATCATTGCCAAAGGTCTGTGAGTGGACTTTAAAAATATGTCTCCCATTTAATAGTACCAGTTTTTTGTTAATGTATGTAAGTGATAGAAATCATTAGGTATAAGTTAACTTAAGTTTAATGACTAACTTAGTAGGAGCTCTCATTAACATGTAGCTTTCAGTGGACTGAGGACTTTTAGGATCTTTATACTTAAGAAGGTCAGGAACCTGATTTCAGATGAGATTGGGCACATTCAGAATGGTATGACCACAGATTATAGTCTTTTAAAAATTATTTATTATTTTTATTTTTTGTGTATGAGTACATTGCCTGCATGTATGTAAGTACATCTGTATCCTGCAATGCCTGTGGATGTCAGAAGAGGGCGTTGGATATCCTGGAACTGGAGTTACAGTCAGTTGTTAACTTCCATGTAGGTGCTGGGAATCTAACCTGGGTCCTCTGCAAGAGCAGCCAGTTCTCTTAACTGCTGAGCCATCTCTCCAGTCCCATAGATTACAATCTTATTTCAAAAGATCATCCTGAGATTGTCAATAATCACTAGGAAATTTTAAAATGTTCTTGTAAAGATTCTCAAGTGACTGCTTCATTGCATGTAACATGAAGACCTGAATTTTGATCCCCAGCACCCACACACAAGCTGGGCATGATGGCACTCACCTGTAATCCTAATTGGGTGGTGCATATTGGCATCTGCCTATAAACCTAGTTTGGGCTTGGAGACAGGTGAATCTTTGAAGCTGTCCGGGTAGGTGGTCTGGTCAGTTGGTGAGACCTGGATTCAGTAAGAGATCCCATCTTGAAAAATAAGGCAAAGAAATAATTGAGGAAGAACCTCAACATTGAACTCTGGCTTCCACATACATGTTCTCACACACCTGTAAGCATGTATGCACACACCCTCAATAGCATGTACATACAGCATAAAGAGAGAAGGAGGGAGAGAGAGAGATTCTAATTGATATCTACTCAAAAACTAGAAAATTCTCTCATAATACTATCTTTGTAGAATATGCACATTTTTTGTGGAGCTCAACACCTTGGAGATGAACCAAAGACATAGGAACAGTGATGTGATTGATCTGTGATTTCATCAATATAGTTATAGAGAGGAAAATTGGACTTCAATTCCATATGGAAAGACCAACTGACAGAATATATTTAGTATAACTTTCTGATTAATGTTTTATTGCTTTAGAGGACAATGGGTTAAGAAGTAGGTCTTGAGTTTTTTCTTTCTGTTTTTCTCTGTCTCAATGTTGGAAGGAAAAATCCACCCACCCATTGGTCCCCCAGCCCTTCAGGAAGCTGCACGGGAGGAGCGGGGACATTTCTTTTCTGTGCCTCTTTACTCATAGAGCAGAAACTCTGCCACGGAGGATGTTCAGGGGGTCCTTTGTGGATAAGTGAATCCCTGCTATGTTGGCTGCCAAACTTTGCCTCTCCCTGTCCTTGCTGGGCTCCTTCTGGGGCTCTGAAGCAAGGTTTTCATTCAGGCATGGAAGAAGAGACTTGTCCTTCCTTCCCTAGTGTAAACCTCAGGGATCTCTCCCTGGGTCTGTGACAGCCTTGTCTTAGCCAAGTGGTTGTGTAAAAACTTCTTAGTGGAGTTTGCAAGCAGTATAAGTTTATGATGTACCTGAGGTTATAAAATGAACATTTGAATCTAGTTTTCTGTTGTTATGTCTAGGCTAGAGATGGCAGGTGTGTGTGTGTGTGTGTGTGTATGTGTATCTGTGTTTGTAATTTTATGATCTTCCATTTCTCCAAATCTGAGTGAAAATTTGATTTGCACCTGGTGTATAAAGATGCTATTCTTTCTGCCCACTGCTAACATTTTTCTTCTCAGGTGAACAGCTGGTTAGAATGCCTATCAAGATAAGAATAAGCTGAGTTTAAATGAGAGACTATGGAACTTCACTGTGAACTCTGGCCTGATGTCTGATTATTTCTTAGATGCCTTTTCAGGTTTGTTTTGTTTGTTTGATTGTTATATTCTGAGGAATGGAATGAGTCACATATGTGAGATATAGTTAAATTGAGTATTAATATACTTTTTTTTTTGGTTTTTTTGAGACAGGGTCTCCCTGTAACCCCAGGTGGCCTGGAACTCACTCTGTAGACCAGGCTGGCCTTGAACTCACAGAGATCCACCTGCCTCTGCCTCCCAAGTGCTAGGATTAAATGCATTCGCCACTACACCCGGCACTGAGTATTAAAATACTTTTGAAGGTATAGTTAAGCTTTTATTTGTTGATTGTTGGCAAAAAAAAATCAAGAAAGTAATACACTGGGTAGGTTGAAGCCTGAAGGTCAGGTGGAATAGATTTCATCCCAACTGAGTTGTTGGAATAGAATTTGTGGAACACAACATGACAATTTCATCTGTCTGTCTGTCTGTATCAGCTAACATTGAAGTACAGTTCAAAGTGAGTTGATTTCCTGGAAAAACTATGTAGAGGCAAAATATTTGCTAAAAGTTGTCAGGAAAATAATATATATGAAACTGAGTAGATATTTTGATTATGCAAACATAATATATTTCTGGTCTTTATTCCTATTTTAAAATATAAGTATTATAAATAAATTAGTTGTTTTTCTTCCCATGGAATTAATAATTTCACATATATTTGAGATATAAATGGTGTCTCTCTTATACTAAATATATGGTTTCTTAAATCTTATTAAATTTTGCAAAACAAATATAAATCTTCATACACATTTTTTATACCAAAACTTTTTTAATGAAAATTTATCAATTGTACCAAGTAACAAGGATGAAACTGCAGGTGTCTTTCTGTTCCAGCGTATAGCTTATGTCACGTCACTGCTCTTCCCTGTGACCTTGATGGATCACACCTATAAATATCTCTTGGGGTGAAAAGTAATTTAATCTGTGGATCTGTATATTACCTCCTCATGAACATCCTATCAATTGTGCTTTCATGATATGCACTGAACTGAAACCATCAAACCTATTTCACTGAGGACTGTTAGTTAGACCAGAATCTTTGGTCTCAACTCTTGTCATTAAATTTTGCTAAAAGGTTGTTCACTTATGCATGGAAAAAAGTAAGTTCGTGATTTGCTTTCAAAGGATTTTCTGCATATAGGCCTGGATGACTTCTAGGAACTGAAGTATTCAAGTGTTCTTATCTTGAGGCTGACCCAATTAGAACCCAGGTTGTAGTTCTAGATAATCAACAGACTTCTAACAAATGATCTTTGAGCATGACGTTTTGAGACATAGCCTACTGTTTAAACACTAACATAGCAGATAATGCTAAAATGATCTCATTTGGATGTGGTGGCACACGCCTTTAATCCCAGTACTCAGGAGGCAGAGGCAGGTGGATTTCTATGAGTTCAAGGGCACCCTGGTCTATATAGTGAGTTCCAGTCCAGCTGGGGCTACAGGGAGACCCTGTCTCAAAAAGACCAATGGGAAAAAAGTTTCAAGAGAGAACAATGTTTGCACATGTATAATCTAGCTGAGGACTAGCTGGAGGTCTTAAGATCCTGCAGAACCCCACCTGACCAATTCTCACATGCCTCCTTTTCCCTCTTCCCATTTATTGCCAGGGTCCTTATTTGAAAATAGACAGCATCTCTCAAAAGATTTGAGTTAATTTAGAAGTGAGTAGGATGTTATGAAGTGCAAATATGGAGAAGCAATCCAGGCTAGCATGTTTCAGCAAAATCTGTGCAGCTTAAAAATAATTTCCTGCCGGGCGTGGTGGCACACGCCTTTAATCCTGGCACTTGGGAGGCAGAGGCAGGCGGATCTTTGTGAGTTCAAGGCCAGCCTGGTTTACAGAGTGAGTTCCAGGACAGCTGGGGCTACAGGGAGACCCTGTCTCGAAAAGACCAAAAAAAAAATTTCCTGTTTATGCGGTGGTGGTAATGATTAAACCCAGGGCTTCGTGCACACTAGGAAAAAGCTCTATCATAGAGCTTCACTTTGAGCAATACATTTTTGATAACTCTATTAAATAATTTTCACAGGACAGAGGGCTTTTGAGACTTGTTGGGTAAGCCCAAAGATCTTTCCTACTAAATAGTATGTCATTTTGGGACATTTATTTAAACCTCTCTGACCTCTGTTTCTATGTTTGTGAAAGAGGGATAATAGTTTATGTTATAGTTCAAGGACTGTTAGCATAAAATGTGATGCTAAGTGTAAAGGTACGTTTCAAAGTTAAAAGTGTAACTTAAAGTATACTTTAGCAGCATAACTGTTAAAGTTATATACATAGACAGCCTAAGAGGGTTCCAGTTTTAATTTTAATGTAACGTATATGTTGGATTGAGATGGAATTATGTCTCAAAAAGTAATTTTTATCCGAGGCTCTGTGGGGTGTATTTATGCTGTATAGGAATTATATAGGGTAGGATGAAGTAGTTTGGGTAGCTACTAAATCTTCACTACATCTCTATTAACTGCTCAGTTTCTATTATATAAGCTATTGGTAATAAGTTGTATAAATAATGTTAAAAATTACTCTGTATAACTCTGGCAAATATTTATTTTAAATACAAAATAGCTCAATTTTCTGTGATGAAAAGACTAATTAATTCAACCACAAGAATATCACTTAATCATTAGTGGAAAACTGGTTAGTTATAAACCAAAACATCTGGTTTTATTGCTTGTGTGTCCAACAGTAAATTTAGCTTTAATATAAATGGCAAAATTGTGGTAATAATGTTATTACCCTCATCCTTCAGCTCTCTGCTAATGTGTCATCTTTCACTACCAGCAGAGGGAGCCCCAAGAATTTAATCTTCTCAAAACAGCTTTGTTAATTCTTTTGTGTTTACATATTTAGCTCATAATGAGAAATAAAAACTCATCACAGATTAATGGAAAGTCATCATTCTGGGATTAAGTTGTTTATTAGCAGTTGATTCCAGACTACCGATTATAATCAGCTTCAACAGAGCAAGAATATCTATACCCTGTCTCCATCCACCTTATCAAAGAATTAGCCACAAACTTCCACAATCTGACAGTCTATTAATAATATAACAAGGTACAATTTACTTTACAGTATATAAGAAAGGGTACACTCCTCAGAATACATTTCTATCAAATATACTACAACAGTCTTATGCATTATTTTCTGTTGACTATATCACATTCACATGAGAACTAGAAAAACAGATCCATATTACATAACCAGTTCAAACACAACTATCCAACATTTATAATTTGTTTTTTTATTTTTTTTAAATATTTTTTTAATTTAATTTATTTCTGTATGTGTATGAATGTCTGCATGCAGGTTTGTGCACCCATGTTGTGCAATGCCGCGGAGGTCAGAAGAGGGTGTCAGATTCCCCTGGAACTGGAGTTCTCCTGGAATTGGAGTTTCAGACAGTTCTCGGCCACCATGTGGGTGCTGGGGATCGAACCCGGGTCCTCTGTAAGAGCAGTCGGCGCTCTTAACCGCTAGGCCATCTCTCCAGACCCTATAATTTGTTTTTTAAAATATAAGAATAAACTAAAATAATCTGAATGGAAAATAAATCATGAAGTTTCAATACTCATACTCACTGAAAAACTATAGTATCTCATTGAAAAATAGAGGGTTTTAAAGAAGCAATATAGACTACTTACAGAGAGTACATTTTATTGCTTTATTTTTCTTAATTAGATGCAATAATGCAATGATATGTTAATACTTTTTATTTTTTTACAATTTTTAAAATTTTATTTATTTATTTATTTTTTAAATTTTATTTATTTATTTCTGTATGTGTATGAATGTACTGTCTGCCTGCAAGTTTGTGCACCCGTGTCGTGCAATGCCGCGGAGGTCAGAAGAGGGTGTCGGATTCCCCTGGAACTGGAGTTCTCCTGGAATTGGAGTTTCAGACGGTTCTCAGCCGCCATGTGGGTGCTGGGGATCGAACCCAGGTCCTCTGCAAGAGCGGTCGGCGCTCTTAACCGCCAGGCCGCTATTTATTTATCTCTCCAGCCCCTATTTATTTATTTTTATGTGTAGGAATGTACTGTCTGCATGCAATGTGCACCGTGTCGTGCATTGGCCGCGGAGGTCAGAAGAGGGTGTCAGATTCCCCTGGAACTGGAACTGAAGACGGCTCTCAGCCTCCATGTGGGTGCTGGGGATCGAACCTGGGTCCTCTGCAAGAGCAGTCGGTGCTCTTAACTGCTAGGCCATCTCTCCAGCCCCAATATGTTAATCTTTATACACCTGTGGCTAAAGAAACCTATTAAAATCAAGACTGCAACAACTGCATTTTGATATTATATAGCAGCTCACATTTTAACAGGGATACTGGCATTTATATAATACCTATATAAAACACATCCCTTTCTTGGCATCAAGAAATTTATAACCACGTATCTTCTGGGGACTCATTTGGTGTGGTTAGAAGTTCAGCAATGATTGATTTCTTCCATCATGTTAAGGATTTCACTCCACAAACATTTACTAAGTACCTACTGGGAGGGAGTACTGTGCTAAGTACAGGGGTGCATAAATTAGCATGACTGCTCATAGCTAGGAGACTGTTGCTGATGAGGAAGCAATGATTAGAAGGCAACATTGTACAGGCATAAATCAGGTGACATTCTCATGAGCTTTAAGGTTACTGAGGGCAGATAACATGTCGGCTCTTTGTAACTCTAGTACTTAGCATACTGTTTTGAATATACTTAGTGTTTAATTCTTAGGTACTGAATTAATTAGCAATGTGTAGAATGTACTAATCAAGCATCTTCTTGGAAATTGTTACATTAGGATTTCCTAAGACTTTCTCTTCCCGTCACTTTAGTTCTCCTTTCTTCTGCTCTAACAACCATTGGGATAATTATGCTTTCCTCTTCTACAGCATAGCAGCTAGGTCACCTAGTAATTGATGCTTGGTGACTTCCTATTCCCTAGGTTTTTCATTTGCTATTCTCTATGCTGCTAAAACCTTGAACACACAAGATGTAAAAAGAATGAGAAACAACAACAACAACAAAAGTAAAGAGAGTTAAATCTCATAAATCTATTATCCTATTTACCACTTAATTTTGGTCACTCCTATTTTCAAGAGTGAAGAAAAATAACTTGCTTTAGGTCACAGATTGATGAACAACATGGCTTAAATTGGAATCCAGGACTCTCTAATACCAGTTTTCTTGTTATGATGACTGTGCTTTGATGTATATTCAGGTTGCTTAAAGACTATTTTAATCAGTAGTAAAAATGTTTTCTTGGAAGAGATGATCAACTTTCTCCAAGAATATTATAAATAAATCATTTTGATGAATACGATTTATTTAAGTGTTTAAAATTATCTTGTAGATACAATAAGATACTTAGCAGCATGAATGAATTAACAGTTGATAATGCTTTCTGAGCAACAACATTTCCTCTCAAACTAAGGAGTTTGTTCTCTATAATCCACAGAATACCTTAAAATGCATTTTCCAATGCTCAGCAGATCCCCCAAAGACTCCTGAGCCCTGAGCTGCAGTGCAGTCTGCTGAGAGATGCCTGGCAGCTTTGTTTCCCCGACCAGGCTCATTAGCAGTGCCAGGTGGTAATAACTATCCAACTGATTCGCACTAGTTAAAAAAAAAAATCTGCTTGAGGTCACCATGGACTCTTCCCCCAGTCTCTGCTTCAGTTCTGACCTGATATGCTTCTGGAAAATAATTATGCATGACAGGAAGTTACCATACAACAATTGTGTCCTGGGACTCTGTAGGATCTCCGATCAAATGTGCTTTGTTGTAAAGAATAAATTGGAAAGCGTGGTTTTCACCAGCACATAGCACAGTGCAATCTGTGTGTTGCCTTTTCTTCTTTTCTGTTCGTTTTGTCATTAAAGACCCAATAAAGAAAATTATTCACCAGGATGGGGAATGTGAGCATTGGTATTCAGCACTGAGTATCATGAGCTGCTTCTTGCCTTTCTAGGGTCTGTCCAAGTTAACCAGAGGAAAAGACTGCAGAGTTTAGTACTGACTAAGAATATGTTGGATATCGTTATTCATCAGGTAGAAATATGAAGAAAAATGTGAAAACAAAAGTACTTAGTTAACCATCAGAGGAGACTTCAGTTGACTAAATTTTCTTCTTCCTGTTTTATTTTAAGGGGAAATAAATCTGAGTTTTTTTTTTTTTTTTAAGTAACCTCCCACTACTTTTCAAAGATGTGGTCATCTCCTAGATCTGTAGCCTTTACTGCAGAAGTCACGGTCCACATGCGGCTATCAAGTGCTTGAAATGTGACCTGTTTAAACTGAGACAGGCTGAAGTGTAAAATATATAGCAGACTTTAGAAAACGTGACTAAAAAAGGAATACAAAATATGTCATTACATTGTTAATTGAAAGGTTGAAAAGATAATACTTTGGATACAGAGTTCAATAAAATACATTATGAAAATTCACTTCATTATTTCTCATTACTTTAAAAATGTGATGTCATCAGGCGTGGTGGTGCATGCCGTTAATCCCAGCACTCGGGAGACAGAGGCAGGCGGATCTCTGTGAGTTAAAGGCCAGCCTGGTCTACATAGTGAGCTCCAGGCCAACTGGGACTAAAGGGAGACCCTGTCTCAAAAAGACCAAAAAAAAAAAAATAAATAAATAAAAAATGCGATGTCCAGAACATTAAAGTTACTTATTTGTCTCACATTGTATTTCTGTTGTACAGCACTGTCTTAGCCTTTTTCTTTGAGACATCATTATTTTCTGAGAACCAAGTGAATGCTAATATCAGGAAAATTCTCAGAATTAGAACTCAATTAAAAATATTTCAGAAAACAATTTGGCGATGCCAAATATGCCTGCTGTTCCTTTTCTAGGTATAGATATCCAGGGAAGTTGAAAATGTATGTTCATATGGAAACTTCATAAATGTTTATAGCAGCATTCCTCCTCTTTCTCCTCCTCCTCCTCCTCCTCCTCCTCCTCCTCTTCCTCCTCCTCCTTCTTCTTCTTCTTCTCCCTCTTCTTGTCTTTTTGAGACAAGGTCTTTCTGTAACACCAGCTAGCCTGGAACACACTTTGTAAACCATGCTGGCCTTGAACTCACAGAGATCCACCTACCTGCCTCTGCCTCCTGAGTGCTGGGATTAAAGGTGTGCACCATGCCCAGCTGCATTATTCTTTTAAAAAATATTTTTATTTATTTTTATTTTATGTGTACGAGTGTTTTGCATGCATGCATATAAGTGTACTATGTAGTGCAATTGTAGCAGGGGCCAGAAGAAGGCATCAGATCCTCTGAAACTGGAGTTACAGATGGTTGTGAGCTGCCATGTGGATGCTGGGAACTGAAACCAGGTCCTCTGCTCCTAATCACTGAGCCATTTCTCCAGTTCAGCAGCATTATTCTTTTTTTTGTTTTGTTTTGTTTCAAAAGGTGTATTTATTTTATTTATTCTGATAACATTTATAAGACATAACAATATATAATGTTACAAACTTAAAATGGACTACATCTAAGTATCTTCTGCCTAAATATATTGGGGCACTTGGGGATTTTGAGGCCGTACACAGAGGGGTTGCATACACTAAGCGGAAGCTCCAATTTAGCTAAACCACGAGACCTGTGGTGGAGTTTTATTACCAGAGTTTTATTTTTCATTTAGTGTGTTTGTGTGTGTGTGTGTGTGTGTGTGTGTGTATGTGTGTATGTGTGTGGTGTTGTACATGCATGTTCACATTTGTGTGGGTGTGCATGTATGAGGACACGTGTTCACATATGTATGTATGTATATCTATATGGTCGATGTCAGGAGTCTTCCTCAATAGATTTTCAAACTCACCCTTTGAGGCATAGTCTTTCAGTCAAACCCACAGCTTGAGGATATGGCCTGGCTCACTAATCAGTTTACTGCTGGCCTTGTAAGTCTCCTCTCTCTGAGGCTGGAATTACATGCAAGCTGCTCTTGCCTTCTGGTACTTATGTCGTTTCTTGGGATGTAAACTCTGTTTTTTCTGCTTGAGACTCAAGCATTTTAAACACTAAACCATCTCCCTAGCTCCATCATGATTTTCAAAATGACTCACAATTATATGATCAGCTCTTTATAAAACCATTCTCGATACTTTTGTGGGTCCTTTAGTACTCCTCTCTGGGGGTAGAAGAGAACTCATTTCTAATCATTATATATTCTGGGTATTTGCCTTGCTTTGAGATTTTCTTTTTTTTTCTTAACATTTTTTTATTGATGCTTTGTGCATTTCATACATCATTTTCCAATTCAGTTCAGGCATATTTCCCTTTCCCTTCCCCCCCCCCCACCGCCCCAACCAAGATCATGCATTCTGCCATAACTGTCCTGCATATTTCTCTCAGTTTTTTTCCCCATTTTTTAGCTATAAGTGATAATCCATGAGTACAGGTATCCTTCATGTAAAACCAATTTGCAGGCTGTTGTGCCCAAACCCCCACAGCCCCACCTTCCAGCGGGGAATGAGGGGTTGTATGTTCAACCAGGTTGATCAAATGAGGGTCCAGACTACATTGCTGTCGTTTCACCATTCACCCCAATCGCAGCCCTTACATTCTACCACGCCCCCTCTTCCGCAGATTATTCCCTGGGCTAGCAGCATTATTCTTAAGAGTTAAAGTATGAGAACAACCTACATGCCCATCAACTGACAAAGGATAAACAAAATGTGGTATATCTGTACAGTGGGATCTTATTTGTCTATAAAAGGAATGGACTACTAATATATGCTGCAATATGGACGAGCCTGGAAAACAAACTAAGCAAAGAAAGCAATTAAAAGACCATATATCACATGGTCCCATTCATATGAAATATACAGAAGAGGGGAAATCTATTGACACAGAAAGTAGACAATTTGCTGCTTAGGACTGGTGGGAGGGAGCGTAAGTGAGGAGAAGACAGTAACAGCCAAAAGGTACTGAGTCTTTTTTGGGATAGTAACAATAAAATCAACTGAGGTGATGGCTGCACATACCCGTGAATATGTGAATATGTACTTTAAACAGGCTAATTACATAGTGCATCAACTGTATTCAGTGAAGCTGTTAAAAAAGATTACATTTCTGGGCTGGAGAGATGGCTTAGCAGTTAGGAGCACCGGCTGCTCTTGCAGAGGACTCAGGTTTGATCCCCACACCCACATGGTGGCTAACAACCATCTGTAGCTCCAGTTCCAGTGATTTGAAGCCCTCTCCTGTCCTTGGCGGGTACTAGCAAGCATTCATATACATAAAATCAAAATAAATAAATCAGAAAAAAGGATTACATTTCTGGGATGTAAATTAAGAAAATTATGCTACATTAGTGAGAAAAACATCTTTGTGCATATGTTACACATTTCTGCTTTATGTGTAATAGTGAAAAGTTCAAAACAAGCTAAATGGCCAAATAGAGGTGTGATGAAATAATTTATGATGTGGCCCATCATGGAATGCAGATATTAAAATAGTGCACTGTAAGCAGCTCTTGTAAGAGTTTATAGTGATATGAGGAAATTCCTGGTTTTTATGGTTAAGTGAAAAAGTCACTCAGCTGTGATATATATGATTTACCTAATACCCTAACCATACAAAATGCCTAGACAGAAACTAAAAGGAAATACTGGCCCCAATACTAGTGTTTAAGTTGTGTGTTAGGTGAGATTTTCCCTCTTCATGGCTTTATTTGCCATCATTAAATTTTTTTTTTTGGTCTTTTTGAGACAGAATCTCCCCTTAGCTCCAGGTGTCCTGGAACTCACTCTGTAGACCAGGCTGGCCTTGAACTCACAGAGATCCGCCTGCCTCTGCCTCCCAAGTGCTAGGATTAAAGGCATGCGCCACCAATGCCTGGCCATCATTTTTTAAAAAAATTTATTTATTTTTGTATATGTATGAATGTACTGTCTGAATGTAGGTTTGTGCACCCGTGTCGTGCACATTGTTTTAAATAAAATATTTCATAATAAATCCTGTGTGTGCGTGTGTGTGTGTGTGTGTGTGTGTGTGTGCGCGCGCGTGTGTGAGTGTGATGTAGGTGTGTGGTATATGTGCATGCCCACAAAGGCCAGAGGACATGTTAGGGTTCCTGTTCTATCACTCTCCACCTTATTCCTTTAAGTAGGCCAACTCAAAAAAAAAAAAAAAAAAAAGTAGGCCGACTCCAGTCATCCACATGCTGGGATTTCCGGTGGTACTCTGCCAGGCCAGGCTTTTGCATGGGTGCTGGGATCTGAATTCAGGCCTCACGCTTGCACACCAAGCACTTTTCCCAACAACCATGTCTACAGCTCATATATATATATATATATATATATATATACACATATATATGTATACATGCATATACATATATGTATATATACATATATGTATATACATATATGTATATACATGTATACATATATGTGTGTATATATGTATATATATGTATATATATATATATAATTTTTTAAGTCTATTTTCACGTTGCAACTTCCAAAAGGGAGTATGGACTGATATGATTTTATGAGTTGAAACAAAATTTTTGGTTGAAAATTCCTAACTAACAAAAGCTTTAAGTGAAATAGCCCGTCTCATTCATTGAACACTGCTGTTCTTGGTACATGTACGTGAAATTAATTTCCTAAATTGAGGTGATAAATTCGCTGAAAAGGGCTGATATTGTTTGTGGATTGATACCACCAAACCCCGGTTCCAACAATTTTCGTCTCTAAGCTCCTCTTTTCTGTGTGCACCTAACGCAAAGGTAAGCCGGCCGCTCCCCGGGGAACCCGCACTTCTGTTTTCTTCGTGCCTAATTTCTCATGTTCTCACCCCTTCTCTAAAGAGATCGTTCCTGGCCCTGCTTCTCCTCTTCCTCTTCAGGCTCTTTTTTTCTCACTCCTCATTATCCAACGCCCCAGTTTTCTTTTCCCCTTGGGTGGTATTTCTCTGACACTAGTAAAATAGCTCTCCAGAATATTTATTATCTGCTCTCAGCGAACCTCTGCGACCTCTCAGTGTGATTTCTGTGGCGGGATTCTGAGGAACTAGGGTTCTCTGTTCCATCCAGGGGATGGAACATGGAACTCAGAGGCAGGGAACGGGGCACTCGACCTCTCAGCCCACTTCTTGTAAGAGCTTTCTTTGATTCCAGCAGAGAAAATATCTCTGGCTTCAGGCTGAGTAGGTGCTGGGCACTGTGGGGCTGGTTCATACCCTTTCTTGTAGGTGGGAAGTTTCCCACACAGCAGAGTCTTCCTCTGAAGGCTCCTGCACTTTAGACCAGAGTGTGGAGCTTTTTCATCTCCTCCTGGTGCTGTCCAGAAATTTCTTGCAACTTTTGGGGAATCTCTGACTACTCTCAAAATAGAATGTTATGGAAGGAGCTGGCTTCAACTTCTCATTCATTGATGATGAAATCAAGGCCCAGAGGCACTGAAGCAGTCACACAGTGGATCATTTTGAGGAACCAGAAGCAGAACTCAGGCCCTGTGCTTCCAAGTCAAGCACTGTCTTGTGCTTCTAATGCCTAAAATTTCTGAACTGTTTAATAGAAATGTGTGTGTGTGTGTGTGTGTGTGTGTGTGTGTGTGTGTGTACAGGTGCCTGCAGAAGCCCGATTGCCCTTTCCATTCCTGGAACTGGAGTTGCAGGATGTTGGGAGCCACCTGCAGTGGTGCTGGGTATCTGAACTCTGGTCCTCTGGAAGAGAGATAATTGATCTTGACCACTCAGCCATCTGTCTTCTCTCCAGTCTCAAGAAATGACTTTTTTTGAGTATCTTTCCCCTTAAGCTCCTCAAGAATAACGTACACTTAAGATTTTCCTTTGAAACTCACTTATTAAATATCACATTAAATATTCCTTTTGTATTGGATAGGATGAAAATCTGCCCTGGTGTGGCTGGGACTGAGGTTTTCCCAGACACAAGGTTTACAGTGCTAAAGAAGAGTCTCAGGTAAATCATGACTGTAAGTCACCCTAGTGTTTGAATTAACATGGCAAGCAGCCCTGCGAAAATCCATTCCCATTTCCAGTTTACGGATTCAGAAGACTGAGGCTCAAGGGAGTTAAATGATTTGCCTAAAACATGTGGCTTGTGAGTGGCAGAGTCCAGATTAAAGCAGAGATGTGTTTACCTACAAGCTCATCTCTCCACTGCATGGTGAAGTGCAGTTGCTCTATAGCTGTTAAGATCTGCACAGGAAAGATAACCCTGAAATACTTAGTTTAAAAATTGATTTATTATGGGCTAGTTTCTTTGAGGTCTTGCTAATTTGCATGATTGACACATAAGGCGAAGAAATGCAGCTGTTTAAAATACATAAATTATTTATAAGTGATAATGAAGCAGGTAAAATTTAAATCATGCAATCTCAGTTCATTTAGTCCCTCCCTTCCTGGAGTGGGGGTTCGGCTCAGTGAGGTATTTATTTATATCTGGGAAGAAATAAGTATGGTTAATTTTACTAAGCTAAGTTTGAATCAATGAAAACACACTACAATCAAACTAGTATAAGAAAAAGCAATATTAAAGAAATAACAGCAGTTAGATTGTGATTAGGTTAGTAGTTTGAAGAGTCAGATTTTGTTAAGTTTGACTCATGTAGTCAAACCCTTAAAAAAGGTTTGCTGTCTTCTCTTCTTTAATTCTGAGATCAATTTATTGATCCATCCTTTTCTTTCCTTGGGAAGAAGACAGTGATTATAATTAAACAGTTTAAAGTTGATGCTTGAATCTCATTTTCATAAAAAGTAATACAAGGGTGTAGATAAGAAAAAAAATAAAAGCTCATTTAATGAAAGTTTCTTTTCTATCCTCAAGCTAAACCACATAGCTCCTCTCTCAACCCCATTAACCATTGCTATTAATTTTCTGTATGTCCTTTCTTTTTTTTTTAAATTTTTAAAAATTAATTAATTATTTATTTATGTGTAGGAATGTACTGTCCGCATGCAAGTTTGTGCACCCATGTCGTGCAATGCCGCGGAGGTCAGAAGAGGGTCTCAGATTCCCCTGGAACTGGAGTTCTCCTGGAATTGGAGTTTCAGACGGTTCTCAGCCGCCATGTGGGTGCTGGGGATCGAACCTGGGTCCTCTGCAAGAGCGGTCGGCGCTCTGAACCGCTAGGCCATCTCTCCAGCCCTCTGTATGTCCTTTCAAAGATAGTTAATCACAGGCAAGCAAACACAAATTGACATTCTTCCTCATTCCACTAAAGTAGCACATTGAGGATATTCGTCTGCATGTGCATTTCGGGAGGCAGAGGCAGGCGGATCTTTGTGAGTTCAAGGCCAGCCTGGTCTACAGAGTGAGTTCCAGGACAGCTGGGGCTACAGGGTGACCCTGTCTCGAAAAGACCAAAAAAATAAATAAATAAATAAAAATAAAAAGACAATAACACATCTAGAAGTTGATTATAAGTAGGATATAAAAGCTTACTTATTCTTTTTTACAGTTTCATAGTATTCTATGGTATGAACATACCATATTTGCTTGGCTAGCTCATCTTGAGAGTCATATTACTTAAACAACTTTTAACCTAATTTATTGAGTAAATAATACATCTGAAAGGTTTAAAAATCACACATAGGGTAAGAGAGATGTCTGAGTAGTTAAGAGCACTTGCTGCCCAAGCATGAGCACCTGAGTTCAGATCTCAGGACCCACACTGGGCAGCTCAAAATTGCCTGTAATTCCAGTTCCAAGGAAGCCAATGGCTTCTGAGGGCATGCACACACATCTATACAGACACATGTGCACATACAGGAGCACACACACACACACACACACACACACACATGCACACAGATACAGACATCCTCCATTCATTACTGTCAGCCCTCCAGCCAAGTATTCCCCCCAACACACATACTTCCAGATAAAAATGTTACACTTAGTTTTAAATATAGCTTTAAGAGTGTCCTTATGCATGTGGAAAGTAAAAAAAAACAAATGTAGATTTAAGATTTTCTTCCTTTTGTAAACAAAAATGAGCCTACAAAACACATTTTCATATACTTTGTGTTCTCCACTCAGCAAAATACCATGGAGACTTTTTTCATATTATAGAGAGTGTCTTCATTATTTGTTTGTTTAACAACTGAGTAATCTTTCATTGTGTGCATATACTGTATTTTATATAACTGGTTCCCCATTGACTGATGTTCAAGTACAATTTTGCCTGTTTAAATGTCCTATGGTGTAACCTATGGTGTAACCTATGGTGTCTACTGTCTGGTATAGTGACTGATGACTTAACTGCTTCTTTACTCTTACTAGAATTTTCCAACTCCCAGTTAAGTATCTGTTCAGTTTTGTTATTCAGCACATGATAGAACCCTCTTACCTTAAACACCATAAATAGTCTCTCTGAATATTATTGAAATGCTGTTGCTACCACAATGAGGAATTACAGAAAATGTTGCTGCAATTATTACATTACTCTTCTCCATTGACTGAACTGTTGCAGACAATACCAGATGTGAGTGTGCAGAGAATGTCTGATAATACCCAGGGATTTGTTTGTAATCTTTTTTCCCCTTTTGGGTGTGTAGAGAATGAAGTTTCCAATGTTCATTGATTTTTAAAACGTTCCCTGACCAGGTCAAAAGTGATTCTCAATTATCCGTAATGAATTACTTCAAAAGCTAGAGTTTTGTATCACTAAATAATATAGAATATGTACAAACCTTGTTTTAGATTTTTGTGGAAACAACTTGCATATTGTACACAATACTATAAAATCCTTCCTGTATAAGAGGCATTATTAGAAGACTTTTATTAAAAAAGCTAAGCATAAATTATAGTAAAGTAGCTTTGGCTATAAGATAGTTTAAATGGAAACAATTCACAGTAGGAGGGAAATTAATCTACTTTCCTAAAATATAGGCATATTTTGCAATAAAAATAGAACAAAATCTTTGCTATTTTAAAGAGTATCTTCAGTTCCAATGTGTACTTACAATGGTTGGAATAGTCAGTTATCAAACAGGCTGGTAACACAAAATAAAAGGAGATAGCACAGAAAAAGAACAATGATTATTTAATTTTTCACATGGGTTTGTACTTCTGGAAGTATAAACTTTGTTACTGAAAAGATAAGACAAGGTTTCCACTGTAATTTCTAAAGAATAAGGATTTGGACTTCAGAGATAGCATGCCATTCTGGCTTCTGAGAGAGAAGGCGGGTGGTATAAGGGGTGGCTTTGGAGGCCACCAACACAGGTCTAAGTTTCAGCTCTTAAGTTTTGTGACCCTAGGCATGTCCTTGAGCCTTAGCTCAAGAGAACTTCCCTAGTGTGGGATGCTTATGAGAAAGTTGATTCCTGTAAATTCAAGCTCTTTTCTTTTCCTTCTTTCCTTCCTTCATTTTCTGTTGGGAGGGGAAGGATCTCAGTAGAAAGCTTAGGGTGGCCCACACTTGCGGACACCCCCCCCCCAGCATTGGAGTTATAGGTGTGTGCTACCTTGCTCAGCTCTTCATGACCAGTAGCTCTATATCACCTTGTCATCATGCTAGGCTACTTTTCCAAAGTTTTTGATCCTAAGCTCTGATTTACCCCATTGTTATACTGTGGGGTGTCAAGTGAAATCTTGGGAAATAATGAAAGCCTGAGTTTTGGAAGATCACTTCTCTCTGGGTCCCTGGGTTGGTTTTGTTAGGTTTAGACTGGGAACAGAGATGGATTAGGCTTAGTAACCTCTTGGAAGTCTCCCCAACTGTGCCTAAATTCTGTGCTGTAGTAAGGCCTTGAGTCCTTTTCACCTCAAAGCCACAAGGCTTTCACTAGGGTACTTTTGCTAGGCAAAGATCATACTGTAGGTAAAAGAACATGCATTCAATGCTATTTCCTAAAACTCCTCTCCTTCATCTGGTTGTATTTTTTCTGAGCACCCGGAAGAAATGGTGAGAAACTGATGATTACTTTATGGCAATGTAAAAGGGTGCCTTTCATGACTAATCCCCACATTCAAAAGTAGCTGTATGTCAAGCATTTTTTTATTTTCTTAATACATGTAATAAGGCATGTAGAAAATAGGACAAAGAAATAAAGGCTTTATTCTGACTAGTTTGTATATTTATTATAAAGAATTCATAAACTATAAAAGCATCTCTAATGCATACATTCAGAAGAATGTAAACAACATTCAGACCATGCCCTTCAGAAAAGGTCAAAGAAAGCCAAGCTTTTGGTTTAGAAATCATAATGGACAGTTTCAATGAAAACTTTTAGGTCATGGTTCATTTTTAAAAGCACATAAAGTCCAAATAAAAGTCTAAGATAAATAATACATAAACAAATACAGAGGTGTGATTTTTTCTTGCATATATAAGTCTTAATTTTTGGAGAAACACTTTTATTCAGTATTTATATTGACAGATATTAGGCACTTAATATGCTTAATGAATAAATGAATGAATTAATGAATTGCAATAATGTTGGGGTCTAAAACCTCTTGACAAATTACAACATTTATAATATTTTTGATGTGAAAATAATTTGAGCAAGACTCAAATCTACATCCTGAATGTCAAATGTCTTATGACTGAATGATAAATCTGAAAAGAAGACAAAAGAAAGCCTCAGTATCTTAGAAAGTAATCATAAATGTCATTCATAAATTTGCTGCCTATGTAATAATGCAGACTTTTTATTAAATATGTAAAGACTAATCTCATGGCCATATTAGTTACAATTAGTTGCTAATTTGTGACAATGGGTAAGGAGTTAATGTGTCAGTACTGAAGACAGCATTCTGGGTAAATATATTGATATCTAACACTTATTCTAATCTTGCCTCTTATTTTATTTTTGTTATTTCTTATTTAGGAGCAAAGATAGGAGCAAAAATAAAAAATATATAGTCGAGTTGTATGATTGGCTCATTTACTTTATTATCTGGAGATCTTATAAAGTAATATTTTATCCTGAGTGATTCTTGAAAGTGATTTGAAATTAAACCTTTTCCTTGCACCTGTAAAAACGTGTAAATGATGGAAATGGCAGGATGATGATGGCTTTACAGAGCAGCATTTCCTTCATCATCTTCAAGGTCATTCAGATTTATGATCTAATCACCCATGGGTCTTTAACAGGATGCATTTGAATCTGGTTAAAAGGAAAAAAACAAATAGCTGTATAGATTTATTAATAAAATGTGCCTGACCTTTTCACTTACCTACCTCCTTCAACATATTATCAGTTTAAACCAGGAGGCAGTTTCAGGCATTTTATTCCTCAGAGTTGTTAGAAGAGTTCCTGCCTACCTACCTACCTATTCGTGTGTGTGTGTGTGTGTGTGTGTGTGTGTGTGTGTGTGTGTGTGTGTATCGTGGAGGGCTATCTTTTATCCCCTCTTTCTTTGGGGCTTAATTACTTCACCTACATCCTAATTCAGGTAACTCATAAAACTTAGCCTTTGTTGTAGGTCCAACAGCTGTCTTATGTCAGTAGCAAGTAAAATGTTCACAACACACCGGAATGCTGCAAGACGGTTTATAGTGCCGCAATAAAAGGTAAATTGAATTTACAAAGATGCATTTGTCACTGATTAAAAACTTACAAAGTTAATTGGAAACACTGTGGAGGTGTTACCACACAACTCGAGGTGTAATGGGTGGCTCTAATTCAGCCTGGAGGTGAGTTTCGGGTCCCATTACAGTCTCACACAGTAAGATACCTGGCGACACAGTCCAATTTAAGTAGCAAAGCAACACAGTAAAGATCTCAAATATATTTTTTAATATGAGGTGAGTGTAAATGTACTAACAATTATTCTTGTAAATGGCCAAGCAAAAGCCTTCGGAGTTCCAGAAACACCAAATGTACTAATCACATGGCTTCCCCTTAGAAAACATATTGAAGGGGTTTGTTCTCCCCAACTGCAGCGTTTCTTGTTTTCTCGATGTTTACATTGGCAGTACCACGACTAAGGCCTATCAGTTGAGAAGGGAAAAGAGTGATGCGGCCGCCATCTGAAGTTAGCTGCGCTCTCCCGAGGGACCCTGGCGAATTATCTCCACATAATTCACTTAACCTTTGCCATTTGGGGACTTGGGAAACTGAACGTATTTCTAAACCTGAGATTTTTAATTGCTGGTTTTAGTGTCACTAGTCCAGCTCAGTTGGAGAGACGATGATTGAAAAACAGTACTAGAAGGTTTTTCACCTCTGGTGTGCATCCTGGACATAATTAAGTTGGTGGCCTGGGCTGGCCTTTAGATTTCTGCAGACATGAACCAACAGTTAAGCCCAGAGTGATGGGCCTCATGCGAACATTCTACGTGTGGCTTGAGTAGGCTAGAGAATTTTTAATTTTAAACTAGGTGTAAGCTGAGATTAAAAGAGAAGATAACTAAGCCTTTGGTAAACTCATACCCTTAACCACTACCATATTATCCTGGTTCATAGACTTCAGCATCAGAGTCTTAGAGACTGGTTTAAATTCAAGTCTTATGCACTGAATCATATCTATATATCTATATATATGTATATATGTATATGTATATTACTTTTACGTATTTTTTTTTGGTCTTTTGAGGCAGGGTCTCCCTGTAGCCCCTGGAACTCACTCTGTAGACCAGGCTAGCCTTTCCTTTTACATATTTTATACTTCATACTTTGCAATACTCAATACTATCTAACAATAGAAGTTTTCATGCCAAAGATGGTGGTAACTATGGAATTTTCATAGTATTTAATTTATTACCTTAGCTAGACAGGCAGAGTGTAAATCTGGCTGATTCTTTTCTTTGTAATATGTGTGTTGTGTGTGTGGTGGTTCACACCTTTAATCCCAGCACTCAGGAGGCAGAGGCAAGTGGATCTCTGTGAGATCAAGGCCAGCCTGGTCTACATAGTGAGTTCTAGGCCAGCTGGGGCTACAGGAGGACCCTGTCTCAAAACAAACAAACAAAAACAAAAGCAAAAAGCAAAAACCAAAAGGCCAACTCCCTACCCCCAACAAAAACAACAAACCAAAAAACCCTATTGCAAATATGCAGAGGTCACATATTTATTAAAAATTTTCTGGTTGTCCAGGATTGGGGAAATAACTGATATAACTAGTTAAGTAGTAGGAACAAGTCAAGTTCATTTCTTTTTTTTTTTTTTTTTTGTCTTTTTTGAGACAGGGTCTCCCTGTAGCCCCAGCTGTCCTGGAACTCACTCTGTAGACCAGGCTGGCCTTGAACTTATAAAGATCAGCCTGCCTCTGCCTCCCAAGTGCTAGGATTAAAGGCGTGCGCCACCACGGAGGTTCACAGAATTTGGCATTGGAATCCTAAATCCTTTTCTGACAGATTTCCCTTGTCCTAAACAAGTCAACTTCTTGAAATCTGACTTTATTTGTGAAATGGGACAGTATATTTTAGAGGGACCTTTGTGACATTAAGTGACATGACTTGGGAGAGATATTGGGCAGGCAGCAAAGTCTTATTTAAATGTTATATTTTTACTTGTTCATACAACGTCATCTTCAGATTTTTCACCAGACTTTCTCATCAAATAATTGTCCTCACAGTAGCTTGAGGAATTCTTTGAATAAACCTGTGCAGAGCAATGATACGTAGCACGAGATTTCAGGCTTCTGAGGACTTCTTGGCCCCTATAGTTACTTGTGCTGTTCACAATTGTCCTGTTCTGATCAGGAAGCTATCTCACAACATGGTAACCAATGCCAGGCCCAAGGTACCCATCACTTCCCAACAGGGAGCATTTAGGAAATTGAGGGAAATTTCAAGTTAAAAAGCAGGAGTTGGCATGATTTCATTAGACTAGCTGAAAACTCAGAACTGCATCCTTACAGGGAGGAGCCGGAGGAGATGTCAGTTATTGCACACCTTGAGAGGTGTGGACAGTTCCAGCCAGAGGCACTCAGTGTCCCACCAGCAGGGAGCTCCATCCTCCCTCTAATTTCTTCCACTTTTCATTAAGGTCCATTCCTTTTCATCTTGTGTCTGTGCCTTATTGAGCTTTCCAAGGTCTTTGCTTTAAGACTGCCCTTTATTCATGCTGTTCATGAAGTGATTACAGTGGCGACCCCAGTTCCATGATTATATTTACAAGATAGCAGCTGTTCACTGTTTCCAGTTCTTGGCACATATTCCTAATAAGACACAAGGCAACTCCGAATGATTTCTACCCACCAATAGTTTAAAGAAAATAAAATTTAATCCTAGCTCTTTTTCTCCATCAAGATTTCTGTATAAGAATTGAAATGTTGTAGAATGGACAAGAGTTGGGATGAAATTCACAAACTTAATGATCAGTTTTCAAAAATCTCTGTATTGGGGGTCAACTACCTCATAAAGTATAGGTTAGTGTTATCCTATTCTTTTTTATGAGTAAGGAAATCAAGTTTATAAGAGATTCTGGGACTCATCTAAGTACAGAGGAAGCTGGCCAGGGAGGCAGTTGGTATTTTAAGTGACAAATCCTTTTATAGAAATGTTCCCAGGGATGACTCTGCCACAAAAGATAATGACTCTCAAGGAAAATAACAAATTTATATTCTCATTTTGAGCTTAAGGAAGTAACATCACTGTCTATGAATGACATCAAATTTATTTATATTTCTAGAAATGTGTGAAATAAAATAGTTTTATGTTTAAAAATCATGCATCTCATGGGGCTGGAGAGATGGCTTAGTGGTTGGGAGCGCCAACTGCTCTTGCAGAGGTCCCGGGTTCGATCCCCAGCATCCACATGGCGGCTAAGAACCGTCTTTAACTCCAGTTCCAGGGGAATCCGACACTCTCTTCTGGCCTCCGCAGCATTGCACGACACGGGTGCACCAACCTGCATGCAGACAATACATTCATACACATATGAAAATAAATTAAAAAAATAAAAAAATAAAAAAATAAAAAGCATGCTTCTCAACCGATTCTGTATCTTTGAAAATATGATGCAAAGGAAAATACAAGACATGAATTATGACTTGAGGAGAAAAATCTGAGCATTAGAAAAAGTAAAATAAATGGAATTAACTTGCTTTTGTTTCTAAGCAAGCTACTTTCTCTAATTTTAGATGATTGCTTCTAGACTAAAGAATCACTTTAAGACTAAGATCCAAGAAATATCAAGACTTGAATAACTTTAAAATTATATTTTAAGTTGTCATACTACCATTTTGAGTATGTATCGTAAAAGTTTATAAACAAATGAACCTGAATTTATTTTTTAATATTTTATTTATTATTATATTAAAAAAAATTTCGAGTGTGAGTGTATTGCCTGCATGTATGCAAGTGTACCCATGTCATGCAATTTCCACAGAGATCAGAAGAGGGCAGTGGATCCCCTGGAAGTGGATTTAGGATGGTCGTTAGCCATATGGATGCTAGACATTGAACATGGGTCTTTTGCAAGATCAGACACTACTCTTAACCACTGAGCTATCTCTCCAACCCCATGAGCTGAATTTCTTGTTACTTTCAGAAAATATTAGTGATGTGTTCTATTATCTAAATGATGCTATTTCTAGGCAAGAGAGCTGAGCAGGTAAGACATCAGTAAACGAGTTATATATCTGGAGTCTTGCTTTCACTGGATTCTTTAGGACTATACTTCTCTTTGATGTAGCTGAATTTTTATGTTAGACAGTATGGAATAATTATTGGCTTTGGAAATGAGAATTTAGATGCTGATAAATGTGAGCAGCTGCATAATTTTGATAGTTTTAGAACTTCTCTCAGTTATGTGGGTCTTTGTTCATTTTTAAAATAGATATGTACAAGACAGAAAACTGGGGAGGAAGGAAAGCTCTGTGAAGTATATTGTAGAAAAGGTATTTACTCTGTGGAAACCACCCTAAATCTACTTCCAGGGGATCCGATGCCCTCTTCTGACCTCCATGGAAATTGCATGACATGGGTATACTTGCATACCTGCAGGCAAAAGCTATAAATCAGTTCCTCTTTTTTTCCTAAGAGCTGATTGTTAAGCATTCACTGGTACACTCTAATATTCCTACTCTTTGAATAAAGACAGTTAACTGAGGTTTGGAAATACGGATCTGGCTCTCTCCTTGTCTCTCCTATCTTCTTTCCTTCATTTCTTTTTCTTTCTCTTCTCATGTCTGGTAAGAAACACCAACGACATGGTGTATGAACAACTCACATTATAAGACTTTACATGTAAAGACGTTCTTCAGACACACGCATATCTCTTAATCCTTAAAGGCTGATTTCTTACTGGAACAAATCTTTAGCTCCCTTCATTTTCTCTACTTTCTTTGGGCTCTATTTTTTTAATTTATTATATAAGCAGCATACAATCCTTTGGGGGTAGAATAATATTTTTGCATAAAATAAAAGAGTACAAATATAGACAGTAAAAATGAAAGCCTTTCCCCTAGTAGGCCTTTTGACTGTAGACCCTGCCATGCTTTAAGATGCTAATGTGCCTTGTGAGCATCCAGAAGTGTTTCAGACTCTATTGGAACACAGAAATGGTTCCCTTGAGGAACACCTATTAACATGTAAAGTATATGAATATTCTTTAAATGCTAGTTTCAGGAACTATGGACTAATGGATTTCTAAGAAACCTTAGAGTTACAAAATTATACTAAATATGCACTTCTAAGATGAACTGTGTAGTGCACAGAGGCTCAGTTTTGGAACAAGCTTGTGAAAAAATGCAAATGATTCTGTTGGGTCACTTCTAGTTTGGTAAAGATGTATATTTCAAGGAGTGAGACACTCAGATCTCTTTGGGTGAGTATCTAGAGATATCAAAGGTATAGAAGATTTTGTGAATGTTATGCTGTTGACCAAACCCTAAATGTACTAGAAAATGGAGTTTGTATGTGATAGAGTTTAAAGTTGAAAATCAATGACAATTCTCACTAAGAACTAGTGACATTTAAGGATCTATAAAAATATATATGAAAATAGGCAGTCAGACACATCACTGATTGATATAGTTTTAAAGTTCTTAAAAGAAATTTGGGACCCATGAATTCTATTTAAAGCTCAGCTTTTACTTCAGCTGATCTTGTTCACTAAATTTAAATTATTTTAATATACTTTTGCAAGTTTATATCCACTATTTCAACTAGCGCTAAAGGATTGTTATAAGACCATAATTCCTTTTTAAGGAAAATTTATCCAATTAACCCCTTTGATTTATTACCAGAGATCTTTTAAATGTAAACTATAGATACACAAGTTATAGAAAAAAGTTCAGACATATACAGTTTATTTGTCGGAGATAAATGGTATCATTAAAAAGAATAATATAGGTGTTGTCGTACAGCTTCTTCTAGGCTTAGATTGGATATGTTGTTAGGGTTACTTAGTGCATGCATTGTGATAATTGTTATTAAAATAAGGTGTGATGTTAAAAGACTAAAGTAAAGCAAAAAAGCTGAGGGAGATGACAACATGGATTAAAGGAATTACTGAACTCTTATTCCAGAACACACAGATAAATCTTAAAGATCGCTTACTTTAAACTTGCCCTGTATCTTATTGAAGTTTGTAATAAAAAACTCAGTCTGGCCTCAATGTGCTAAATGCTACTGCTGAAAGGGTGTTAGACTGAAAGAATCCAGTGGTAAGTTGTAAGTGACACATGCTTGGAACTGTTAACAATTAACCTTTTTCTCCTCCTCAGAATTTGTGGAGGAATTCCCGAGGGATTTGGCCCACAGGAAACTAGACTTAGCTTTTTTTCTTCTTTCAGTGAAGAACAAATGCCTTTTGCAGAAAATACTGCCTGCAGAGCAAATTAAAGATAAAGTTGAGACTAACATAATATCACCATTCACTGGTTAGTTAAGTAAGTGTTGAAAGAAGCTGGCACAGGGCGGGCTGGGAAGACTTACTTTCAGCACTGAGTAATGCTGAAATCCAGTTGATAATGAATAGAGCAAATAAAGATATTACACACCAGCTCCTGTCAGAAGCAAAGATAAGCTAGGGTGATTTTCAAATTATGTTCGGAGATTCCTAAGGGACAGATGATAAATTCTCACTTCTTTTGAGGATGAATGTACACGAGATGCCAGTGATGCTCTGACAGTGGAACTTTTCTTTCTTTTTTCTTCAAAAAGAGATAGCTTCAGCATAAGGGAAATGGCTTCTGCTAAGAAAATAGAATGATTTTTAGGAAAGAAACAATAAAAGCTGAAATTAGCTGAATTACTGTGAGCAGCAAATGAAAATTATTCATTGAAAGTGCCATTTACTTTTGTGAATTGCAGTAACATATTCTAGGGAAACTACATATTTACTGAGTAGATAGAAGGCAAGCAAATGTATGAATTGTTTTAAACATAGGTGAGTAGTCAGTAAGCAAGCAGAAAAAAATTCATAGATGTCTCAGTACTTTTATATAACACAAGTTTATGAATTCAGTATTTCAAAGCAAATTAATATTGGTATTCTTATTTTTATATAGACCACTTCATAAATTTGCATGTTATTCCTGCACAAAGACCATGCCAGTCTTTTCTGTATCATTTCAATTTTGGTATATGTGCTTCTGAAGTGAGTACAATATTTCTTGTAATAAATGCATAATTCCATCATTCTTTGGCTAATGATTGTGATCTTGCTGTATGTTCCTCTTTTTTATGTTCCCCTTTATTCCAAAACTTTTACTTTCCTCATTGGTGAGAGCCAACAGAGTGCTGGAGAAAAGTTGGTCTAGATCAAGTGGACAGTGCTGACTCTTGGAAGGACAACATTATGCAGAGTGCCTCATCCTAAATGCTGTGAACACCATGCCTGCCCTCCACACTTCCATGGATGTCCCTTTTTCAGGCTTCACTTTTTATTTGAATTCCTATTTCCTGTGTTCCTCAAGCTGGGTGGCCCATTCTCCCAAACCACCCTCTATGGTGGCAGGGCTAGCCACCAGCCCTGGCTGAGAACCTCATCCTTCTATTCTCGGTAGGAAGGATAGACTTGGTTTTCTGTTCCCTTCAGGGGATTTAATTAGCTCATCTTCAAGGCCATATTCAACCCTAACAATCTATGAATTTTTATTTTCATGGCATGAAGATTCTGTGACATTATTTTATTATTTAAAAATATTTTATTTTTGTGTATGATATGAATATACTGCCTGTAGGTGTCTAATGTTGAACAATGCCTGAGGAAGTCGGAAGAGGGCATTAGATTCCCTGGAACTAGAGTTACAGATGGTTGTTAGCTGTCATGTCGGTGCTGGGAACCAAACCCTGGTCCTCTGTAACATCAGCCCAGTGCTCTTAACTGCTGAGCTATCTCTCTAGCACTGGTTCAATGATTTTATGCAGTAATCACTGAATATACAATTTAAAGTTCTGGAAATTAGATGGTCCAGGTGGATACAAGGATCAGAGAAGGAGTAGGATACCCATGAGAAGGTTGCCACAGCCAGCAGCACACATGGGCATGTGAGTGCTCCCCAGGGCTCCCACAGAAAGGATGCTTTCCTGTGCTGCCTTCCAGGGTTTCTCTTCTACCTAACCTGTATACTGAGGAGATCCTGCTGTCCTCTCTGAATTTGGTATGCAAAATTTGGTATATTTCAAAAAGTGAAATATTTCTTAACATGAAACTAAATATTTTAACAGATACTAAAAATAGCTTCACATGGTGGATCTTTTGTTTGTTTTGTTTTGTTTCTAACTTTTTCTGGTTAAATTCAGAGATGAAAGCTTGTTTTTGTTACTATAAATAAACATGTGGATCTTTACACTGACAGTAAGCTAAGCTCCCTCCACCTCTTTTTTTTTTTTTTTTTTTTTTTTTTTTTTTTTTTTTTTTTTTTTTTTTTTTTTTTTTTTTTTTTTTTTTTTTTTGGTCTTTTTGAGACAGGGTCTCC
Source organism: Rhizomys pruinosus (assembly GCA_009823505.1). Lineage (NCBI taxonomy): Eukaryota > Metazoa > Chordata > Mammalia > Rodentia > Spalacidae > Rhizomys > Rhizomys pruinosus. The sequence continues at coordinate 4,048,018 of VZQC01005840.1, forward strand.
CTGTAGCTCCGGCTGTCCTGGAACTCACTATCTAGACCAGGCTGGCCTTGAACTCACAAAGATCCGCCTGCCTCTGCCTCTGCCTCCCAAGTGCTAGGATTAAAGGCGTGCACCACCGCGCCCAGCTGAACCTCTTATTTTTTAAACAAATGCCAACTCCATAATTCTGTCATCTAGGTATGCAGAACTGTCCGTCTAAAAACCTGCACCAAATCCACACCTCCAGTTCCTGGAACCCCACCCAGGTCTCTGGCTTCTTTTCAGTTTCTGTGATTCTATGGTGATTCAATTTGTATTTAGGGGTTCACCAGTCACTTTTCTATGAGTAATTCCAGAAGGCTCCCCCTCCAAGCTTGCCTTGGATGCCACCAACACCCCATTCACTCCCTTAGCTCAAATGACTGATTACTCCAACATTCTCAGTCATGTAACCCACAAATTCTGGGGCACTCTTTGGCTCCCTCTTTTTCTTATGCCTGGCAGTCACTGACTCCTCTCTTTTCTGCTTCTTCAGTTCACTTGTGTGTTTAATAAGTAGTGGCTGCAGGGTGTGGTGGCACACGCCTTTAATTCTAGCGCGCTCGGGAGGCAGAGGCAGGCGGATCTTTGTGAGTTCAAGGCCAGCCTGGTCTACAGAGTGAGTTCCAGGCCAGCTGGGGCTACAGGGAGACACTGTCTCGAAAAGACCCAAAAAAAAAAAAGAAAAAAAAGTAGTGGCTGCTCCCTTTTCTGCCCTAGATGCTCTGCTAGGAACTGGGAGTACCCCTCACTCCCCCTTTATGGAGCCTGCAGACTGAGTGTGCATTTGGCACCTTGCCTTTTGTCCCCTAGCTGCCATTTCCTTGGCCCTGCTATGCTATCTTGTGCGGATTTTAATCTTTTGATCCACTGTGCACAGGACACTGCTAGATCTTTCTGAAACACACAAACGATCATGCCATTGCTTCGTTTAAACATTTCCAGTGACTCTCCACTCAGTGTTGTGAGGCAGCCTGTTGAAGGCTGGGTCCCTCGATGAGATTAGGTGGCTTCTACCTCTGGTTCTGCCTCAAATTCACTGTCTAACTTGGAAAGTCATTTTCTGGATCTTTGTTTCATTATCAGTAATGGGGAGTGGTGTGTGTGAGTGTGGTGAATTTTAAATACCCTTTCAGCTTCCATTTTGTGTTTACAGTTACTGTTCTATTTTCAGGACTTTACCCCTCTCCGGACTACAGGATGTCAAACTTGCTGATATCTTCTTTGCCTGTATATAGGCCTCATGTAAAGAAATGTAGCAACATTTTTCTAAAGACTGATGCTTTTTTTCTATGAAGTTAGGACATCTCTTCTGATTTTCCTTCAGGAGCAGAAGTGTTAACAAATTTCTGCTGTCTACTTTCTTGGTGTGAAACCAATTACTAATGTAGCATTAGCTACTGCCCACATTGGGCTATTCCTGAGGTCAGCACAGGAGGTCAGAAGGGAGACTCAGGGCAGCTTAGGCCAACTATTCCTCATGTCAAGACGTCAACCAGAAGCTCATCTCTGGTGTGAAGGTGAGGGAAGGCAGGGAAGTAGTTACTCTTCCCAGGTTGAGCACTGGCCACTGGTCTTTGTCACAGTGGTTTCCCTGTGGCACCTGGCTCAGGGTCATCACTAGTGATGCTGCCTTTAAGAAGTTTCAGCCTTAATACACCAAGGCCTCTTTTCTACCAACATTCAGGGGACAAAAGCGAGTAATTGTGGCACAGTTAGCTTTGACACACTGATATTTAAGAGTAGATATTTCTATACATGAAGCAAATATGGCTGAAAATATATTTGGATTTATATTAGGAAAACACTCTATGATCCCAGAATGGATGTGGGTAAGTCCACTGACATTATCCCCCCTCTTAGAAGAATCTATGACAAATTTGTTGTTGAATTATGGTCATCATGGCCGCATAAGGAACAGCAAGGAAAATGATAGTCTGTTGTATATTACCATGATGTTCCCGTGTTATTCAGGGTGATTATACTGATTCTGGAGGTATATCATATTGACTACCAGCTCCAGTATTTCTCACTGCTGTGCCCCCTCTGTGACCTCCACAGATATGGATTCTGCCTGCTGGCTTCACAGAGATCTTGTGTTCAGGAAGGAGTATGAGGAGAAGATAACAAGGATGCTTCTCAATGATATCATTATATTGGTAATTATGTACTTGAATTTCACTGCCTTACAGCAAGTGGCAGTTTGAGTTACAAAGAAAATAGTATGCTAGGTGAGGAGCCTCTTAGGTAACTTACATAGTTTTTTATTATTTCTTTGTAAAATTATGCTTCATAAAACCATGTCTACATTATTTAGGAAATGACTAATTCCTTAGAGTAATATACTCACGCTAGCCATTTTGTGGCTATATATATGAATAAACCAAGTTCTAGAACATTTGTACTTACCCCATAGTTTCATTAGTTTGGTTTTCTTTTTTATTATTTATTTTTACTGTTATTAAACTTTTTCCATAAATCATACATCATTTCTCAATTGTATTTAGAGTCACTTCCCTTTCCATGCCCATCACCCCACCTGAGTCCCTGCACTCTACCATACATGTCTTGCATCTTTTTCTGATTTTTTTCAGAGTTTTTTTCCAGTTCTTTTGTTGTTGTTGTTCTCTCTAACTTGTATTGTTTCAATATACATACATATATACACATAGTTATATATACATAAATATATACATATATACATACACATACCACCTGAATTGGATGATTTTTTTTTTTCCTAAAAGATGTCATATTTTCCTTAAGGAAGTGCTTGAAGGTTCCTCCTTGGCAGCCCAAACATCCATCAATCCTGCCCTTGTGCTCCACACTGGGATCTTTCCCTCCCGAGATTCCCTAAATGAAGTCCAGTAAGCAGGCATCCTATCTTGATCCCCCTGTACTGGCCTCCATGATACAGCCCAGGTAGTCTAACAATGGCAGTCTATATTCTGACAAGGCTGAAATCCCCTTAGTTGCTTAGTCCACAAGCTGGGTATCTCAGTAGTCCCCATATGGGATTGAAGGTTTGGAGGATTCTTGGAGAAACGTGAGTTTTCAGTCCATATTAGAAGTTTAAAAAGCTATGTCTCATGTCTTTGAGGAGTGGCAAAAGTGGTGGCAAAGACCAAGAAAAAAAGAAAAAGCCAGGTGTGGTGGCGCACGCCTTTAATCCTAGCACTCGGGAGGCAGAGGCAGGTGGATCTTTGTGAGTTCAAGGTCAGCCTGGTCTACAGAGCGAGTTCCAGGATAGCTGGGGCTACAGGGAGACCTTATCTTGAAAAGAACAACAACAACAAAGCAGTGGCAGCCACAGAGTAGATGCACTTGCCAGTAAGAATTGAAGACAGGCCAAACAACAGTGCTCTCTCTTTTTTCTTTTTGTCTTTTACTAAGATCTCAAGTTTTGTGTCTGAAGTACAGTTTCTCTGGTCTTACTGATTATTTATTTCTGGTTTTACTTTCCTTTTGGATGCTTAAGGCCACACAGTTAGCCCAGATTAACCAAGGTAGTTTGGTTTTCTAAGATAAAAGTTATCTTAAAAAAATTCGAGTTACAGCATAACTCCTCATTTAGCTATGTTCTCCCCAAATAGGACACTAGCATCTTTCTTAGTTGAATGGAAATTTATAAAGCACCAAGAACAGTGTATGGCAAAGGTTCAATAGAATAAGTGCAAAAATTAATTAATTAAAATGAAATACCAGTAATGATTTTGGGAACAATTTGTTTAACTTTGAGATTACCAGTAGCTCACACGTGAAAATGATTTTAAGATTTGCCCCAAAGTGATGAGATTTTATACAGATGGGAAGAATCAATATTTATGTTAAAAAGACAAATATGTTTTATACAAATTATTATTCATGCTTATTATAGAAAATATATTTGAATATAGGTTAAAACAAAAATTCCACTTTCCAGAGTCTTTGCTGGAAATTTCCCATGTGTGTGAAATATATATGTTTAAGAATATGCAGGGCTGGAGAGATGGCCTAGCGGTTAAGAGCGCCGACTGCTCTTGCAGAGGACCCGGGTTCGATCCCCAGCACCCACATGGCGGCCGAGAACTGTCTGAAACTCCAATTCCAGGAGAACTCCAGTTCCAGGGGAATATGAGACCATCTTCTGACCTCCGTGGCATTGCACAACACGGGTGCACAGACTTGCATGCAGACAGTACATACATACACATACAGAAATAAATAAAAATTTATAAAAAAAATTAAAAAAAGAATATGCATGTGTGCATATTCAATTATGCTTAAAGGTAAACATATGTATGTGTATATAGCTTAAATACATTTTTATAGGATCTGTTTTTCTCATTCATTGAATACTTCAAAGCAGCTTAAGATCATTGCTGTGCTGGTTACCATGTGGCAGGCCCTGAGGGCTGAGGTGTGTGTTCTACATGGATTATCTATCATGCCTGGCTCCTACAACTCCTAGGAGGTAGCTATCATTATGTCTACTTTGTGGAGGAGGATCTGAGGATTGCACGAAGGAACTTATCAGGGCCACACAGCTGGTGTCTGACCTGGAATTCAAATCCACTATGCTCTGAATCACTGGGCTTTCATGCTAGACATTCCTGTGGACTAGGATTCATTACGTTTATAGTAGTTAGGGCCACATCTTCATAAAAAGTGTATAAATCAGTCATCATGAGCCACAAAGTATATTCAATACATTTTCTTTAAAGATTTTAGTACTGAGATTCAACTTACTGGCTGAAATTTCCACAACATAAAATTAAAAAGATCTGGGTTTGTGTTCTTTTCTGCTTCTAACCATCTTAACACAAAGCACAGTGTTTCTGTTAGTTTCCTTCTGTTGAATTTAACATAAGGAGATCAGGCTATGAGGTATTTATTCATCTACAATTTATTGAACAAGTTTGAAAAAGGCGATCTTGGTACTGAGATAACAGAAGAAGCAAGATACAGCTCCTTTCCTTAAGCAGAATCCCTTACAGTGTAGCAAAGACCACTGTGTGCTGCCTGCTTTGAGAGAGGTATGAACCCACTGTTGATGGAGGCAGTGAGAGGAGAGATGCCGCCTGTTCTGAAACTCTAAGAGGACAGGCCTTTACACAGAGCCTACATGAACATGTCATTGATGAAAACTGCACTGACAATGGATCGTTAGTTATTTGGCTTATTTGTGTGTGTGTGTGTGTGTGTGTGTGTGTGTGTGTGTGTGTGTATAAACACTCTGAATCTATTTTTAGATAGCTTGTTGAAAATTAAGAAACTTAAGCCTTGCAAAATTTAGAAAATGCCATTGTTTCTTTTTCATTTCATTGAGAAATAAAACCAAGTATATAAAAGAATTTACTCCTCATGAAGAATGGATATCTGTGATTTTCTTTGTAGGTGATCCTGGAAAGTGTTTAAAGAAATTGTGGGGCCCCTCAACTGACAAGTGGACAGAGAAAATGTGGTACATCTACACAATGGAGTTCTATGCAGCAGTAAAGAAAGATGACATCATGAGCTTTGCAGGAAAATGGCTGGAGCTAGAGGACATCATGCTGAGTGAAGTAACACAGTCCCAGAAAAACAAACGACGAATGGTATCCTCATCTGTAATGCTAGTGCCAATTACCCAGTGTAAGTACTTTCTTGTGCATGGCCCCTTAGCTTGTTGCCAGGCAGTTGGGAGTGATCATATTGGAACAACAACAACAACAACAACAACAACAGAAAGGCGCATCAAAGAACTGAGGAAACGAGTGAACTTCTGCGCAAACAGTCAACTTCCTCCTTGGAAATATTGAGAAAGACTGAGAAAGAAGATGAAAAGCATATTCAGCAGAATACATGAGCTCTGGTGGGGAACATGGTCTAGATTTTGATAATCTTGTACAATATATAGATTAGAAATTAAAAAAGAAATGACAAAAATAAAGAAATTGGGGAATGAAAAACCTTTTCTTATTTAAATATTTTTTTTTATTAATTTTTAAATTTATTCTGTATGTGTATGAAGCACTCGCTGCATGCAAGTTGGTTCACCCATGTTGTGCAACCAGCAGAAGGTCGAAGAGGGTCCTCATAATTCCACTGGAACGTGAGTTCCTCCTGGAATTGGAGTTTTCAGACAGTTTCTCTCGGCCGCAGGTGGGTGCTGGGATCGAACCCGGGTCCTCCTGTAGAGTGGTTGGCGCTCTTACTGCTAGGCCGATCTCTCCAGCCCGAAAAACCTTTTTTCAAAACGGCGTAGTTGGGTAAATGTGGTAAAGGGTATAATATTCTTTGTTGAACTAATGAAGATGTATTGTAAACAATGTTATCTTTTATAATCTGATTTAATTTTAAGTTATGAGTGCGTAATTCTCAAAAGTAGATTTGATAATCTTGGTTTTTTTTTTTTTTTGTTTTTTTTTTTGTTTGTTTGTTTGGTCTTTTTGAGACAGGGTCTCCTTTTAGTCTCAGCTGGCCTGGAGCTCGCTGTGTAGACCAGGCTGGCCTTGAACTCACAGAGGTCCACCTGCCTCTGCCTCTCTAGTGCTGGGATTAAAGGCATGTGCCACCATGCCTGGCAATCTTGTTTTTAATTAAGTGAAATCATAAACCCTTCTCATTGGTGTTGGAATAAAATTTTGCATGTTATGGACTGAGATATAGCCATACCTCCAAACTTTTGATAAGGCAACCAAAATCCTCATTTACTTATTTAATTTAGAATTAAGTAGCAATAAGACTATCATGCAGACCGAGCTGATGGTGCCCATTCCCAGCTTGAATCTGAGGAGGCAGGGCTGAGGAAGGAAGGAGGAGAGGAAACGGGGTAAATGGCAGGCTTAATTCATGTTTCCTAGTTTACAGGGGCCTGTCCCCAGTGATGGCTCTGCTAAGGTGACTCTCACTCATCTGCTAAACAAGTAAAATCCAAATGGCTCTCAGGCACTGGGGCCCTGATCTCTTAGGTCTTGTTTTAGATTTTTTCCATTGTACTTCCTCATAGGGACTAGTAGTTATTCTTTTTGTGGGGATGGAAGAAGTTCAAATGGAATCTTCTATCTTTATAGTGAAAGGCTAGGAGAAGCAACTGTGCTATTGCTTGTTCAAAATGTCTGATAGTGATTCAATCACGAGATAAAGTTAGCCAGAAAGCCAAAGGACAAAGTTAATGTTAACTAATGTTAGAGGCAAATGACACATAAGTTGTAACTGTTATAAAATGAGGGAGAAAAATGACAAAATTGTGACCTCAGATTTCTTTCAAAAATTTATTTTTATTTTAATGTTCCTGAAATCAAGTTGAGTCTAATAATCAACAATTCAACTTAACTGATTTTTTTTCTTTCTTGGTGCAAATTAAACAATAAGGAGACACATCTGAGCACCTATAAAATATGATATTTCTCACTCAAAGCTACAATTCAACCATTTTTTATCTTTTATTGAAGTTTTGAGCATTTCATACATCACTTCTCAGTTCAATCCAGACTCATTTCCCCCTCCATGCCCCCCGCCCTTCCCAAGTTCATGCAGTCTGCCATACATGTCCTGTTTCCCCTTCTGAGTCTTTTCAAATTTTTTCTTTTTCTTTTGCCTTTTTATTTTATTACTTTATTTTTATTGTTATTAAACTTTTTCCATACATCATACATCATTTCTCAATAGAATCTAGAGTCACTTCCCTTTCCATGCCCCCATCCCACCTGAGTTCCCGCACTTTGCCACACATGTCCTGCATTTTTTTCCGAGTCCTTCCAGAGTTTTTTTTTCCAGTTCTTTTGTTGTTGTTGTTCTCCCCAACTTGTATTGCTTCAATATATATATACACATACATAATTATATACATACATAAACATATACATACATACATACATACATACATACGCATATCACCTGAATTGGAGTTTTCTTTCTTTCTTTCTTTCTTTCTTTCTTTCTTTCTTTCTTTCTTTCTTTCTTTCTTTTTTTGCTAAAAGATGTCATGTTTTCCTTAAGGAAGTGTTTGAAGGTTCTTCCTTGGCAAGCCCAAACAGCCATCAATCCTGCCCTTGTGCTCCACACTGGGGTCTTTCCCTCCTATGGTCACCCAAATGAGGTCCAGTAAGCATGCATCCTGTCTTGATCTTCCTGTACTGTCCTCCATGATACAGCCTGGGTATTCCAACAATGTTTTTCAAAGCAGAAGATTATTTTTTGGGGGGAAGAACTCTACTGCTTCAGTCAGTTCCCTTTCCCAGTTCTTTTGTTGTTGTTGTTCTCTCCAGTCTATATTGTTTCACCATATGCATTTATGTATGTCACACATGTACTAAAATTATGTCCTCTGAAAACAAACTATATGTTAGTTCCAAATCATATTTCGGGATCCACATTTCTAACTGATACCTAACATTGCATGTTCCCTTTGAAAACTGAATTTGCCCAGGTCTCATCTCATCGATTGGATTTGGTCTTGAACCCCCAAATCCTTCACTGAGCCCTGCGTAGAATATTTTTCTGACTCTATCTTGCATAATAATCACAACATTTTGTGATGATGTAGAGGAGAAAAACCTTGGGCTGTCTCACAAAGTGGCTTCCCCCCCAGGTTTTTCCCTCCGAGGCAGTGAAACTGTGTCACAGTGAATGCCACAGCAGTAGGTACCACACACAGAAACAAAGGGACACCACTCACTTCCTCTTTTGATAAAAATATTATTTGCCAGACCCATTAATGTAGGTGTTTTTTTGGTCTTAATTTGGAGATTGATCTCAAGGTTAGGCAAAAAAGGCAATAACCCCTCTGCTAGGCTGACACCTGATTTTATTGCTGAGCCTGCTACTTAATCTTCGCCAGCTGGGTCACCTTTGTTCAGGAAAGGCTTTTTTGGCTAATGCTAGTCAGGATACTGTGTTTCTGAACAATTACAATACAATCCATATGTCCTCTAATTGACAAGCCCCAATGATTACAATCAAAAACCTCCTAATATTTTAAAACCAGAATGCCTCTGAGCCTCTGCATTCCCGGGAGTCAATGAGAGACTGGCTGGTAGATCATCTGACACAGGCCCTGGCAATAAAAGGAGCGCTAAAGGGGGTGAGATAGGTGGAGAAAAAGGTGAAAGCATTTTTATTACTTGACTATCCATCATTTTAAGGAGGGGAGAGCCTCAAAGAACAATGGAACTATGCAGATACTGTGAATTTGGCTAAAGAAACAAACGGGCCTCTACAATGGTGTTGTCACTTGACAACATCTATTTATTGAACCCAGCACAGAGCCCTGTACTAGGCATTATGCCAGGGCTTAAATTACACAGCCGCTCAGATTCACAGCCCCTCCTTGTAACAGGGAAAGGAGAGAAGCGGGAAGGCATGTTTGCTTCCGCCCTTTCTTTAAAGTTCATAGTGTGGCTAATTATACAACCTACTATGAAATGATCTCATAGTCCTTCTGGACACTATTATCTTGTTAAGGAAAGATGAGCACATTCACACAGTATCACAAGCTACAAATATGGCACAGGATGAAACAAGGCCAAAGTAGCATTCTGGTTGTGCTGAGGCCAGTGTTCCAAGACTCTTCAGGTCCTTTTAATTAGAGAGCACCTCCTGGCCCTGCCTTGCCCCTTTCTTTTACCAATGTGGAACCCAATGATACCATTCTTATGTAGACTAACCACCCTTCTCAGCACTTGGTTTCCTTCACTGCACAGGAGCATAGAGCCCTGACAAAAGTTGGATGGGGCTGGGGGATGAAAGTGGTTCCTGTATAGATCCTGAGCTCAAGTGCAGGCTGGGAAACTTCCTCCAGTTTTCCCCAGCCCCTTAACCAGAGACTCTTTAAAAATATCTATTATTTTATGTGTATGAGTGCATTGCCTGCAATGTAGGTAGGTGCACCTGTGTTGTGCAATGCCTGCAGAGGTCAGAACAGGGCATGGGATGCCCTGGAACTGGAGGGAAATGTGAGAGGCTCTGAAACACCACCCTCAACAGTCCTCCTCATAAACTCCACCTTTGAGTATACTTTGGATCCTACCCCATCCCCTTGGGAGTTCTCTACAGTGCTATATTATTGTACGGTTAGGTGCTGGATTGTGCATCCTCTCCAAATTCCTGTGCTGAAACCCCAACCCCATGGCCTCTCTAGAGTGAAAACAAGTCCTTTCAAGGGACCCCAATCTAATACACACATATGCATATACATACATACATACATACATACATACATACATACATACATATATATATTCATGTGTCTATATGTGTGATAAGCCAGTGCGTGTTTGTGTGTGCATACCTGTGCATGCATGTGTAGGAATGTGCTTATGGAGGCTAAAATTTTACATGGAATACTTTTCTTAATCACTCTACATTTTATTTATTGAGGCAGGGCCTCTTATTGAACCCAGAACTTGCCAATTATGGGTCGTCTAACTAGTCAGGCTGCCTTGGGGATGCCCTGTCCCTGCCTCTTGAGTGCTAGGATTACAGGCAGCCACCATGCCTGCCTGGCTTTTATGTGGGTTCTGGAGATCACAACTTTGGTCTTCATGCTTGTGGGCAAGCATTTCATCCACAGAACCATTTCTCTAGCAATCTCAATCCTATTCGGCTCCCCTCACTGCCCCCTGCTCAATTTAATGTACACATACACACACATATATATTTATATATTTTTATATTTTTAATATTTTTTATGTATTTATATATATTTATATATAAACACAGCCTGTAGAGTCTGATTTGTGTTCCCAAATGGGTCCATTCACTGGGCCCACCCTATAAGAGATTGTCTTTCCCTCTCTAATCAGACATTAGTTGCCATAGTTCTTTAGGTTGGTGGGATTTCTTACCCACGTCCCCATGTCTATTCAGGGATTTTGTTTGGCTTGAGCTTGCATATTATGTGTACATGATGTTTCAATAATCAAGAAAAAAAAGCTCATATGCACTAGCTCAGCCTTTGTTGTCTAATTAAAAACTTTTTATGCAAAGCAATTTGTTACCATTTTGTATTATCGCCCAAGCTCATTTCTCATGGAAAAAAATTAGCATCAGTTTAAAAGAATATTTCTTTAATCACTGATTCTGATTGTCAGTAGTACCATTTTGTAGATCGTTTTTAGCTGACTAACAAATCTTTTATTTTATTGGCTGTCTCATTTTGCTCTCTTGCATATTTCACATTTATGGTCTATTCAGACATTCTCCTGTTTTGTTAAGTAGGAATCTGTGTGGTCTTTGATGTAAGACATAATTTATTTGACAAGGAAATATGAGTCTGTGCTCTGAATCCACATTTAACTGATGGATTGAGAAATTTTAAAATTGCAACAAGATAGACTCCCCCTCAGATTGCTAGACTACTTGCATTTTGCTAATCTATTTGGCAGTGAATTTGCATATCTCTGTCTATATATGAATATATAGAGATTCATACAGCATGCAACTGTACCCCTGTGTAGTTTTTCTATTTTATTAATATAAAAAGAAGTTTGCCATATGAGTCATTGCTGGTTCTTGTGAAAAGATTTTGTAGATTTTTTCCCCTGAAATTAAAGTCAAGATATTTATTTTATCTTTATATAGATAGTTACAGCTTTATAAAGCAAGTTGTAATGTCTTCAGATCTGTGTTGCTCTTTTCCCAACCTATCTAATGCAAATCCTATTATCATTTCAAGATTTATATATTTTACACATTCTCCTATATTCTATATTCTGGTTATTGGAAACTTACTTGCAGCTCATTCCCTCTGCCCAAACTACTTGTCAATTAACCTTTGCAAAATAAAAATTTTTAAATATATGACTTTCATATTCCAATCAGGTTCATTGTAAATAATCTCAAAATGTAGAAATTGAATAACACTCTGGGGTTGTAATGCTTTTCACATACCATTTAAGATGTGAAACATTTCTGATGTTCAAGTATGACTACCATTTATATGCAGTGGAGGAGATTAAGTGCTTGGAATTACTTGTGCTGGGCATGCTTCTGCTTTGTTTATAGTTATGAACAATTTTCATGAATATGTACCATTTCTGTTGATGCTGCTAATGTATTTTTGACAAACTAGACCATGCTAAAAGTTAGGGACAAAGACTTAGGGCATACCGTGGCATGTGAACTCTACATTTGATGAAGTTGGTGAGAGAATTTCCAATACCAAACTATTAACTATATGAGAGGAAAGAAATAAAAAATCTAAGAATAATATGAGTTAAAAGCAGAGGAAAGCCAAGTGTTAAATGATGAAAAGCATGGGGAAGCGACTCACTATTTTTTTTTTGGGGGGGGGTGTTTTTGAGACAAGGTCTCCCTGTATCCCCAGCTGGACTGGAACTGGCTCTGTAGATTAGTCTGGCCTTGAACTCATAGAGATCCACCTGCCTCTGCCTCCTGAGTGCTGGGGTTAAAGGCATATGCCACCATGCCAGGCTTCCATGTACTTTTATATCATTTATGTGCCCTCTGGTCTTTTGGATCTCAGATTCCCTACATTCAAAGTTCTCATCTTGGAATGTCCTCTTCTCCACCTAGAAAACCTACCTTATAGTATTTGAACCTCATTTAGTCACCAACCTTAAAACTTTGCTTACTCTTGCTTAGTCTTAGAGCCAAAATCTGTTTTTCCATCTGGAAGGGAAGAAATAATGCAGCACATAGCTGTGGTTTCTCTGGCCTTTGTCACCTTCTTTTTGTCCTCTCTCCTTCATCATTTAATGTCAGTGGAATGAAAATCCAATAATCAAGTCTCACCCTGGATACAGGAAGTAATACAGGTTTTTGGATACATGGGGTCAGATTTGACTTTAGGTTCACATATTTGCTGAGTTGACTTTGAGCAGGTTCACTTCCCTTCATTAAGTCTTAATTTTCGGGGCTGGAGAGATGGCCTAGCGGTTAAGAGCACCAACCGCTCTTACAGAGGACCCGGGTTCTATCCTCAGCACCCACATGGCGGCCGAGAACTGTCTGAAACTCCAATTCCAGGAGAACTCCAGTTCCAGGGGAATCGGACACCCTCTTCTGACCTCCGCAGCATTGCATGACACGGGTGCACAAACTTGCATGCAGACAGTACATTCATACACATGCAGAAATAAATAAAATTAAAAAAAAAATTAAAAAAAATCTTAATTTTCCCACCTGCAAAAATTACCTGCTGGATCATGCAAACAGAACTAAAGAATTTAGCACAAGACTGATGCTAAATAGATGCTTAAGAAATGATTTCATTTTATTTTATTTTAAATTTTATTTATTATTTTTATTTTATGCTTATGAGTGTATTGCCTGCATGTATTTAAGAGCACCTGGATCATGCAATGCTGACAGAGGTCAAAAGAAGGCATCAGATCCTCTGGAACTAGAGTTACAGGCAGTTAGCTGCCATGTGGGTGCTGGGAACTGAATCTGAGGCCTCTGGAAGAGTAGCCAGTGCTCTTAACCACTGAGGCATCTCTTCGGCCCCCAAATGCTTTGATTTTACAGCAGAAGAGAAACTGAGGGATAGCCTCTGAAGCCAGACAGCCTGTGCTCACAGTTCAGCTTCATCACCTATGTGACATGGGAGATATCTCACCTTCTTGAGGGGATAATAAAAGTTATTCCTTAGGGGTTGTAAAGGTATTAAATGAATTAATATCTTACAGAATTTAGAACAGTGCCTGACATCTGTTAGGCATTATTTAAGTATAAGGCACTGCCATTTTCCCAAGATATGACCCTGATCCCAGGGGTGTAGTCATTGTTTCTCAATAACTTGGAGGAAAGTTGAGCTGGGGAACCTCTTGGTGAAATATAGCCAGTTCCTCAGACAATTCCCCAAGCCATACTCTGAATCTAGCACACTAACTTTTCTTGAGAGGAGGTCTGGCTATCTGCTATGAGGTAGGAATTTGAGAGATTGCTAAATAGGAGAGAAAAAAAGTAAGAATTTTTCTTCACTCATCACCCGATTCATGGCCTAGACCTGTATAATAAAAGACAGATTAACAGGAGAAAAGCATAGAAATTTATTAAATATAAGTTTTATAGGATCCAAGAAATAAATAGGAGAACTTTTGTGTTTTAATGGTAAGTTCAACGAGGAGGAAGAGGAGGGTCATGTAGAAGTATTAGACAAAGGGGGTAGGACCTCAAGGGAGTAAACTGGGGGAACTGAGCAAGGCCTGCTGGTTCAGACTTGTTTTGTGTCTCTGAGTCTTCACAGATACTTCCTTTCTTCTGGGCCCAGAGAAGGAGTTTCTGAAACGAGGGCCATGTCACCCACTTCAGGAGAAGGTCAGAGAGACCTTTGCTTCAGCTGCTCTCTCAAATGGCAAGGTGCTATATTTTGGAGTTACAGACCTCAAACCCCACCAGTGACCTTTGCCATAACCTGGGTAGACTCTTGCTCTAATGGGAATCCAGCAAACAAACACAAGATTAAGGAAAGCTACAGAGAGAACCTCTGAATATTCAGTTCTGCATCTATCAGCTTTCAAAAATATGGATGGAGAACTGCAAATTATTGTAGCAGTACCAAGCAATGGGAGACCTGATTTGTTCATATGGACTGGAACTGAGGGTCAAGTGAGATTCTGAGGGAAAGTCATGTGAGAAGCAAATTTAAGGTTAATGTTCCTTTTCAACAAATAAAAAGGTGACCATTTCAGCCAGGCATGGTGACGCATGCCTTTGATCCTAACACTTGGGAGGCAGAAGCAGGTGGATCTTTGTAAGTTCAAGGCCAGCCTGGTCTACAGAATGAGCTCCAGGACAGCTGGGGCTACAGGGAGACCCTGTCTCGAAAAAAAAGACAAAAAGAGGTGACCATTTCAAAGTGTAACAATGACTTGTGTATTCAGCTAAAATAGACTGAGACTTTGGCATTCAGCAGTCAACTTCTGGAGCAGGCAATTCTTGAATTACTCAGACCCTTATCAACATGAATTAAAGGTAAAGTCAAGATAATGTATACCCACACAGCTTGGGAATTACAACTAGTTATTCTTATTGTCATGCTTAAACATCACTATGATTAAAGCAATTGATTGACCCTTATTTCATCTTTTTTTTTTAATTCTTCATCAGTAACTTCTTGTAATCCTTATTCATTGCTATTAACAAACACAGAATCTTGACTTCATAAAACCAATATCTTTTTTCCTTGGCTTTACTTTAGAGCTAGTTTTGGCCCATGATGAATTGCTGAATGCTTGATTTCTTCACACTGCCTTTTGCTAACCTTTCTTGACAGTTTCCGGATTGCTCTACCTAGTAATTTGCTCCATAATAATCGCTACTGTGAGATGTTGCTTAGTTCCTTTATATATTTAACAAGGATTCTTAACACCCTCTGTAGGTGAGAATATGCAATTACAGACATGAAGTGTTCCCAGGGGATGGCCTCTCACAGATGCCACCAGGATTTTTCTAATGCAACTGTTAAATGTAATGAAAACAAAGAATCAGATTCTCCAAACATCCAGTTCAAATAAAAATTTAATTAAAAGTTATGAAGGCATTTTATTGATTAACAATCTTAGTAATTAAAGAGTGTGGTTGGCATTTTTTTCTATTTGGATTTGTTCTTCCTTTGAGATCTCTAATTGTTGTATGGTTTTACATTTATTGATAACTCTGTTTGATGAATGCAGATGTCACCTTTTACGGCCGTCGTTGACAGAGTAATCATATTGTGAGAAACACCAGGCTTATGTAGTAACAGCTGTTGCAGTTATCCATGCTGACATCCATTGGGGAAACGTGTTTGCTGCTATCATGGGTACACGATAAATGGAAGGTGCAATAAAGCACAAGCTAACATTTTGAATATCCTTACAACTCTAGGAACTTTATTGCATATTACAAGCACTTTGATCTCTGTCCAGTACTTAAGTCTTAATTATCAGACTAATTGCACAGACTATGTTCATTTTCAGTGGTAATCCTTTTGTGATTAGCTTCTGTGTTCAATAACTGACTTATCCTTTAATTAAAAGGACTATTAACCTTAAGGCTGCTGCTGTGTCTTGGGATTAACCCATCTAAAGTTAATGTTTAATATCATTGTAAAAGCTTTTGCTGAAAGGTATAGCATAAAAATGTGTAGAAGGAAACCCATGAAATGTATCTCACTTTTCTGATGTGCAAAATAGCTCTGCTAAAGGTGAGGGTTTTAACAAAGCCTCCTTGTAGGTTAAATTTCCTAAGGGTCTCCCCAGCTGTACAACAACTGGATTAACCCTTTGAACCCTATACTCATGCATAGGAAGAGAGTGCTTACTTAGGATAAAGTGGAGTTTTCTCTTGATTTTCAAAATCATTACATGTGCACGTGATCAGGATGCTTCACTGCCAGGGCCCAGAATAAAGCCTGCCTTCCTTCTTTTTTCTTTTCTTTTCTTTTCTTTTCTTTTCTTTTCTTTTCTTTTCTTTTCTTTTCTTTTCTTTTCTTTTCTTTCTTCCTTCCTCCCTCCCTCCCTCCCTCCCTCCTTCCCTCTCTCTCTCTCTCTTTCTTTCTTTCTTTCTTTTATCTTTACAGCTGAAAACATTTTGATATCTATTCCTTTGGAATGGTTCATGACAGCTTGAAAGCATATCACAGCAGCAGCTGTACCCCTGTTCCAAGCACTGCATGGTCAAAGTGGGTAAAACTTGATTCACAGGTAACTAGCGTTGGAAGTAGTGATGCAGGCAGTACCACAGTGCAGTGAGTGTGCCAAAAAAGCCAGATGTAGCCACTGGAAGCACTGTTTCTTTTCCTCTTTGGCATCTGGGTTCTGCAATGAGTGTTTTCCCCAGCATGTCCCACATTGCTGGATGGTTGCTGAGGAACAGAGATGGTTTCTCCTGTTCTCCTCTTGCTCCTCACCCTGCATCCCAGAGGTAGGAGCCTTGCATTGATTTCTCATCCATGGTGTCTTCAAATGTGAAATGCAAGCTGCTGGGATCAAGGGACTTAGCTGCACGAACGCCTCAATTCTAAGGCTGTGGGGCCAGTGGAAAGCCCAGGGAATACTCTTCTGTTTCATCTCTTCAATTTTACTTCTATTAGTGATGCTAAAGACCAGCGTCCCAAGAATTTTCCTTTAGTTGTACATGTTATTCATGAATTTGACATGAATGTGAAATACTTACCAAAGCCTTGCATTTTGACAGAACTATCCTGTAGTGGATGAGCTGTGAGAACCCATCGTCTTGGACTTGGAGTCCAGCTAGTGAGCTGGAGGTCCTTCTAGCACACAGCACTCTTTCCTGCTGGTGACAGTGCCCTGAGTGCATTGTGGTGTTCCTAAGTTTAGAAGCCACTGAATATTTTATCCTTAGTAATGAGTAGGGAGTTTGCCTGTGAGGAATGGGGCTGATGGAACATTAGCAGTGCTCTAGAGATAGAGCTCAAAGCCAGCTCCATCACTTCTCAGCTGCGGCTGTGGGTAAGTTAGTACCCTTTCTTGAATTTGGGATTCCTCAGATTTAAAATGGGGATAATATTACTGTTGTCCTAATTAAATGGGACTGCATGGGTGAAGAAGAACTTAGCACACAGATTGACACATAGTGCTTAATAAATGGTGATGTTATCCGAGTTTAAGTTTCTGTCTTCAGTTACGGGAACTGAAGAAATCAGCTGAAGATCCTTGCATATAGTATGACAACACTTTCTGGCCTGTAAATGCTCCATCTATCTGCAAGGGGGCACGATGAAATTGGCCATGACTCATAAGGACATGGAACTTGGAGTAGGTACTTGGCTTGGTTAGGCTTGGATGTGTTGCAAATGGGGTACTTAAAACCCAAGTCCAACTCTCTAGACACTCTTCTGCTAGCAATTCTATTCAAGTAGAGGAGGACACGTGCATTGGGAGATTTCATTCTTTAAGGTTTTCTTGCTATTTACATGCCAATCATTTTTCCTTACAGGAACTCCATTTCCTCCTGAATGGAGTATTTAATCCCACCTATTAATTATATTTTCAATATATAAAATCTTTGGTTATTTCTTATCATTGAGGAATGAATTTACACTTGTAAAATTAGAAAATCTACCTTGGCCAGTATACATTTTGAAATACATTTCCAAAGAGCTTACAAAGTGACTCTATGTTTAGAAGAGAAATTCTAATTGTTCACTTAATTTTGTTGCAACTGTGTGTTAATTATATGAGACTAATTTATATTATTTGTGATTTACCAAAGCTAAAAATGCCAGCAATAAACAACAGAGTGTAAAATCAGTTGGAACATTGTGTGCTTGTATGTTATGTAATAGTAAAATTGAGATGGGTGCTATGATCCATTTGTCAAGCAGGGTTCTCAAATTGGTCAGTGTGTCCTTCATAAAAGAAAAATGGACCAGCACATTTCTGGGTAGAACTGGAGTTTATAAGACAACTCCTAACATTATTTCTTGGGCTTGACAATTTTTGGGTTAGGAAGATATGTAGGAAAAAGGTTGGTAGTTTCAGAGATAAATTATGCAAGCTTAATTTCATGTAGGTCCGTAATCATTACCTATTGTATTAAATGTAGATAAAGATGATTTATATGTATTTTAAAAATAACAAAGTTTTCTTTTGACTCATGATGATTTATTGCTATACCCATAGAATAGTGCATCTCTTAACTCTCACTAGAGAAGTTTCTTCTTGAAGCAGACGGTGATTAACACAGAGACCCATAACTGCACAACATTCAGAGACTAGGGGACTGGCTCAATTGTGAATGGGACAACTGTATCTCGCCCTCTCCTCCCAAGGCTCAGGGATCATTGTGGAAGAGGGGGTTGGAAAAATTGTACGAGCCAGAGGTGGTGGATTAATTCAAGGAGACTGTGTCGTCTGGACACCACAGGGAGGCTGTACATACGAACCCACAGCACTTATGACAGCACGCACAAGACCTATGCAAATTCAAGATAGGGGCCAGCATGGTTGGAGGAGGTGGGCAAGAATCCCCTAGCTGATGATTTATTGGCAATTGATAGATGCTGGGAGAGAGAGTCAATTTTCCTTAGTGGTGTGATACATGATAGGTTGACCAGACACCAAGGAATGGACCCATACCCAAGAGCATTTAGGAAACAGGATTAGACTTGATAGACCTTAAAAAAAAGACAAGTGATAATAGAGGACATGAAGTTGGGGGAGGTGATAGGATGGGCCAAGAGTCTGAATATGATCAAAATACCTTATATGAAATTCTTGAGTAAATGAAAACATTAAAATAATTAAATAAAAAGATAAAAATAGCGTGTAGTTTTTACAGTAAATAACCTACCTGAAACAGTGCAGGAAAGTAGACACAACCTTATTAAAGAAGAGCTGCTTAAAATTACATGTAAAAGTCTGCGTTTTATGGTACCCAGAGTTTATGTGGAAGTGGGTTGGGATGGGGAGTGGAATCTCTTTACTGTCTATACTTCCTCCTCCTCTTCCTCCTCCTCCTCTTCCTCCTCCTTTTCCTCCTCCTCCTCTTCCTCCTCCTCCTCTTCCTCTTCCTCCTCCTCCTCTTCTTCCTCCTCCTCTTCCTCCTCCTCCTCTTCCTCCTTCTCCTC
>VZQC01005840.1:4070883-4122355 GCA_009823505.1 Rhizomys pruinosus
TTCTTTCTTTCTTTCTTTCTTTCTTTCTTTCTTTCTTTCTTTCTTTCTTTCTTTCTTTCTTTCTTTCTTTCTTTCCTTTTCTTTCTTTCTTGAGTCGGGGTCTCCCTGTAGCCCCAGATGGCCTGAAACTGACTTCGTAGACCAGGCTGGCCTTGAACTCACAGATACCTGCCTGTTTCTGCCTCCCGAGTGCTGGGATTTCTGCTTTCTGTCTTTTCCTCCCTCTAACCCAAAGTCTAGGTAACTTAATGAAAGGAATTTTTGGGAAGTTAATTTCCTTCCTTCCTTCCTTCCTTCCTTCCTTCCTTCCTTCCTTTCTTTCTTTCTTTCTTTCTTTCTTTCTTTCTTTCTTTCTTTCTTTCTTTTTTGGTCTTTTTGAGACAGAGTCTCCCTATAGCCCCACCCCACCTGGAACTCAATATGTACACCAGGCTGATTTTGAACTCATAGAGCCTGCCTCTGCCTCCTGAATGCTGGATCCCAAATGTTCCACCAGAGCCAGCGGAAGTCAATTTCTAAAAGTAAGTTAAGTTAACATACACACGTTTATGCACATACTCTCAGAAAAAGTAAACCCAAAAGCTTCTTTCTCATTGGCTCAGGGTTGTGTTCTAATTTTATCTCTCCTCACATAGCAGCCCATCTGTCCTCTCTGTGATCTTCTCTTTTTACATCTCTGGTTCTCTCTCTTTGCCTAAAATCCATAGACTGACTGACTGGAAGTTCTCCTTGGATATTTGTTTTGCTATGCTCCTAAAATATCACCTCATCTCTTCTTGCTGGTTCCATAAACACAGTTTTTAGACAAAGGATGTGTCACTGTTTTGTAAGAGTTCTGAAACAGGCACTCCTAACCTCTGCCCCCAACTGCTCAAATTCTGAGAGAAAGCAAGGGAACAGCCATGTATCCAGTGCTGTACATTAGATCTAGTAGGGGGTTGTGTCTATTATGCTTAAAAAATTGTGTGTAAACCAGAATATCAACATGATAATTTACAATGGAGGCTGCCCCTCAAGTCAAGTGGCTAATTTTTGTGTCCACCATCCAGTGTATTCTATTCTCTTCATCTTAACAAGACACATTAAAAACTCAATTTGTATTCAAAAGGTTTCTGGGTGAGTGGAGAATTAGGTATAACTCTGGATTATGGCAAAGTCTAGGAGGAAGTAATCAGCCCCGGTAGGTTCCCTTGATAATCCTACCTTTAGCACAAGGCTGACAACCCATTAGACATTTTCTCAGAGCTGCACATATAGACCAATTCTGTTTGCAAGACTAGCCCACACAGAGTGGGCATCAAACAGTTCAACAGTAAAACCCAGGTGGCTGCAGCCAGAGGGGCTGCTTGATGGTGTGACAGAGGAAGTGTTCTAGTCAATGAGTTGTGCACAGTTGGGGAGCCCTTTTCTACTTGTACATAGCCTGCTAATCTGTCAAAAAGCCAGGGTGGTCCATATGATCTCTCTCACCATTGGAACACAGAGGAGAGTTGATGATAAGAAGAAATGGGAAGCAGGCATCATTGGCAGAAGCATACAAAGAAGGAAATTGGTTAAATCGCCACATGCATGGATGTGTCCAGGGCAAGATAGCAACAGGTAGCAAGAATGACCGGGGTGCTGGTACTGAGAGCACACATCTACTTGCTCACCAGTATTCTCCACTTGAATAGTATTTCTCACTTGACTAGACACCTCTGAACTACAGTGTTCCCAGATCCACTCCTGTTTTTTCTTACACATCCTGTCTTTTCTGCACAACATAGGTCCTCTCTCTTGTGTATCTATAGTTCTTTGAACCCCAACAGTGTCCTAGACACAGCTGCTAAAGGAAAGATAGCCCTTTTCCTTTCAAATCCTCGCTTTTGCTTCCCTTCCATTGTTTCCTTTCAGTCAATCAATCATTTGTTTTTATTTTAGTATCTTATTATATTTTTGTTGAGAAAATGTCTCATCGTAGTCCAGCCTGGCTTCAAAGTCATGATGTTGCCAAAAGTGACCTTGAACTTCTGATCTTTCTGCCTCCATCTCTGAAGTGCTCAGATCCTAGGTGCTGGGGATTGACTGAAACCAGGGCCTCATGCATGCTAAACAAGCACTCTATGAACTCTCTGCTACATCCTTAGTCTCACTCATTTATTTTTAAAGAAATCACCCTAGCCTCTTCCCCACAGTCTGCAAGTGGCCCCAAGTCTTTAATATGAAAACCAAACCCAAACCAAAACATTCCTTCTTTCCTTTTCCCATTGCCAGCTTCACTGGGTTCTGCCATGAAGGACTCTTCTTCCTGACTGTCCAGTCCATTATAATTGTCATCTACTTTAATTTCCTGGAAATTAATTCTTTGAAGTTTCTAATAACTTTCTTTTTCTCAAAGTCAATGGGAAAATTTCCACCTTACTTGTCTTGTGGAAACATATGAAGCTATGCTCATACAGTCTTTGGAAATGCTTTGGTTTGTGGGTGTTGGGTAGCTGGAGTCAGATTATGTCACAAATAAATACATATTTATCAAGGATGGGGTTCCCCCCATTTTTTTCAGAAGGTTATCCACCCACTCTGAGTGACCTGGGCAAGTTGTCCAACACTGATCTCTCCTGTCCATTTCAATCTCCTTGGATGACTGCTTTCCCCCTGACTTTTTTATTTTTTCAACATTAACTTCCTTTTTTCAAATTTTCTTTTTTTTAAATTTTTATTTATTTTCGTATATGTATGAATGTACTGTCTGCATGTAGGTCTGTGCACTCGTGTCGTGCAATGCCGCGGAGGTCAGAAGAGGGCGTCGGATTCCCCTGGAACTGGAGTTAAAGACGGTTTTCAGCCGCCATGTGGGTGCTGGGGATTGAATCCGGGTCCTCTGTAAGAGCAGTTGGCATTCTTAACCGCTAGGCCATCTCTCCAGCCCCAAACGTTAACTTCCTTTTATTTCATTTTTGGAGACTGGGTCGCACTATGTATCTGGGCATCTGAACCCGAGTCCCCATGCTTGCACTCCACAAAGACTTTACCCATTGTGCCATCTCTTTGTCCTGTGCTTGATATTTATTATCTTAATTACAGATACAGATTATCAAGATTATGACTATATTAATCGCATATAGTGACCAAGGGAACTAGACTGTCCATCTTTCCATGGAACTTTTGATTAGCACAATGATTACTGAAACAGATCCTAAGAAGGGCTCTCCATCAAACTTCTTTACCAAATTCTGATTCTCTTGGTTAAGAAGTGAAGGAAAACACAAAAGAGTAGAATGACGAGATGTCTCCAGAGTTGCACATTAGGCAATCACTTCAATCCTCCTATCCTCTGAATATTTCATAGTGTAGACAAGATGTGAGGAGGTTATTTCTAGCTTGAATTTCTGCTCACTGAATTCCATATACCAAATGAGCAGGGAAGTAGCCAAAAGAGCACAATGGGGACATAGAGAAGGAAGAAGAGTGTGCAGGAAATGCAAATAATTCACAGAGCAGATTAGAATCTGCACATTACAGTGAAAGAGAAATCGAGGCTCAAGCCTGAGCAATCTTCCTGCCTTCATCCTGCCACGTTACTAAGAGGAAGGTGATGCCTGCATTTCCGAGCCATGGCGCTGAGATTGAAACTGCTCATCTTACGTAGCAGCGTTCCCTACTACTATTTACATTTTGGTCATTTGTGCAGTTTAGGGAAATGCTTTGTCAACAGCTTAGACTTTGGGCATAATACCAGGAGTTTTGGACAAGAAGAGAAAGGTCAGTTAGGAAAGGAAATAGCACTTATTAGTGGATAAGAGTCAGCCACATCAGTAAGCAAATTGACTAAGACACCCGGGTGGTGCCAGATCCTTCCTTTGACTAATCTCTCAAGAACATCTTGACTTCAAATGCGCAGGAACGGTGTGCAAAATGCAGCATTTGGAGCTCCTTTACCCATCATTTTGTCAGGTGTCTTGATGAGGCTGGGAAGCTTGTTGCAGCTATTAAACCATTCCCTGCCATTTCTCTTCTCTACCTTTAATGATTTCTTATGGGTTAGCCCAATAATCTGGGAAGAAGATCTCCAGTGTGCTTTCGCTGTTCTGCCAGTGTCCTACGTGACTGGCTCTAGGCTTATGGATTTCCCCGCTCCCTTAAAATCAGATGATAAATACAACATTTGAGACCTGTCTTTATTTAGTAGTTTGTTTGTTTATACCTTGGCAGCACATTCACATAAAGGGTCCTACACTGTGGAAAAACTGCTGTGTTGCATTTTGAATGCATGGTATTGATTGCAAGAGAATCAGTTAAATTGCAGTGTGAATAATGATTGGCACTGGCCTTAACCCTTTTGGCTAAAATTGCTTATTTGTCATCCTGGCTCATGGAAGAGATAAACAATTGCTTGCTGATGATCTAATGGATCAACTGTGAGTATCATTTGGCATGTCAGATGAGAGCTAATTTAATGAGCTGCAGTTCCTGCCAATTACCTGGGAACAAATCCCTCTGCAAGCTATTCTGTACATCATCAAAATGTTTAACCAAATTCTCACTTGTGGCAGTAAGATGATTGGGTGTTTGATTAGTCAACACACTGTCGATATTATCTTGCGTGCATTTGTCCCGTCTACTTATCCAATCACCTTCATTCTTTAACAATGAAAAATTATAATATGTATTCATCCAATTCTTTATTTTACATTACTCTTCTCAGTATGTATACTAACTGTAATACTGAAACATCCCCACGTGTGGGCTTGTTGAATTGCAGATCAGGTTATTTGTACAGTGTGTGATCTGATTGTTTGGCAAGAATAGAAAAAAGTGTCTTTATTCACATACTTTTTGGATGCCTGAAGAAATCCTCCCACAAAAGATGAGCCTATGAATAAAGGGGGAAAGCCCTGTAAAGAGGTGGGGGTGGGAAAAGAGTTAGTGAACTAGTGTGATTGAACAAGAGAAGAAAAATGACGGGATGAGTGTGAAGTTGGGGAAGGAGATACCAAGACTAGAGTTGGTGGAAAATGAGGTCGGCATAGCATCCCCTGTGAAAAAGAAGGCTTGGGCTGCCAGGACACCTAGCTAGGGTTGCTTTGGGTGCCCATGACTTAGCCACCCTTTTGTGAGTTCTCCACCATTCTTGGAGATTTGTGTTTCAAGAAATGGACCTCCCTAGTGTCCGTTTCCATCTCTTTCCATCGCTGGATTCTGCATTTGAATTGATTTGCTTCTTCAGCTCCAAGGCCACAATCTAAACAGGAAGCCTGGATTGTTGACAGTTAATCCACACACACAAAGCCTTTTGTGACTTCAGTGGATTTGCTACCATGCTACCGTCTTGACTCTGTTTTCTCCCTTCATTTTTTCCTCTCCTACTCTTGAGCAGCATATGCTATTTCTTCTCTGGAACAGATCTGAGGTTGGGGTGGGGGTAAGCACACAGGGGGCCCAGAGGCTTTTGCCTAAGTAAGCAACCTTTTCAGGGAGTTTGTGTGTAGGTGCTTCTCTCCCACAGGAGGGATCCCTATGATAATAATAACATTTTTACATCTTATGCAATCTCTCAGGAGAAATGTATTTCCTTCCTTGTTAATTTGCTATGCAAAATTTCCAAGGTACATGTAAACAAATGGAGCCTGAGAGTTTTACTTATAGAACTGTGACACCAAATATGTGGAGGTTTTACACACAAGGAATTCCCCAGTTCTCTGTGGATACCAACCAGGTGCCTTATAATTTACAATTAACAGTAACTTTAGAGTTATCACAGACTTCACAGATATAAGGACTTCATTCAATGAGACTACCCATCATTTTAGCCCCTAGCCACAAGTCCAGTCCAGGTTTCCCATATTTCTTAGCAGCTGGCTATAAATTTGGGGGTTTTGATGACTTTCTGCTTGGGTGTAATAATTTGCACAGAACTTAGAAAAACACTTTATTTAGGGTTAGAGTTTATTATAATCTGTAACTTAAGCCCAGTCAAATGCCAGATGTGGTGGTGTACACATTTAACCCCAGCTATTACTTGGGAGGCAGAGGCAGGCAGATTTGACAGAGGCCTGCCTGGCCTACATAGCAAATTGGCCAGCTGGGGATACTAGGGAGACCCCATGTCAAAACAAATAACGACACGGGTGCACAAACCTGCATGCAGACAGTACATTGATACACATACCGAAATAAATAAAAATAAAAAAATACGAATAGATATTTAAAAAAAAAAACAAATAAACAAAAAAACAAAACCAATTCCCCCTAATACCCCAAAAAGTGAAAAGGTAGAGATGCATGGAATAAAGTAGGGGAGAAGTACATGGGGCTTCAACACCCAGAAAATAGCTTAACTAGTCTGGATGTTCTCCTAATCTTGTAGTTAACTAGTCTGGATATGCTCCTAATCTTGTAGTTAACTAGTCTGGATGTCCTCCTAATCTTGGAGTTAACTAGTCTGGATGTTCTCCTAATCTTGTAGTTTGGGGTTTAAAAAAAATCATTAAAATATTTTTTACTATTTAAAAAATTTTCTTATTTATTCTTTATGTGTATGAATATACTGTCTGCATGCAGGTCTGTGCACCCATGTTGTGCAATGCTTTGAAAGTCAGAAGAAGGCGTCTGATTCTCCTGGAACTGGAGTTAAAGACAGCTCTCAGCTGCCCTGTGGGTGCTGGGGATCGAACCCAGGTCCTCTGCAAGAGCAGTTGGTGCTCTTAACCACTAGGCCATCTCTCCAGCCCACTATTTTATTTTTAATTATTAAAATGTTTATTTAAATATTTAATATTTTATTTTTATTTTATGTGTACAAGTATATTACCTATGTGTGTGTAAAAATAATATATAAGATAAATGGGTTCCAGAAGAGAGCATCAGATCCCTTGGAACTGGAGTTATGGACAATTGTTGGCCACCAAGAGAAGTCAGTGTTCTTAACTGCTGAGCCATCTCTCCAGCCCCACTTTGGGATTTTTAATGAGATACTGATCATTTACTGTGAACTCAGTTTCGTGCTTTTCTCTACTCCTTGGAAGTCTGGAGGTGGGCTGAAAGTTTGAGTCCTCTAATCATGTCTTGGCCTTTCTGGTGATCTTCCTGAAGCTATTTAGGGGTCCCATTCACCAGTTAGCTCATTAACATACAAAATTCTTTTTATAAATTTGGAGTTTTTAGGAGCTATATGCCAGGAATGGGGACAAAGACCAAAAATCTATTTCTCAATACAGTATGAGTTCAATATTTATTTGTGGCATCCATGTCTGATTCATATTTAATTATTTCCAAGGAACTGGAAAGAACTTTTTAGAACCGGAGGCTCTTTTCTGGGGTATCCCTTCTGGCACTGCCTTGTCATCTTGTGTATTCAGAGAGTCACATATGGGGGCTTCTCTACCCCTGCGCCAGCAGGGGTTTCCTTCATCAAAAGAAGTCTTCGGTGCTCCACAGAGAGCTGAGGCAGTGCCATCGTTTCCTGCAAGCAACATTACTGCCTGGAACTTACACCATACGCCTGCCCTTTGTCCATAAAAAAGTGAAGCTTCCACATCATACAAGCCTGGGGAGTCCCGTGTGTTTCTGGGTCTGTGTCAAATGCCTGGACCCTGTTAAGTCTCACAGAATCTCATCTGTGCTGCATGTGGCTGGCTCTGTACCGAAGCAAATGGTGTATTTTCCCTCTTTGCCTATGATAGTGGCCCCTGATTTGTGTTAACCATAGATATATAACTTGTGCCTTTTTTTCTACTTTTTGAAAATTGGACCACAGGAGGCACAGATCTCTGCAAACCTGAACCTTGTTGCTCTTCATGTGGAAGATACGGTTAGAATAAGTTCAGGGCCCCAGCTGGGAAACTATTAGTGCCAGGGATAGGAAGTGGCTGGCCATTTCTCTCTCTCTCTCTCTCTCTCTCTCTCTCTCTCTCTCTCTGTGTGTGTGTGTGTGTGTGTGTGTGTGTAAGATTTATTTATTTAATGTATGGGTGTGGATGAGTGTGTGCACGCTCTGTGTATGTGTGGAGGTCAGAAAGTAACTTGCAGGAGTCAGTTTTCTCCTCCCACTATATGGGTACCGAGATCAAATGCAGGTCATTAGTATTTGTGGTGAGTGCCCTTACCTGCTAAACCACCTTGCTGACCCCTTCTTTATATTTAAACTCCGGTTGGGTGACAACAATAGCATCTTGTTCAAATACTCAATAAATCTTTTTTTACAGTACCATCCATACCATTGCTCAACACATATAATTAACACCCACCATTCAAGAAAAGGCAGTATCAAGGGTGATGGAGGCTCATGTCCATTGTAGAGTGCCACATATCTAGACAGCACACTGTCTAACAAGCATTCAAATCCTAAACTGAACAATATTAGGAAAGCATGCTTCTTACCCCGGAGTACTCTGCTAGTGTCCCCCTTTCCCTCTGGAGCTCGGCTCCTCAAACTATTCAATGCAGCCTAATTGTTTTCAACAAACCCCTGTTCTTGCAAGTGATGTGTGTATACTATTGTATTCAGTATCATTGGAATATAAACAGGAATAAAATATCAACTCTGGTCTTGAAGAGTGGGTTCCTTTATTCCTGCTTGTGCAATTTTAGGTGAACAATGTAATCTCTATATCTCCATTTCTACATCTCTAAGACCGGTATTGTGACAGAACCCACATGGAAATTTCGTCATGGCAAAGAAATGATTTGGTAAGTATAAGGTACTTAAAACTGTGTTTAGAACACAGAGACACTTAGTAAATAGTATGTGTTATACTTATCCAGGCAGACATCAGAGTGACTGTAATCTGGTTGCTGTGTTTCCCCACCCCTCCCCGCCCTCACCATGCAACCCCCATCCCAACACTGATTTTCCACAGTTCTCTTAGTCTTCATGTGACAGTGATCAAAGTCATTGATGCTTGTGGAAGGAGGCTGTGTGTTGTCTGAAGTGGACCTGAATGACAGAAGAGGGACAGAAAAGACTCATGCTACTGGTTTCTGTACTTTTGTTCTCACTGGGGCTCATGAGGAGTCAACAAAATGTCTCCATCCATGGTAGAACAATGGGCACTGCATCCCAGTTGGATAAGCATAAGAAGTTATAGGGTGTACTCCCACATCAGGGTGATTATACACAACTAACCTTGCACTGTACATTTCAAAAAGTGAGAAGAAATTATTTTGGATATTTTCAGCATAAAGTAATGATAAATGTCTGTGTAGATATATTTACACATTACACAGTGTATATACAGATTGAAACACCACATGACACTCTATTAATATGTATAATACTGATTTTTATGTATCATTTAAAATAAATTTAATTTCAATTAAAAAATAATCAATAGGTGATGCACATGCTTCAATTTCTCAGTTGTTCCCAAATCAAAGTTTGCAAAGCCCCCAAGTTAGTATATGTACCCTGAGAAACTATGTATTTAGAAATATTCCTTTGGAGTTTCTGACTTACCTCCTTCTTGAATTCTTTTTGTTCTCAGTAACCCCAGCTATGGTTTCTACTTATGGATTAAATTGCTTTTGGATAAGATTTTCTAGTAAATTACCAATTATAAACTCTTGGGGAGATCCAAGTTGAGGCTTGGTTTTTATTGAGGTCAGCTCCATTGTTTTATAAGAGATTAATTATTGTTACTTGAAGACCAAACCCAGCCTAAACCCTAAGGCTTCTAATTATTGGTAACTTTGGCACTGAAATGCAGACGACATCCCAAAATGATTGGATTATGGTCTCTGAGTGCAGTCAGAGTGCACATTGTTCCTAGCAAGAAGGGCACACCCTACCCCATCCTGTAGGACCACAACCAGGGCACACTTAGTTCCAAGTTTCTGGAACGGGCATACTTTTCATTTCTGTTGAGAGGCTATAGTTCGTAAATATTGTGAGAAGCACAGAATGAAAAGGTTAAACCAGTACATTTTGGCTGGATGAGGATTAATTAGATGATTTGCGAGGACTATTATGCGTGTGCTAAATTTACTGACCTTTTTCCCTCTCTATATAGAAAGAAGCTCTGTGTGCCATGCTCATTATCCTTAAATGTTTTCTTTTCTCTGTATCATCACCTCATCCATTTTATTTGGTCCTTTTAAAATGCACTAATTCGGAACAGTAGGCTTCATCGACTAGAACATTCCATAGGCATAGCCATGCAGCCTTTAGGAACTGTTTTTATGTGATCATGGTTGACCTCCTTGGCTGCCAGTCAGGTTGGTGAGGATCCTAACAGATGCTCTCCTACTTCTCTGTTGGACAGGAGGGATGTCTAAAAGCCTTGAAAAGAAGTTTTAAAAACCAGGTTTAGCCGGGCATGCTGGTGCACACCTTTAATCCCAGCACACAGGAGGAGGCAGAGGCAGGCAGATCTCTGTGAGTTCAAGGCCAGCCTGGTATACAGAGCGAGTTCCAGGCCAGCTAGTACTAAAGGGAGACCCTTTCTGAAAAAGACCCCCCCCAAAAAATCAAGTTTAAGTTCTGGATTGGCTACGAAGGGTCAATGATTTATTTTGTTGATTGAAAACGTTTTCGCTGGGCCCACGCCTTTAATCCTAACACTGGAGGCAGAGGCAGGCAGATCTCTGTGAGTTCAAACCTAGCCTGGTCTACAGAGTGAGCTCCAGGCCAGCTGGTTCTAAAGGGAGACCCTGTCTCAAAAAAAATGTTTTCCCATCTACTATGTTTTCTTTGTCAGTCTTTGAACCAATTGCAAGTATGTTGCAATGCTGTCCAGGCACAGGTCAGGAAGATTACTGGGTAACGCCTGGCTTGGGCCCCTAGCCATTTCCTAATGGGTAATACAGAGTACAGAACAACTCCTGCCTTAGAGCCCCTCAGGTTCCCAAGGCGTTGTGAGGAAGGGAAGCTTAAAGAAGAGGGTGGACTGTCTAGGCCCTTCTGCCTGTGTGCCCGAAGCTGTCTGAGGGGGAAATACACATGGAGGAAGAAAGCTTTTTTTGTTGTTTTTTATAGTACAATCTAATTTTATCAATTCCCACAGAGGTTTATTCTATAATTCTAATAGTCCTGTCCTGTTCCTAGCCTAGCTCCCCAAGGCTTCTCACTAACACAACATTCTCTTAGCCCCTTTGGAAGCAACATAGGGGGTCTACGCTAGGGAGTTCCAAGAAGCCATCTGATTGGCTGAAGTGGATCTCTCTATTGGGGTTCTGGGGCAGCTTCCAGGTGACCAGGTCAGGGCAGCTTCAGGGACCAGCAGGGCCAGCGGACACTTCAGCCAAACAGGTGTCACAGGGGCAGCATGTCGAGTGTTCTCAGCTGAGAGGTTCACGGCAGCATCTCACAGCAGGTCCCCTGAGGGGAAGTGAGAGTGTAGACCATTTGCACTCCCTGGCTTAAATAGGCCACAGCCAGGGCATGGAGAGTGTGCTCAGTTCCAGGTGCTCATTTTTGGCTTGTGTCTGGGGTCCCCCATACAGGCAGGTGGATATCTTTTTATCTCAGTTCATACCCACGTTCTGGGAGGGGGGAGTACTTAGCCAGCTCTGGTTACCTGGTTCTTGTGTCCATGCCACCTCTGGACACCTAATCATTTGAGCACAGCCAGTCTTTGGGCTCTGTCAAGCCCCTCTGTGGCTGGCCTAGTGCTGAGTGCTTATCTTAAAGCAGCCCTGAGCTAAGTTTAACATTTCCTAATTTCTTTAAGGTTACAGGATTTCACACATTGTCTACTGTTAGTTTAATCCTAACTACTTTTTTTTCCAAAAAGAAATTTAAGAATAATTTATATGAAATTAGTCAGTGCCCAGAATATTGTCACTTTGAAATTTCAGTTTTGATTACCCACATTATACACATTTGATTACCCACACATAGTTTTCAGGGAAAGATGAGGAATACTATAAAACACTTGGGCTATTTTTGTAATTTGTTATTTTATCTACACATTTCAGTTGATGCTAGTATTCAGTCTCTATCCTTGCATCAGAAAATACAGCTCATAAGTTAAAGCACTAAAATTAAAAGTTGGAGGAAGAAAGCTTTGGGAGTTGCCATGTGCTTTTCTATCCCTAGCTGTGGACGGTTGAGGGCAATGGGAAGATATTGGCAGGGACCAAGGAAGGGCAGAGTATAGTGGAACCATGTGCTTGTAAGTTCTCACGTTTATGTGCAGCTTTTCCTCCCTATCTTTCTCTTTCTCCACCTAGTAACTGAATGATTTGAAAAATAAAGTTTGAACTCTAAGACAGAGGAAACAGAAACAGTCTGACCACTAGAAAATTTTTACATCGTGTGTGTGTGTGTGTGTGTGTGTGTGTGTCTGCAGCCATGGTGTGCATGTGGCAGTTAGAGGACAACTTGTAGGAGTTGGTTTTCTCCTTCCACTATGTGGGTCTTAGGGGTTGAACTTGGATAATTAAGGTTGGCAGCAAGTGTCTTTACCTACTGAGTCTTCTTACCAGTCATGTATCTTATTATTTTTTTTTGAGACAATGTCTCACATAGCCCAGGCTGGCCTCAAGCTCACTATGTAGACAAGGATTATCTTGAGCTTCTGATCCTCCTTTCTCTACTTCCAGAGTGTCAGGATCACAAGTTTGAGCCAGTATGCCCAGTATATTCAGTGTTGGAGACCAAACCCACGGTCTCACGTATGTTAGGCAAGCACTCTATCAACTGAGCTACAAAGCCTGCCTTTATTTTATTTTGAATTCTTGTGTTTGTATGTGTGTGCATTCATGCCTGTGGGTAGAGTGCAGGTGTAGGTGTACACATTCATGGTGTGTGGGAGAGGTCAGAAGACAGAAAATTTCTGTCAGTCCTCAAGAATCTTCTACATTTGAGACAAGGTCTCTCACTGCCCTGGAAGCTTGTCAGGTAGATCAGGCTAGTTGGCCAGTGAAGTTCTGGAGATCTGACTGTCTCTACCTCTCATTGTGGCACTCACCACTGTCCCAGCTTTTTATGTGGCCTTCAGGCACTGAACTCAAGTTCTTACACTGGTGAGGCAAGTGCTCTACCAGTTGAGCTATCTCTTCAGCTTAAATCGATTGGTGGTTTTATTATCTGTCCTCATATCTATTCTACTTTCACAAGTCTTGACTTTGTACAAATCTTGATTTATAAGATGTTATAATTTGACGTATTTCAAAAACTTATGTAAAATAGTTTATCATGCTTTTAAACAGACTTCCTTGCTATGCTAAAATATGATGAATTCTCAGGACTGGAGAGATGGCTCCGTGGTCAAGAATCCTTGCTGCTCTTTTAGAGGACCTGGGTTCAATTCCAAGCACCCACAGGGTGGCTAACAACTGTCAGTAACTTCAGTTCCAGGGGATCTGATACTCTCTTCTGGTATCCTTGGCCACTGCATGACATGTGTGCACTCTCATATGTGCAGGCAATGCACTCATAGACATAAAATTAAAAAATATATATGATGGGTCTATAGTTCTCCTTCTTGGTTGTATCTTTACCTGGTTTTGGTAATAACGTGATGCTATCTTCATAGAAGGAATCTGGGAGAACTCCCTCCTTTTGTATCCTTCTAAGCAACTTGAGTAGTAATGGTTGTTAAGTCTTTTTGAAATATTTTATAGAATTCTGCCATGAAACCATCTGGGCCTGGGCATTTTTTGGTTGGGAGGCTACTTATTACATCTTCAATTTCTTCATGTATTATTGGTCTATTTAAGCTGTCTATCTCTTCTTGGTTGAACTTTGGTGGTACCCAGGATTTCAGATATTCATCCATTTCTTCTAGGTTTTCAAACTTAGTAGAGTATAGGTTTTTGAAGTATTCCTGTATGATTGTCTGTTGTGATATTTCCCCTTTCATCACAGATTCTATTGATTTGGAGTTGTTCCTTCTTTCTTTTGGTTAACTGGGCTAGAGGTCTGTCTATCTTGTTTATTCTCTCAAAGAACCAACTTTTGGATTCTATGATTTTTTTTTGTATGGTTTTCTTTGTTTCCATTTTCATTGATCTCTTGCTCTGATTTTGTTATTTCTTCTTGTCTTGCTGGTTTTAGGATCCATTTGTTTGCTGTCTCTCAAGTATTTTTAGCTGCAGTGTTAGATCATTCACTTGTGCTCTGTGTTTTTTTTTTTTTTTTTTTTTTTGTATTGATGTAGGCACTTAGAGCTATAACTTCCCTTAGGACTGCTTTTAAAGTGTCCCATAGTTTTTTTTTTGTGTTGTATTATTCATTATCATTTCAGGTTCCCATGCAATGTTTTTTATTTTCTTCTTTATATATCTCTTCCTTGACCCACATTATTCAAGAGTGTGTTTATTCTCCATGTGTTTCTTGTAGTTGTAGGGTTTATCCTGTTGTTGCATTACTGAGTTTTATTGCACTGTTGTCTTAGATTAGAATGCATGAGATTACAGTTGGTTTCTGGAATACTAGAACTCTCTAGTATTACCAAAGGTAATTTTTAGGTATTACCTAAAAATTATCTCTAGTATTACCAAAGGTAATATTACCAAAGGTCACTAAACCAATAAAACAAATATAGGTCTCCTTGAGTCAAGCAAGACTCCTCCGTCAGCACCAGCTACAGCTCACCTGCCTGGAAATACTGTGCAGCAGTGGCAGCCCCAAATCTAAATGGTTATTAGCTCTCTCCTTGGAGGACTACCATGGCTGATGCCAACAAGCTTTACATCCTCTATGGTTAGGAGATGTTATAAGCGCACAGTAAGACCCTATCATATTTTACCAGAAAAAAAACATAATTCACGGATTAACACACCATCCAAAAATCTGTGTCTATACCAACGTATATACCATAACAATTAGACGTTTAAAATAACCTAAATAATATCTAATTGCTTGTCTTCATTAGTAGGGATGAAAGGTTATCCTGAACAAACTGTTCAGACCCATGAAAGGAAACAGCCAGAATTGACCAGAATCCAAGAACACAGCTCCAGAGAAAGTTAGACTGTTTTGCTGGTCTCGTCCACCTGTGCCCCTATGGAACAATTCTGCGGAAGAGGGGGCATGAAAGAATGTAAGGCCTGCGATTAGGGTGAATAGTGAAAAACTTACAGCAATTAGTTCTGGCACACTTATTGATCAACTTGTATTTAACATCCCAGGCCCCCCCGCTGGATGGTGGGACCCGTCTGTGGGGGTTTGGGCACAACTGGCTTGCAAATTGGTTTACATGAAAGATGCCTGTACTCACAAATCATTACTTATTGTAAAAGAATAAAAATAAATAAAGAAAGTAATAAAAAGTGCTTCACATCATTTAATAATAAGGAAAATATGCAAATTAATGCACTCTCAGATACCAATCTCACTCTGATTATGACTGGCTAAGATCAAGAAAACAAAGACACCAAATGCTGAAGAGGTTGTGGGGAAAGGGGAACCACTCATCCACGCGGTAGCGATGTAAACATTGTACACCACTCTGTAAAGCAGAGTGTAGAACCGCTTAAAAGGACTCAAAATGAGCTTACCGCTTTGGACCTAGTCATCCCACTCCTGGGTAGATACCCACAAGACTCATCCTACCACAAAAGATACATGCACGTCCCATGTTTTTTTTTTTTTTTTCTTTTTTTTTTTTTTTTTTTTAATTTTTTATATTTCTGTATGTGTATGAATGTAACGTTCGCTGCGTGTCAGTGTACTGTCTGCATGCAAGCTGGTGCACCCGTGTCGTGCAATTGCCGCGGAGGTCAGAAGAGGGCGCCAGATCCCTGGAAACTGGAGTTCTCCTGGAATTGGAGTTTCAGACGGTTCTCAGCCGCCATGTGGGTGCTGGGGATCGAACCCGGGTCCTCTGTAAGAGCGGTCGGCGCTCTTAACCGCTAGGCCATCTCTCCAGCCCTTTTTTTGGTCTTTTTGAGACAGGGTCTCCCTGTAGTCCTAGCTGTCCTGGAACTCACTCTGTAGACCAGGCTGGCCTTGAACTCACAAAGATCCACCTGCCTCTGCCTCCCAAGTGCTAGGATTAAAGGCATGCGCCACCACGCCCGGCTCACGTCCATGTTTATTGCAGCTCTCTTCACAATAGAGAAGAGCTGGAACCAACCCAAAGCCCCTCAACAGGCAAGTAGATGACAAAAATGTGGTACATCTACACAATTGAGTACTATTCAGCAGTAAAGAAAGATGACATTATGAACTTTGCAGGTAAATGGATGGAACTTGAAGCCATTGCGCTAAGTGAAGTAACACAGTCCCAGAAAAACAAGCAGCGAATGGTTTCCTTCATTTGTGGATGCCAACACCAAATCCCCAGTTGAAAGGCTAGCTGAACAACATTATTTTTATATTTCTTTTTATCAGAAAGCAACTATGTTGTTATAATATAAATCTCTTAACAGGCTCTAGAATCGACCCACCACTTATTTTCAGACTCTGTAATTACTGTATATGTGTGGAAGGTTTGTATTCATACTTTAGAGTAATATAAAATTAAAGGAGGAAAATGTGAATTCCTAAACATAAAAAAAAGACTAAGAGAAAAAAAAGACTAAGAGTAAGGTGCAGGACAGTTATGGCAGAGTGCATGTCTGGGGTGTGGTGGGGAAGGGAAAGGGGAATATATCTAAAATTGAACTGAAAAATGATGTCTGAAATACACAAAACATCAATAAAAGTATTATATTAAAAATATATGGATGAATTCTCAAGACAGACGTTTCCACACCACTTTCCATACAACTTCTTAGGAATGTGTTGAATTGTGGGAGGTGTTTCGCTCACCAGAGGGGCAGCTGGCTATTCTAAATGCTTGTCCAAGCCCTGATCCACTTGTTCACAAGAAAAAGTTGAAGGTGAGGTACAAGTCTTAGCACTCTCAGTCCTAGATGAGTTTTGATGGGACTAAGAAAGATGGAGTTTCAAGGGCTTTGACATTTCATTCTCTTGTTATATAGCAGCTATAAAACGTCACTAGCATTTTCCTGTCCTCCTTACTGAGTCGTACCAGCAATAGCAGAAATGAGGGTCCCCATCTCATGCCTAATTTGGTAGCTTAACTGGTAAAAGTAGCTATGAGGTACCCAGAACAATAGGGCTCACTTCAGCTGGTTCACCCAAGCAGAAGTCCCTAAGGAGTGATTGAAATCAAGAGCTGCTTCATAGAAAGGTCCCTTCCTTGTAAAACCTAGTGTGAATGATTGCCAAAGGGCATTTTCAAAGTTGTTTCTATAATGCACAATTGCTGAAAATGGAAGAAAACGACAGCTGCTAATGTTGCGGTATTATGAAACTGGATGCCGAACACATCAGGACATTTCACATTTCCCTTAATGAGTCACTCAGGTGCTCACTGGCCAGTTGCTTTCCTAAAGTTAGAGATGAATGTTTTTCCTTATTCAGTGGTCTACTCTATACGTGGCTTTTTAAATATGTGATATTACGATTCTGAAAATATTACTGATGCAGATTTTATTCTCAGACCATTGAGTCTATTTAGATATGTCATGCTCATAAAAGCTCATGTTTATTGAAGAGGGTTATTAAATTTACTGTAAGATTTCATAAAGACCCTTTTAGGTGAAAAATGCAGGTAGAATGGTTTGAGTGGATGCTTTATAAACCTTTTACGAGCAAAAAAATTCTAAATGCAAATGTCTTATGTAGAATATAAAAGCAATTTGTTTTTCTCATTAGGTGCCAGTCGGCTAACACGAGGCTGACAGATTTTTGAGATCTATGAAATCAGAGCCAGCTTTTTAAGTGAGAGCTGCTAGCTGCTTACATTCTCTGTGAAGATGGGCATTCATACCAAGGTGAGACTCAGACATAGAAACATCTGCATGGTTTGGGAATGGTTCTATTTGAACCCTCAATATCTTGTGGAGAAGATCTCAATACATTCAATTTAAAACCCATCCATGTGCACTTACACATACCACATACACACATACACACATATGCATGCACACACGGGAGCACACATGCACACACACGTGCTCACACACAGTGTTTCAAAATGCGGTTCATAATTAAAGATATTCATCACTTTGCTCATTTAAACTGGTACAATAAGAGGATCTCACACTGTTTCTCTTC
The DNA here is from genome assembly GCA_009823505.1 of Rhizomys pruinosus. Taxonomy (NCBI): domain Eukaryota; kingdom Metazoa; phylum Chordata; class Mammalia; order Rodentia; family Spalacidae; genus Rhizomys; species Rhizomys pruinosus. The sequence continues at coordinate 4,088,873 of VZQC01005840.1, forward strand.
ATTACTATGCAAGACCAGAGATTATATTTCTTGATTTGGAATGATGCCAGAGAGTCATTTCAATATTTGAGCTTTATGCATTATTATTAATCATGATGATCATGCACTTTTCAATATTCATGGCACTTCATAACAATTTTTATTAGCTGTTTCTCCTCACAGTTGAATCAGGTCAAGGAAAATGACTTCCTATTCTACTGCAGGTGAAGATGTGGAGACACCGAGGATGCAGTGACTGCTTCCCTCATAGACTATAGATTATTGGCATAGTGTTCATAAAACGTACATTATATTTTTATACTCTGATATTGAGGCTTTTTTTCATGAACTCTCTTTGGAGTTTTTTTGAGGATAAAATTTCATATTAGAAGGTTTAGATGGATTTGGGGAAGAGTAAAAACATCCATTGAGGAACAAAGCGTCGGTTTGATAGATTGTGAATAATTATTGGCTAGGAAAATATGTATTAAATATTTAACCCATGAGATTTTTATAGTAACGCTTTGTGTAAAGGTAACATGTTTTGAGTTAAGTAATGGAAATTGGAATAGAATCCCAGTTAGTGGGTAAGTTGGATATATTTTGTGTTTCAGAGGTAAGTGATAAATCACTGTAGGACAATAACAAGAGCATATGTCTCCAACAGCTTTTCAGAAAAGGGGCACATTCTAAACATAAAGTAATGGATCAAGAAGATAGTGAAGATTTATTTCCTATCTGTTGGCACCAACAGATTTCTTTCCTTTGCCTATTAATGATAGTATGTTAAAATGTTTATATAATAGCCTCGGCTAAAATACAAAGCACATGTACTGTAATTAACATAGCTACAAGCCCCAAAGGGCCATTGACATCAACTTAATATTATCGAGATAGATTGCATCCCAGGAGCCTGGCTACTCCCTGTGTATGAGGAGATTTCACAGCAACACTGCCATAGAGCTTTTGACCACTGCCAAGAAAAGAATTTTACCCTATCAGTAAATCTATGTCCATTGGTATCTTAGTTTTACTACCATGCCACTCTTGAAATGCCTGGGTTAGGTATCTTTTTAAAAGGTATCTCATTAATTTAGGTGATTTGAATATAGTTCAAACCAATGTTTACTTCCAAACATAGAATATTATAAATGTTCTTTTTTATTAAACTTATGGCATACAGCTGGACTTGGTGGAACAATACCTGTAATTCTAGCTACTCAGGAGGCTAAGGCAGGAGGATTCAAAGTTCGCTGCCAGGCCTGGACAACTTATAAGCCCCATATCAAGATAAAATTAAGAGGAATAGGTTGTAGCTCAGTGGTAGAGTGCTTTCCTGGAGTGTATGAGGTCCTGTGTTCAATCTCCAGCAACACACACACACACACACACACACACACAAACACATACATGTTGTGTGAGTTATATTGTGGAGTTATGCCACTTAAAGGGGAACAGGTAATCTTCAGGAGGAACACGGACTACTGCTCTACCCAGAGCAGTATTTAATTGCTTTTTTCTGTGATGGCCACGCAAATTGGATGTTGCCCCTGGCATAAAAAGAAGGCATGGGGCTAGAAAGATAGCTCAGTGTTTAAGAGAACTGGCTGCTCTTGCAGAGGACTCAGGTTTGATTCCCAGCACCCACATGGAGGCTAACAACCATTTGTAACTCCAGTTCCAGGGAGTGTGGACCAATAACATGTATGTTTAGGTCATTTGGGACTATACTTTGAATGGGAAATAATATGTGAATTTGGGGACTCATTCAACAATTTCCTATGGATTATTATTTTTCAAAAATATATTTTTTGTCTTTTTTGAGAGAGGGTCTCCCTGCAGTCCCAGCTGTCCTGGAACTCACTTTGTAGACCAGGGTGGCCTTGAACTCACGGAGATCCACCTGCCTCTGCCTCCTGAATGCTGGGATTAAAGGTGTGTACCACCACACCTGGAAAAATACTTTACTTGTACTTTTAATTTTATATGTATTAGTGTATTGCCTGTAAGTATCTAAGTGCAATGTTGGAAGAAGTCAGAAGAGGGCATTGGATCTCCTGTAACTGGGGTTATAGATGGTTGTTAGCTACGGTGTGGATGCTGGGAACTGAACCTGTACCCTCTGAAAGAGCAGCCATGTTCTTAACCTCTGAGCCATCTCTTCAGTCCTGCCTCTGGATTAGTTCTTGTGTGAAACATAGATTGATAAGACCTCGGAGTAGCATCCTCACAAATGGTAAAAGTCTTCTGCTCTCTCACTTATTGAATCTATTGACCTGAGTTTGGAATGGCTTGAACCTAAACTTCTACAGGGGGATCCAATTCTGATGATGCTGGCAGATTGGGAAGAGCCACAGTGAAACAGGGGAGCAGAGGTCACCCATAAAACAGGCCTAACAGACCTGCTTATCATGTTCAGCAGAGTGTTGGGCCAACAAATGTTTCTAGGCTTGTGTGACAGCAGAGTATACTTGTCCCCGTCACCATATCATCTGCTTTTCCAGCGATACCTTTCCAATGACTGAGCACATTATTCACAGTAGATAGGATTAGAATGTTTTCAGGAATCTTTAATGCCAGTCTATTTTATGAATGGCTTCCTTACGCAAATATGGAATCTCAAATGCATGCTTTTTAAAGATGCTTGTTTACAAAGCAGTCAAAGGAAATAGGCACCACAACTCTTGTTTTGCCATCTGTCTAACCAATGGATTAAAAAAAAAGACATCACATCACATATATACAAAACAAAGAATGTAAGACCATGCCCTCTCAATAGAATGCCTTTAAAGATCTATTCATAGACAGCATTGGTATAAAAAGCGTTAGGGACACACTCTTACAAAGACTTAGAGCAATTCTCGAATGTGGAGTATTTCTGAGGGAAGGACTTTTAACTCCCCTTCTCTCCTTGCTGTAGTGAGTGACATCATAAAATCAGTTGTACACTCACTTTAAATACGCTCTTTCAATTTTCAAAAGATAAAATCAAAGAAGACTCTTTTTCCACCATAATCATATAATTATACAAATTGAATAAATAACAATAGAAAATATGGGATACACGCTATGTGCTATTTATTGTTCAAAGGGGTCTTATGTATTCACTCATTTACTTCTGTTAACTGTAAAGTAAGTCCTTTTGCTAGCCCCATTTTGTTGATGAGGAAACTGATGTACAGAGTGGTCCAGGAATTGCTAAGGATCACATCCCTGGTAAGAAATGTTTTGTGGGCCCAGACATTCTGCTCCAGAGCTTGTATCCTTAACTACTAGGCTGTTTCCTTTTTGTAAAATTCAGTTGTTCTGCTATTGCTTGTTTTATTCCTCCAGTTGTTGACTATGAGTAAACAGCTGCATGCATTGTTTATTTTGGGTATAATCTCTTTTGTTTAAGAACTTCCTCTTGGAATAAGTGGAGAGATGAAAGCTGTGCATGTACTAAACTGAAACTGTGCAAAAGACGGCAGTGAAAAGTGGGCCTTTTACTTGTTTCTTTCTCTCTCCTAACTAGAGGCACACCTGTGTTCCCAATGGCATGCACATCCTCCTAGAAATATTCTATGCGGTATGTATAAACTTGTACTTCAAATCACTTTTTGAAAAAATGGTTGAGTTTTCTAAGTAGACAGTTTTGAACACAAGTCTAAAGTCAGTGACATTAAATGTATCTTGAAAAACCAAGAAACCTGGACACTTAGGTAATCAATTCAGCTGGGCCTGTTGGCTAGGATACTTTGAGCTCATGTTGTCCCCTGCTATGGGAAGCACAGCCAAGAAGGTTATGAATGTGACATGTTTAGTCTGCTGGGGCCCAAGTAGACAATGTGATTAGAGCCCTTGGTCATTCGCGACCTGCAGCATCACTGACTAGTGCCAGCAGATCCTGCTTCAAAGACAGTCTATCCCCGAAGACACTCACACACAGGAGTCCAGTGGGGATTCCACATCTCTGTTAAGATGAGCTCGTGTTTACATGTACAAAACTGGAAAAAAAATAAGGGATTTCAAAGTCATCTGTTTGTAGGAGGTGTATATTCTCAATGATTCATCAGGTCTAGATACTAAGACCTAGAGGCTTAGTTACGTGGATATTGATGATAACCATTTCAGAACAAATTGAAATAACCAACAATAGAGGTTTGGTTAACTAAATGACATCAATTCAATACAATATCATATAGAAATTAAGAAGATAAATAATTTCGAATGACATAGAAGGATGTTTACTATATGTGGCTAAGTCAAAGAGCTGAATCTAGAAAAAACACACCAGAAAAAAATATTTATTGTTTATGAAGAATTTAATAAGAGACACCTTGGGTGAGAATTTGCTAGGTCATTTTCTAACAAGTACGAATCCTTGTTCTTAGGTGGAAGAACAAAAATTTAATGACTTTTGGAAGTATTTTACTGCTTATTTAAAATGTAAACAATTTAGGGGCTGGAGAGATAGCCTAGCAGTTAAGAGCGCCAACTGCTCTTGCAGAGGACCCGGGTTCGATCCCCAGCACCCACATGGTGGCTAAGAACCATCTGTAAACTCCAATTCCAGGATAACTCCAGTTCCAGGGGAATCCGAGAGCCTCTTCTGACCTCCGTGGCATTGCATGACATGGGTGCGCAGACCTACATGCAGACAGTACATTCATACACATACAAAAATGAATAAAATTAAAAAATGTAAACAATTTAACAATGAATACTTTTTTTTGGTCTTTCTGAGACAGGGTCTCCCTGTAGTCCCTGAAACTCACAATGTAGACTAGGCTGGTCTTGAACTAAGGGAGAGTCACCTGCCTCTGCCTCCTGAATGCTGGGAACAATGAATACATTTTATTTGTAACGAAAGTAAAAGAAAAGTTTTTAAAACTTGATTAGTTAAATTGATTAACCCTTAAAGTAACCAGATGCAGATCACCCTCTAACAAGTTATTGTTTTCTTCTTAGCTTTTTTCTTGAGAATATCTAATATTTTTTGAACATCTGCTAGCTTGTTTCCTTCTTACCTTTGAAATTGAACTGCCCATGATCTATTGATTAAAATAACATGTGACCCTTCACAGTGCCCTTTGAATACTGTCTGGCAGGCAATTAATGCTTTGAATTTAGATGTGTTGCCTGAGCCCTATTGTATAATTCCTGGATTCTTTCATGCAGCCTTGATGATAATAATAGCTAATGGTGTTGGATACTTGCTAATAACTGGCACTGGTATGACATCCGTGGGGCATAGGTGATTACTGACTCCTCTTTGCCTATGTGGAAACTGAGGCTCCAAGAAATTGTGCCCCATGTCTAAGGTTTACAGTTGATAAAGTAGAGGAGCAGATATCCTAGAACTTGTGCAATTAATCAGTATAAAAAGCTATGCTGCCATCTATAAGACTGTCTCATCTCTGATTTCATGATCGGAGGTTTTTAAAGCATCTTATAAATCCTATTTTGTAGACAATGAAATTGAGCCAGGAAATGGGTGGTGTGTACGTGCTTGGAAAGGTGATTCACTGAGAGGCAGAAACAACCCAGCATCCCATGGGTCTTGTCTTTGCACTTAGCACTAACTTGCTTTTTAGGAGGACATAAACCACTACAATGTCCTGCATGGCCTTGTGATGAAATAATGGGAGGTGATTTTTGAGCTGCTCAATAATGGAGAAAATGGAAATCTTCCCGCCTCATCTTGCATACCGCTGATTGTGCATACAACACTTGCCCATCAAGATCATTTTCAAAGGATGATTACTTCAGTGTGCCCAGGCCTGCAGGACATAAGTATGTGGGCAGTGATGGTAAGAGCTATAATTATTCTTAATGGGAAAATATGCAGGTAATGACTTGGATGATCATGTATCTGTAATGTATGAGTTCCAAAGCCCAATGAAGTAATTAAGCAATCTGCAAACATGCAGGGGGAAAGGCTGAAGTGAAAAGAACTAAAAAAAAAAAACCTTATGAATAACTGACAAAGTTCTAAAAGAAGAATCATAGAAAAGTGCTGCTATCTATTTATCTGTCTACCTATCATCTATCTCTATCTACCTATCATCTATCATCTGTTCTCTATATTATCTATCTATATCTACCTATCATCTATCTATATCACTATATTATCTATCATCTGTCTATCTATCTATCTATCTATCTATCTATCTATCTATCTATCTATCCATCCATCCATCCATCATCTACTTATCTATATCTGCCTGCCCGTCATATCATAGGCAAATATTACTTGTAAATGCTGTGTATTTGTTGGGGGTCAGTTAACATTTCAAAGGGGGGTGCTTGTTTTCCACAGATGGTGAATTTGCAGATCACTCCATCCTTACCGAGTGCATTTGCTTTCATTAATCCTTCTCTTGCACAAGACCAGCAACAGAAGGAAGCAGTGATAGCACCACCCCAGACTGGAAGTTGGAGACCATAGCTCTGCTCTATGGCAAGGTCCTTTTCCTGTTTCATGAATGAGACCTCTGAGATGCAGTTTGCCATGATATGTTCAAAGGTACAGAACTGGGGTTGGAGGTAGAGATTTCAGATTGGTATTGAAGATGGATAGCTTGTTCTAAGTGTTGAAAAAAGGAAGAAAAGAAAACAATAGGGGGTTTGTGGTTGATCTTGGTGTTACCACATTAGCCTGAATATAGAATGTTTCTGCACATCCATAATAAAAGATTTACTAAAAAATAAGCCTTTCAAATGGGTGGGTGCTGATCAACCATCGATACCAAGCAAACCGATCGAATCCAATGGGTACTTTTGAAGGGAATGCTAACCAATATATTAGTCTTCTAAAAGATTTATGGAATAAAAGGCAGGGAAGAAATGGCTAGCTTAGGGCTGTCCAGGGAACAATTAGCAGCACTTACTATTAAAGTACTTTGTCCTTAGAAAACTTCGAGAGAAAGGTTCCTGTTTCCCTTTGAATTTGCCAGGCCTCTGATGCTGAAAGCAAAACTGTTTTGCTGGGGAGTTTGCAAGATGTGATATGATTAATTCATGCTGCAGCTTTTAAGTTTCAGTACTGTAGTAGGTCAGGGCCATGTTGTTTTCTTTCCTTCCTGTCACTAAACAAAGCAGCTTCAAGCCAAATCGAAATTTCAAGGGGAGCCCTCCAAAGGCTAACAGTAGTGTCCAGGGATGTTAGTGGCCCAGCAGGTGGCAGCCTGTCCTCTGCGTTAATGCTTTGCTATTACCAGGAGGATGCTTGGGGTGAGGAGGCAGGGGATCCTGGCCTGAGATATTTAAAAGCATCTTCCCTTTTTGAAAGTTAGCTGGATAAAATGGGAAGTGAGGACGACAGGATGGTTGTGCTGTCCCCCCGCCCCCTCCTAATCTATATTGCTCAGATACCAGCTGGCTTCTGTGCACTCAGACTGCATGTTTTTGTTTCAGTGTTGGACCATGCTGCAGTGCTACTTTATCTCTCATCATGGTTGGACAATTTTTATTATTTTGCTTTCACTTTGTAAAAGATACTGACTTTTTGGGATAAAAAGGCAAATAGATGCCTCTAATGCACAGGTTTTCACGTATGTGGTCCCCTTTTATTTATGCCATTTGAGTGTATCACCCTCCCTTTCATACCAAGCACCTGTGAATGCAGACTCAGGGCTCTTGGTCCAGCCTCACCTCCAGAGCTCTGCGCTCTCACTGCACTGGGGCCCACACTCTCAGGCTCTGAGGAGATGTCTGGCACCCTCAGGTGGCCCAGTCCACCTGCTGCCTCAGCTAAGCCATGTGTTTCTGCGTCTCCTGGATCCAAAAACAAAGGGAACTGGACTGATTGAGGAAGGAACAGAGCTGATTCTGGTCACCAGACACTGAACTGGTCATATAATTGATGTCACATAATTCTTACCAAAAATGTTGAGAGAATTGGGGGTGACGGGGACAGACTGATATTGTCTCCACTTTAGGGATTAGGAAATGAAGTCTCAGAAACTGTAACACCTGGCACAAAGCCACCGAGCTGATAAAATCTGGATTATAAAACAGAACTTTATGTTGGGGTAGTTCAAATTTATTCCTAGTCCCCCTGCTCCATTTTCAGTATTTATTGGTATTCACCTTTGTGCTGTGTAGAACTGCTGCTTTGTCACCAAAACACACATATTGTGAACTCTTTCTGCCCTCATATATTTTGTTAATTTAGTCTTCTTCAAATTCTTTTAACTATTTCATGAAATGAAGTTTATTCTAAAATGTCAATGAAATTCATTACATTATTATTATTATTTTTTTGAGACAGGGTCTCAGTTAGCTTAGGCTGGCTTCTAATTTGCTGTGAGGTTATGGCTGTTCTCGAACTCATTCTTCTGCTTCTACCTCTCAGGTGCTGGTTACAAGCATGGCTCTCAAAGGTGTTTAAAGCAAGAAATATGCACGCCTGATTTGAAATTTGTGCCTCAGCTACACATATCAATGAATGCAGATTTGTGTGACCATCACTTGAGAGCTAACTGGTGGGCTGATCTTTAAGAGTTCACGTGCATGAATGAAAAGGATGAGCTTAAATCTGTCCCAAAGACATACTTAGAGGTGGGAGGGGAAGACTCAGCTGGAAGTCTGTTTCTTAGATTTCTTCCAACTCAGTCTGATGGTAGAAACCAGGGAATAAAGTCAAAAGAGTGTGTGAAGCTGGCCCTGGTGGCGCATGCCTTTAATCCTAGCACTTGGGAGGCAGAGGCAGGCAGATCTTTGTGAGTTCAAGTCCAGCCTGGTCTACATAGTGAGTTCCAGGACAGCTGGAGCTACAGGGAGACCCAGTCTCAAAAAAAAGACCCCCCCCCCAAAAAAAAGAGTGTGTGAAATCTCAGCAAGACGTGGGGGGGGGGATAATATATTGGGAGCTCATTTTATAAACTAGGTCAGAAAGGTACGAGGGAAAAATAGTTCCTTTCAGTATCATCCAAATACATAAGAATCAGGGACACTGGCATTGGTTTTGACTTGAAGTTTTTGGAGTGTTGTTAGCAAACAAGAATGGATGGTCTTCTCTTGGCACATGAGCTGTAGCCAAAGAAAGCTATTTCATAATCATTCCTGGGGTCGTGCACTAGACAAGTCTCCATTATTCAAAGAGGAAGCAGTGGATGAATGTTCTGTGCTGGGTTTAGGATTTTAGGGCAATGGGCCCTGTCTCGATAGTCATCTGTTATATCATGAGGACAGCCCTTACTTGATCTATTCAAAAGGCAACTCTGCTTCTCATTCACTTAATGGGTCCCTGGAGGTGAGATTCATGAGCAGGTAATGAGCAGGCAAGAAATCTTGCTTAATTAGGTCTTCAGTTGATATTAACATGATATTAACATGATCTGCATTCCCTTTTATTCCTCCTCTCTGCCATCTAATCTATTTCTGAAGGGCAGAGTAATTAGTAGAAGAAAAGGGGACAGACCTTACTCAGGCTCGGTGAGGCGGATATGGCTAATGCTGTTCCAAAAATAACTTCCGAAGCAGAAGGACCTGATTGCTGCTGTCTTCAAATATCTGAAGACTTATTTTGGGGAAGAGGGATTAAGGCTCTAAGTGACTGGAAGAAAAGAATTAGCCCAAAGTCAAGGAGAACTTTCAGACTGATAAAGCCATGTAGAAAAGGGAACATGCCGCTTTGTGTGAGAGTGCGTTCTTTGCCACTGGACATGCCCAAGCAGACATCAGAAGCCATTTTCTGGGATTATCCTAGAAATGGAGAGTTGGGAGGGTAATGTAGGTGACCTTCATGACCTTTCTAACCATGAGAACCCAAGACTTCATAATCATATTATTGGATTGATGGATGTTATTCAATCAGGTAAAAGTAAATTTTTTGAAGTAGAAAATCTTTTTCCTGAGATTCAAAAGAAGTGTTCTAATAGCCCAAACAAATAAAGAAGCTTTGGTTCCTTTGACCCTGAGTTGGGCATAGTAGAGCCTCTGATTCTCTATTCCATATGTTGAATATTTCATAAACTTGCCTAAGATTTTTGCTAACTCCCAATGCTGTTTGACTCTGCTTCTGAAAACAAGTTTGCTATCTCCATTTCATCCCTTCATTATCCTAGTGCAAAGGCCGGCTGCCTTGCTGATAATCTACCCATAGCAATCATTCTGTGAGTGTTTGTAGCAGTTGCCTAAGATCCATAGGCTCCATGATGGGAATTCCATCGTGTGACCTCCATTTTCTGCCTGTATTACCTTTATCCTTTTTCCTTTCTCAGAAAAAGAACAAAATTCTTCATTCACATTAGTTTTGTGAATACTTGGGCTCTTCACATCTTTTACTCTGTATGTGTCAGAATAGGTAAGATGAGGTTTCCATAATCAATCAATTCCAAAGTTCCAGAGACAATCTCATCAAAAATTTATTTCTTACTTTTGGTAGATGACTAATATGAGTCACCAAGTGACTTAGGGATCCCCGGCTACTAGTGGCTCTACCATCTCAACACACCAAACAGTTTTCTGTGTTTCTATCTCAAACTGACAGATGGTGTCATTTCTCACAGTTTTATTGGCCAGAAGATGTCTAATAGGACTTCAGTACTTTTAATGGGCTTTGGCACACAGAGAAACCATAGAGTATTTGGTGAGTATATAATTTATGTCTCTTATCCAATGTAGAAATTTTCTCAACAAAAAGTAGATTCCTCTCCTATAGGAATTCTCATGTCTATACTAAACAAATGACATTTTCTTTTTCAGCTTACATTCCTATGCTCAATTTAATTTGGCCACAATTCAGCAATAGCTGCTGAGATAAATCTTTAAATTACAATAACAAGAATTCTCCTTAGCTGAGATTATATTTATGTTTGTGGTCTAACTTAATGGGCATTACTCGAAAGGTTTAGATGAAGCCACAACTATCCAAATGTAGTACATTAGATTAGCCTGTAATCGCAAATTATTTCTGGCTCAGAAAGAAAGTAATTATGGTGATATGACCTTTATTCTTTTAGTTCCTCCATGCTTGTGTTTTCTGAGCTAAGACTTTCTTTAGCTCAGTTTGTAATAGTTTTACATGTCAATAGGTTTGAATGTCAGTATTTTCACTATTAAAGAATGAATTACTGGGGCTGGAGAAATGGCTCAGTGGTTAAAAGCACTGGCTGCTCTTGCAGAGGACCCAGGTTTGGTTCTCAGCAGCCACATGGCAGCTAAGAGGCATCTGTAACTCTAGTTCCAGGGAACTCGATGTCCTCCTCTGAACTCCAAAAGCTTTGCACAATATGGGTGCACTTACGTACATACAGGGAATACACTCATACATATAAAATAAAAATAATAAAGTATTTTTTAAATAATGTATTTTTTACTTTAAAGTAAAGATGCTTGAAGAATATTTCTTACTTTTAACAAATTGGCCATAGAAGAGAGTCCTTCTAATCAGGTTTTAATGATTTCTTTAGCCTGTCTTCACAGATTGCAATTCAGTCTTCAAAGCGCAGCCTAGAGATTTTTGCTTTTTATAAGTTGTATGTTAATGGTCACAGAACCAACTTTGCCCCTTGATTTTTCATAATTATCATTTCTGTTCCATGACATTATTCTGTCAGTGAGGTATCTTTATCTCCACTTTCTAAAAGTTTACTTTTAATTCAGTCACTTTCCCTTGTCTACTCTTTTGTCTAGTTTAGTAAACTTTTCTGAAGTTGAACTTGTACTTGGGCAGGATGCCTCAGCCAATTTCTATAAAATGTTTAATGTCAACACAAGTTAGAAATATCTTAGGAACATATGTTGTCTTAAAATACCATATTCATGCCAAAGCCAAACACATAGTTCATCATAGCAGTCAACTACATAAAACCAAACAAAACAGGAGCACTCACTAAATAAATAATGTAGTGAGAGCCTTTCCAGTGTTGTGTTAGGCATGAAGTCTCTGACTCTGGCTTGTCTGTCACTGAGGATGTTAAGATCTAGTGAGGTCTAAAAACCTCAGAAAATGCTCACCCAAGTGATAGCCACAATTCCAAGACCCCAAAATGTAGGTTTTGTGTTGACTGAGAATGAAAGCAGCAGATTTCATAAAATTGTGCATGTGGTGTGAGGAGAAGGTAGAGAAACAAAGGGCCCAGAGTCTGTGGTCGTGACGGTTCCTTCAGTGCTTCACCTGAACATTTACAGAATTCTTATTAAGTGTCAGGTATTGCGCGAGGTGCTAGGGACAGAAACAAGAAAGGCAAAATGTCCGTGTGTGAGGAGTTTGCGTTCTGTTTTTCTAACACAATAAAATTGCATCAATGATTCAAGACTAGACCTCCATGTCATGTGGCATTCTTCTTCATTGGCTCTATGTTCTACAAGTCTATGTACTCAAAATACATTCTTATTTTGTCTGAAATGATTTTCACATCAGAATCTTTGTATTGTTATGCCATATAGTTCCCCTTGCAATGAATAAATCTTGTCTTGACAACAATTTTGTTATTTGTTAATTTAGAAATTATTTTGCATAATGTAAAGTCCTGGATGGAAGGCCTGTGGCCTGGGTAATGTGGAGATTGTCAGAAGAGGGAAGAGCTAGGATTGGGAAGATTTGGGGGGTTTGTGAGTTGCCAAGGTTGAAGGGCATGGAAGAGAAGAGGTTCCAGAAGTGGTGATGGAGGGTCCTCATATGAAATGGAATTCCTGTTATATGGTTAGAAGGATCTTTTTAAGTGAAAGGACAACTTGAAAAAATAGTATGGAGATTAAGGGAACAACCTAAGAGCTAGCCAGCCCTCAGCAATAGCAGAAGCCATGTCACCTTGCTGTTGCAGGAGAAGACACATATTACAAGAGCTCATTGAAAATCAGTGCCACAAAACAGGGACCACTGGCCAGGAACTGTGATATGGAGGAGACTGTCAACAAAAGTGGCTCTGGAGGAAGGAAGATGGGAAGAAATACTAGGGGGTCTCCCACAGGAACCTCAGCTGGGTCAAGTATAACCAGAAGCCAGCTAGTAAGAGAACCCAAGTTGAATCTATAGAAGTCAGCTCCTTGAGTCACTGGGTGGAAAAAGAGAAGGCAGTGGATGTCGGTTGGAAGCAAATGGAAAATCATGATAAGTGCTTACAAAGAACAAATGTAGAACATGAGAAAGTACAGAACAGGGTAACAAATTCCTATCTACTCACCACCCAAAGTTAATAATGAAAATGCTTATGGTATGGAATGCACTGTATATTCCATTATTTAAAAGAATCCTATTCTCTAATTGAATCATTTTCTGCTGGAGGAAAGTTTTCTGCTTTTTGCAATCAGTCTTATAGGAAGTCATATTTTATACTAGTTCTCTCTCTCTCTCTCTCCCTCTGTGTGTGTGTTATGTGTGTGTGTTGTGTGTGTGTGTGTGTGTGTGTGTGTGAATGTATGCCACATGTCTAGGTACCTGTGGAGGCCAGAAGAAGGTGTCAGATCCACTGGAGCTGGAGTTATAGGTGATTGTGAGGTACCTAATGTGGTTGACTGGAACCAAACTCAGGTCCTCTGGAAAACCAGAAAACATTCTTAACCACTGAGCCAACTCTCCAGCTCCAGACAGTGTAGATTTACTGAAAGTTTCATACAGAAGAATGAAGACATGATTCACATTGCACATGGTCAAGGATTTCAGTTAAATATCTCTCTTAAACTGGACTCTGCTCCCAAGATTTTCATCTGAACATAAGCCAGATAATTGGCTTGTGCACTTACTCTTTGCAAAGTCATATTCTTGGTGACTTCCTCACAGATACTTGTGGACATTTCTGGAAATGTACAGAAGAGGATTGGGGCAAGTGTCAGTGGTAGATGATTGACAGCAGATGAGGCTGAGCTTGCCAGTTGTCTTCTCCGATACGCTGGCATGTTGCAGGGAAGTAGTAGAACTTCTGACTGCTCTTCTCCCTAGCTGTGAGCTGAGATAATAGCACTTTATTCTAATCTGCTTTCCTACCGTTATTCTTCTAGTTGACTAGAGAATAAATTCCTGTTTTCCAGCCATAAGAAAGGGGGTAACTTTCTATGTGAAAGGTGTTGGCCTCCTCTTCACTGCCCTAATAGCTCTTATTGGTGAGAAGTCATCGGTAGGCTCTGACAGGCCTGAGACAAATTTCCCTTTGTCAGCAGGATGAGCGTCCTAGTTCACTTTCTGTTGCTGTGATAAGCACCAGGCCAAAATCAACTTGGAGATGAAAGGGGTTCTTTCACCTGACAAGTCACAGTCCATCATCTAGGGAAGGCAAGGCTGGAATTCAAGGTAGGAGCAGGAAGTAGAAACAGAAGCAGAGAGCATGGAAGAACACTTCCCCTGCCTTGCACAGCTCCACCTTCCCCTGGGATGGCACCACTCACGGTCGCTGGGCCCTCCTACATTAGCAATTAAGAAAATGCCTTAAGACATGGCCACAGGTCAATCCCATGGAGGCAGGTCTTCGATCCACCTCCCCTCTTCCCAGGTGACTCTAGTTTGTGCCAATTGACAAAAGCCAACTAGCACAATGGGCAATAATTTAATAATTTCCCCACATAAATGCCATGTAAATGATTAAGTAATATACAGAGGAACAACACAAGCACTGTAGTGTTGGGCCATCTACCTTCTCGGAGTGTCTACCGTGTTTTTATATATATTTTCTCAATTCATGTAACACATTTTCAGGCAAATATTACCAACAACATTTAACAGGTAAGGAACCTGGGAGGAAGGGAGGCTAATTTATTTGTGTCAGCCATATAATTACTACATAGTAAAAGACTAAATCACAAGTCTCTGAGACACTGTTTGTGTGTGTATGTGTATGTGTGTGTTTTTGCTTGAGAACAGACCACGCACATTTTGTGACTAGCCTCTTTCAGTTACCAGTCTCCATGTTTCTTTCATAGAAAGCTTGCTTGCTGGCTGTCCCATCAGCTGTGTGATATGACCTGAACTTCTGTGCCTGCTGTCTTCCCTGTAATGTTAGAAACTCGATGTTCTTTTCACAGTAGCATCTGTTTGTTTGTTTGTTTGTTTGTTTATTTTGAGATAGGGTCTCCCTGTAGTCCCAGCTGGCCTAGAACTCACTCTGTAGACCAGGCTGGCCTTGAACTCACAGAGACCCACCTGCCTCTTCCTCCCGAGTGCTAGGATTAAAGGTGTGCACCACCACACTCTGCAGTAGCATCTTTTCTAACCCAAAAGTTCATTTCTTCTATGTACAAAATAAAAGACTGGGGCTGGAGAGATGGCTCAGCGGTTAAGAGCACCGACTGCTCTTGCAGAGGACCTAGGTTCAATTCCCAGCACCCACATGGTGGCTAAGAACCATCTTTAACTCCAGTTCCAGGGAATCCGACACCCTCTTCTGACCTCCTCGGCATTGCACGACATGGGTGCACCAACCTACATGCAGACAGTACATTCATACACATAAAAAAAAAAGACTATGGAGTTTAAACAAAGATTTAGATCAAATACCATAAAATTTTCATTTGGAATCTGAACTAAATGCGCATATACACACATGCATATACTATTTAATGAGAAATAGAAAAATAGGAAATGAGTGGTCTGGTATTAGGATTTAGTTTAACTTTTGTGGTTTCTGAAGTCACCATTCTGTTGAGTGGAAATTAATATGGGGAAAAGTGGCTTCACGCCCCTTCAGATCTGACATGGTCTCTGTATCATCACTAAAAAAGATAGATGTAGATCATGGTTACTTTAGGGCTAAGAAGCAGGAAAAATTCCTGCAGTGTGGCAGACACTGAGTCAGCAACACCCCACTTCCTTCTGTCACCTGAAAAGCTGCGTGGGTCAGTTCTCTCCTCATCAGATGACGTAAACACAGCCCGCGTGCCGTCTTGCTCATGTCGAGCTTTGCGTGGCATTTTTGGAATAGTTTCTTTTCTTTGCCCCGTTTAGCATCCAACTTTCTCACACTTTATTGGTATAGAAAGTTACCTCCTCTCCAAATTGTTAGGCTCATGGGAAAATTTGTTATGAAAGTCCTAGCTGGCCTGGAGCTCGCTCTGTAGACCAGGCTAGTCCTGAACTCATAGACATCCGCCTGCCGTTGCCTCCCAAGTGCTAGGATTAAAGGCTTGTGCTACCACATCATTTAAAGTAGTCTATTAAAAAGATCTATTAGTTTTTATTTTATGTATGAATGCCTATATGTATGTATATATGTTGTTCTAGTTTGTCTTCCATTGCTGTGACAAAACACTCTGACCAACACCAACTTGGGGAGGAAAGGGTTTATTCAGCTTACATCTCCTGGTTCATAGTTCATCACTCAGGGAGCACAAGGCAGAAACTCAGGGCAGGAACCTGGAGGCAGGAGCTGAAGCACAGGCTATGGAGGAATGCTGTCCACTGGCTTGCTCGCTCTGGCTCATGCCCAGCCTGCCTTCTTATACCATACATAACTACCTGCCCAGGTGGCACCACTCATTGTGGACCGGGCCCTTCCACACTGCTCGACCATCAAGACAATACTCCACAGATGTGGCCACAGGCCAATCCAATGGAGTCAATTCCCCAGTTGAGGCTCCCTCAACCCAGGTGTGTCAAGTTGACACTAAAGCTATCCAGCACATATGTGCACCACGTGTATGCTAGTGCCCTTGGAGGCCAGAAGAGCATGCTAGTTCTCCTGGAACTGGAGTTAACATGGTTTTAAGCCACCTGTTGTGGGTGCTGGGAACTGAACCCTGATCCTCTGCAAGAGCAGCAAGTGCTCTTAATCTCTCCAGCCCTTTGCTTTCTTTCTTTTCTTCTTTTCTTTCCATTTTCCTTTTCTTCTTTCCTCCTTAAGTTTTGGGATTATAAGTGTGAGACACTACACCCAGCTTTGTTTTCAAATATTTAACTGTTGATCTTTCATTGAACAATTCATGAGTCATATTAACTACTGCGATTTTTCGTAAAGCCTTCACAATTTGCTATATTCCAGTTCTTTGTAAATTTTCAAGAATAACATCAGTTGATAATATGAAGTGACTTGTGTTGTAAGGGGGATTTCCTTAGTAAATGAACTGAGGTGTTATATGTAAAAGATTTAATGTCTGCCCTGTCAGAAAGGGCAATAAATGTTATTAAGTAAAAGAATTTAAAAAGAGACTAAACAGGATGTGCTCTGGTCCATAAAGAAGATCAGGGGATTGACCTTGGATCCGAAGGTCAAGTACATCAAGTGACTCCAAGGGTAGTGCTCTTTATTCTACTATGCACTCAACTCCTCCCCCTTCCATTCCTGTCAGTTCTTTAATTCTGTCTACAACAAATGTTCAGTAATAATCATAAGTGTTGAAATGCATTCTTTTTTTTAAGTTTTTTTTTAGAATTTTTTAATTTTTATTTTATTTATTTATTTATGTGTGTGAATGTATTGTCTGCATGGAGGTTTGTGCACCTGTGTCGTGCAATGCCGCGGAGGTCAGAAGAGGGTGTCGGATTCCCCTGGAACTGGAGTTCTCCTGGAATTTGAGTTACAGACAGTTCTCAGCCGTCATGTGGGTGCTGGGGATCGAACCCGGGTCTTCTGCAAGAGCAGTCAGCGCTCTTAACTGCTAGGCTATCTCTCCAGCCCCTGAAATGCATTCTTTTTAAAAATATTTTATTATACGTATATGAGTGTACCATCTGCCTGGATGTAAGTGTACCCGTGCTGTGTAATGTCCAAGGAGGTCTGAAGTAGGTGTCAGATCCCCTGAAGCCGGAGTTAAGGATGTTTGTTAGCCACCATGTGGGTGCTGGGAATCAAACCTGGGTCCTCTGCAAGAGTAGCCAGTGCTCTTAACCACTGAGCCAACTCTCCTACCCCCACATTTTTTAAAAAAAATGTTTTATTTATTTATTTTATGTGTATGAGTGTTTTGCCTGCATGTCTGTGAGTGCTCCAAGTGCAGTGTGATGCCCACGGAGGCTAGAAGATGGCATCAGATCTCCTGGAGTTGGAGTAATGGATGATTGTTAGTTGTTAGTTGCCTGGTGGGTGCTGGGAACTGAACCTAGGTCTTCTGCAAGAGCAGCCAGTGCTCTCCAGCTCCCTGAAATGCATTCTTGAGGGAGATGTTATAAAGACTGGGTATGTTTGTGACATAGAGTAGTTCTGGACAAGTGTCTATGTTTGGGCAAGGTAGACAAGAGAGCTATGAATTATGAGATTATTCTCCCCCTTTCCAAATCTGACAATCTGTTAAGTGTGATGTGAAACTCAGCCGTAGGAGAGGCCTGCCTCCTTGTCGAGGATGTAGATCTTCCCTTCTTTAGAAAAAACAGAACTCCATATTTTTGAGAAGTAAATATAAAGACCTAGCAAAAAAGATCAAATGATTTTGATGGTTATTTCTCTTTGAGACAATTCATCATAGACCAAGAAGCCATAAAACAGAACTGAAAAAGTGGTTCTAACCTACACTAATGGGTGTTGTTTAGTATTTACTTCTGTCAGTACATTAATCATGTCCTATGCTTCACGCTAAAGTTATATTTTAAAAATCCCTAATGATAACATTGATGCATTGTCTTTTGTTGTGAGTATAAAGACTTAATTTGATGAATAGAAGTTAAGAAAATGTTTAATCTTCCATTATAGTATAATGATTGAGATTCATCCATCTGCTCCCAATAATAATAATTTATCAAGAATGAGCATGCTTATAAAGCTAAGAAGGCATATAACAGAAACTGGGCTCTTTTCTGCAATTCAAAAAATTTTCTTCTTGTCTTCTTTGAATGGATTCTAGGCTTACTACAGATTCCATTCTCCTACATCTTCCAACATTTCCATGAATTCTACTTGGAGGAATTTAACAAATAGAAAAGGACAAAGACTTGTAAACATTTCAAGCACAAATGTTCTCATTTCTGCCTATTTAGCAGCCCTGTGGAGACTTATCTTTCCATCTCCTTTGAAGATTTTTTTTTTACTTTTTTGTATGAAAGAAAACATGAATATTATTTTTTCTACTTTTAATCTTGGCCTCAGGTTTTTAATTAGAGGTGAATTTTCTGGAATTTGGATGGTTGGGGTAAACTAGAGCAGCAAATTAGGTTTTCATTATGCGACATATTATTTGGGTTTTTAAAACATATTTTAGCCTTGGGTGGGTGACAGAATAGACAATTCTGTAAAACCATTATAGTAACTTTAGTGTCCCTCCAAGAGGGAGGACTCCCCTTATTAGTTGGGAACCAAGAGAATCTGATGAAACATGAGGAATTATCAATGTTCAATAAGTACATTGATGAAATTAGATAGAAAGAGGTCATGCTTCCTTTGTGGACAGAGAAAATACCTAAAAGGAACAAGATCTATTGGCAGAAGAGAAATTATGTCCATATAGGTATAGATGAGCTTGCTTATGTGGGGAACGACTTCCAATTCTATGGTCAAGTGGACATATTATAAAATAAAATGCTTTTCAGCGGGGCATGGTGGCGCATGCCTTTAATCCTAGCACTTGGGAGGCAGAGGCAGGCGGATCTTTGTGAGTTCAAGGCCAGCCTGGTCTACAGAGTGAGTTCCAGGCCAGCCTGGTCTACAGAGTGAGTTCTAGGCCAGCTGGGGCTACAGGGAGACCCTGTCTCAAAAAGACCAAAAAAAATAAAATAAAATAAAATAAAATAAATGAAATGATTTTTTTAGAGTCTGAGTGTTTGATCGGATTAGAGAGTCACAGATGTCAGTGGCTGTAGAGGAGTATGACTGGCAGCACCGGCAGCACTGGGAAGAAGCTGGCCTGTATAAGAAGTCCAAACACTCCCATGCTTGCCACTGTAATAATTGTTGCATTTTCTTTAGATCTTTTTTTCTGATAATGAATTGTAAAGAATTCTATTGTAGAACAATTCTTTGGTATACATATATTTAATCACTTATTAAAGACAAATGCAAACTTGCATACTAATGAGATGAATTTGTTTGCTTTTATATAAAGATTAAATTTTGGATGAATTTGATACTTCAGGACACTGAACATCCTCAGCATTTTTCAAAAATTGATCAATATTTTGATTTTTTTAAATCACCAAAGAATCCCACTTTATATAAATACATGGTACAAAATGGCAGAAATATATGTAGGTTGCTTTCAGAGATTGTTGGAAATGCTCTTCTAATCTCAAGCCAAAATTCATTTAACAATTTATTTTTTGATACTCAAGTTAGCAGCTCAAACAGAAATTTTTATTTTATTTATTTTTTTGAATTTTTCATGCATTTCATACAGAATATCCTCTTTATACCCGTTCTCCATTGGCCCCTCCCACAGCCACTCCGCACTGGAATGCCTATGTTCTGTCATTTGTGTTAAGGCCTATTATCAAACAGCAATTTAAAAAATGAAACCTTCTAATACAGTGCAAAGATACACCAATTTGATCTATTCTGAGGAATGACAGTAGAAAAATATTAAAAGTCTTTGTTGCCTGTAATTAAACCATTATGCTTCTATAGGATCAGAAAACTTTGTAAGTACAGAAAACGTACTTCAGTTCATAACACAGCTGTCTCAGATCTGAGCTGAGGCATTTGATTGCGTGGTGTGATGCCATCATAGTCCAAGTGTGTGTGTGCTGTGCTCGAGCCAAGGCTGCAGTGAAGCTGTAGATGCAGCCGAATGAGCGTTCCAGAGGTACCTGGGATTACTTGTGCATTCGATCACGGATTTCTGGTCTCATACCTTCAGAAAACTTTCATCGTTGCCAAGTTCTTGGTGACTCCCCACTTTCAGTCTTGACTCACAGTTTTAAGAGACTGTGGCTCAGACCACAGTAAGTGGCCAATGACTTGGCAGCAGGAACATAAGAGCTGTGTTCGAGTGTTGCTGGAAACCTGTAGCTTCCCACTGCACTGTCAGTCAAGAAGCCTTAATAAGTGACAGCTCCAGGCTGCACCCTGCAGGGGCTGGGAAAGGGGAAAAGCAACAGTGCTCCTGGCTGGACTATTACCTGTGGCATCCAGAGGCCTGGGCTGCACTGCCTGAAGGGGAATGTGGGAAATGAAGCTGACCAGATTCCACCACATACAAGTAAAGCTACTTTGCAAAGAAATTATTTTCAACCTACAGCAAAGTTGTAGCAACAGTGTGGAAAATTCATGTCTTTTTTTTTTTTTTTTTTTTTGGTATTTTTGAGACAGGGTCTTCCTTTAGTCCCAGCTGGCCTGGAGCTCACTCTGTAGACCAGGCTGGCCTTGAACTCACAGAGATCCACCTGCCTCTGCCTCTCGAGTGCTGGGATTAAAGGCGTGGGCCACAACTTCTGGCAAGATTTCATGTCTTTTATGCAGAATTACCATTTGTAACATTTTGTCTTACCCTTCTGAGAGTCACATGTCTGTTGTGGCTATATTCTCTATGGAATTTGAGAGCGTTTAATGAAAAAGTGTTGTACACTCCAGGACTTTCTGAACTACATTTTCTTTTTTTTTGAGACAGGGTTTCCCTGTAGCCCAAGTTGGCCTGGAACTATGTACACAGGTTGGCCTCCATCTCATAGAGACCCTCCTGCCTCTCCTTCCCAAATGCTGGGACTAAAGTCATGTGCATCACCACATCTGGCTCTTGGTATTTTTGCTTATTTGCTTGCTGGGTTTGAGAAGAACATGCTTTCTTGTCTGTCAGTGTCACTGTCACAGAGTGCTATAGGCATGGCAATTTATAAAGAACAGAAGTTTGCTTCCCTAGTCTAAGATCCTGTTCCAAGATGCTGCATTCCTTGGTGAGTCCGTGGGAGGGGATGAGCACAGTGCTCCATGCAGAGGGAGAAATAAATCATTATGGTTCATTTTCAGTCCGAGGTGTATTTAAAGCACATCAGAGAATCACAGAGAAGCAGGAGATGCCAGGCCCCTGCCTTCCCTAGCTGGCATCTGGTATCTGCTATCTAAGTATTTGCATTCCATCCTAGGGTTGAAAGTTATAGAGAGTCTGTGATATGACTTTCTTGTACTATGGGCTTTTATACATTTGGCTTCTCTCTTCCCAAACACTCTTCCTGTGGAATTAGTGTGTAATCCTTTCTTTCCCATTTTAATCCTCCTATTGAGTATGTGTGCATCTGTGGATAGTTGTCACTACTTCCACACATCCAACATGGACACATAGTCCTTCTGTGACCTGTTTCTTCTTGACATTGTTTCCAGTATTTATCTGTGTTAATAAAAGCAGCTTGGACTGTTACAACTGTTGCAAAGTAGATGAATACACCATAGTTTATTTGTCTGTCTCATGATGATGAACATTCAGGTTCTTTCCCAATATTCAGCTGTTAAAATCAATTTGCAAGAACCACCTTCTGCTTGGTGACCTGAGCATTTATTTGAGGTTCTTTCCTAACATCTGTTAGAATAGAATAGAAAATGTAAATCATGAGGCATGCACGTATTTGAATTTTCTAGATACCACCAAATTGCTTTCCTAAGTGTTTGAGTCAGGTTACCCTTCTATCAGCATTCTATTTCCATTTTCCTATGTCCCTGTAGCTTTGTATTTTTCCCAATTGATAACATTCTCTAAAGTTTTTAATATCAGCAGAGATCTAAATGGCCTCTCGAGGTCCTGTTTCCAGCTCACAAAATGAGATCCACTATGACACTTCAGTTCTACTGTAATGTAATAATTTTATCAATTGCGCTTGACTTAAATGGTAGCCTGGTCCATCCTAGCCCCAGCCTTTTGAATGTTGATATTCTTGGAATTTTTGGTGATGTAATAATATTTCCAGAATTTTCTCTTTTTTTTCTTTTTTTGTTAAATTTCATTTTTATTGAATTTTTGCACTTTTTTCTTTTTTTCTTGTTAGTGAGCTTTTGTGCATTTCATACAATATTTCTTAATCAAGTTTATGCTCTTCCCCCATCCATGCCCCACCCCCTACTCATGCACTCTGCCTTACATGTTAAGTCCTGTCTTGTATCTTTTTCTCAAGTCTTTTTTTAAAACTTTTTTTGATGCAGAAGTTTGCTGTTTGGGTAAGTTCTTTGAGCAAGTCTTTTTGTTGCTGTTGTTCCATTTATTTATTTGTTTTTTATTTTTTTCTCCAAAACGTTCTGGAATCACCAGCTCCATCTCAGCATCTTGAGTGCTGGGATCACAGGTTCCATCTTGGCCTCTTGAGTGGTGGCATCACAGGCTCCAAAAAGTTCTGGGATCACCAGCTCCATCTCAGGGTCCGAAGCTTTATCTCAGCATCTTGAGTGCATCTTGGCATCTTGAGTCCTTGGATCACTGGCTCCATCTCAGAGTCTTGAGTCCTGGGATCACTGGCTCCATCTCAGTGTCATGAGTCCTGGGATCACTGGCTCCATCTCAGTGTCTTGAGTCCTGGGATCACCAGGTCCATCTCAGAGTCTTGAGTGCTGGGATCCATCTATTTCCAGAATTTTAATACCAGATACCTATCAGGAATTTAGAACATAATGGTCATGTGTAATTCCTTCTCTTCACAGGAAGCAATAGTATATGGCATATAATCTATATGTGGTGGAATATTTTTTTTGTAGGGCCACTGGCCCTCTGCTAGGAGGTATGGGAAGCAGAGATCATGTCTGGGTAGTATAACATGCTTTGTAGAAGTCTCTGCCAGTCTTGATTTTCTATGACCTTAACTCTCCATTGAAAAGAGAGAAATCAAAAGACCTCACAGACCGAAAACAAATCCCATACCTGGGGAGCCTCATGGACAAATATAAACATTTCTATAACTGTTTCTTCCAGGATGGAGAAAAGTATCCTAAGAAACACTTCACCAGGCAGAGAAATGAATTTCCATAAGCCGGGGTAAACTTGATAAAAGATCTTGAAGTTAAGAAAGCAGACTCTGGGGGCTGGAGAGATGGCCTAGAGGTTAAGAGCGCCGACCGCTCTTACAGAGGACCCGGGTTTGATCCCCAGCACCCACATGGCGGCCGAGAACCGTCTGAAACTCCAGTTCCAGGAGAACTCCAGTTCCAGGGGAATCCAATGCCCTCTTCTGACCTCCGCGGCATTGCACGACACGGGTGCACGAACTTGCATGCAGACAGTACATTCATACACATACAGAAATAAATAAATTAAAAAAAAAAAAAAAGAAAGCAGACTCTGAGGTTTGAACAAACACATTTTTTTCAAAGCCAATTTTTATTGAAGTTTTGTGCATTTCATATAAAATTTCTAATCAAATTTAGACCTGTGCCCTCTTCCTTGCCCCCCCAACCAGAGCTCATGCATTCTGCCAAATATGTTTTTAATCTTTTTCTCAGTCTCTTTTGAAATTTTCAATGCAGAAGTTTACTGTTTTGAGCAGATCACTGTTTCAGTCAGTTCTTTGACCCAGTCTTTTTGTTGTTTTTGTTGTTGTTATTCCTTCTAATTTGCATCACTCCAAAATATGCACATATGCATGCCACATATATCATAGGTTTTAGCATCTTCAGCTTATGATTTTTTTTCTTTATTAGGCTGAAAGGTGTCATGTTTAAAGTCTCCTCCTTGGCAAGCCCAAACCACCATCAGTTCTGCCCTTGTGTTCCGCACTGGGGTTTTCCCTTCCCATGGTCACCAAATGAGGTACAAACACATTTTTCTTTTTTACCAACTAGCTAGTAAAGTTGCTGAAAAGCAACTTGAAATAATTTAGTTTTTAGAGCACTAGCATCTAATAATATAGTTTATTTTTACAGGAAGCTGTAGTCACATAAAAAATAAAGAAGTAACATAACATATAAGAGTAAAGTCAAAATAACCAGAGGAGAGCCCAGTGGGGAAGCCCGCCTGTCCTCTCTGGCTCTTTCTGAGTGGCTCAGTTGGTGTTAAACCTCAAAGAGAGTTTTTCCTTCATTGACCTTCTGTGAGGAAGTAGAAAGCTGAATTAAACGTTGTTAAATGAAAATGAATGAAGGTTTGTAGCTAGAGAGACTTCTGAATACTATTTTATAGTAAATCCCTCAAAAGACAACCATGCAAACCTTACTTTAAAAGAGTGTGTGTATGTGTGTATGGGTATATGTTCACATGTGTGTGCATAGATGTAGAGGCCAGAGGGCCACTGCCTCCTTTGAGACAGTCTTTCATTGACCTGGAGCTCACCAAGTAGGCTAGTCTGGGTGGCCCGTGGGCTACAGGGATCCTCCTAGCTCTGCTTCCCCAGCACTAGAATTATAAAAGGGTGCTGTCCAAGCTGGTATATATATATTTTTGGTCTTTTTGAGACAGGGTCTCCCTGTAGCCCCAGCTGTCCTGGAACTCGCTCTGTAGACCAGGCTGGCCTTGAACTCACAAAGATCCACCTGCCTCTGCCTCCCAAGTGCTAGGATTAAAGGCGTGCGCCACCACGCCCGCTGGTATTTTTATGTGGGATCTGGGGATTGATCTCAGGTCCTTATGCTTTGCAGGACAGGGCTTTGCTGAGTAAGCTGTCTCCACAGCAGGAACCCTACTTTTTAACACCTTTCTAGTTAAGTTCAGTAGAGAGACAAGAATACCTGTGCAGCTTCAGGACAAGGCTTCCTGAATCAGGAATGGAGACAAGGTAGTGGTTGGGTCAGAGAAGCTGACAAGCAGTGGCTCACGGAGACCGTTCTAGGTCCTTAGGTTCCTGGGGAAATTACAGTTTTCCACCTCCCCATTTCAAAAGCAGAAGTACTTTAAAGCTTAATGTCTAAGTAATAGCTTGAGCAGCATTAGCATACACGAGGACGTCTATGTGTCGGAACGTCTTGAAGTCTTACAACATTCCACAACATTTGTTTCATTTTGCTGATGGGGAAACCGAGGTGCAGAGAAAAGCTAGGCTGTTTCACACTGCCAGTAAGCAGCAATGCTGGGATTTGAAACTGTTCTAAAATCTTGTGTTTAACTATTGGACCTCTCTCGTCTAGCATTGTTTACTCTCTCTGTCTAGTTTTTATACAAATCAAAACCACACAGCTATAGATTTCAATTCCAGCGACCATTCCCACTTGGTTGAGTTATCTTCTAACCATTTTTAGTAAACCAATTCATCAAATAGAAAAATTAGTTTTAAAAAAAGGTTGTCATATCCTGTTTATTTTAACAGACAAATATAATTTTAGCCATGTTCTTTTGATGAAAACATAAAAATATTGAAAGTGTAAATAAACTATCAGGCCAACCAAATAGTAATTATTTTGACATTAAACAAGATATCCATCTGCTTTCCCAAGTAAATAATCTCTGACAGCATCTAAAAGACAACAAGGCAGAGAAGCGTTTGGGGCACTAATGTATGCACTCCATGAGGATAAAAGAAGCAAATGCTGGTGGATCAAAGGGGCTCAGAGAAATGAGTAATGTAACACTCATCTCAGATTAAACAGCCATCTCCATGACGGGATGCAGAGTTTTGTCCACTCCACTTTCTTTAGCAGCTGGAGGAAGAGAAGCAGTGTTCCTGGGAGAAAGAGTTAGGGAGGAGGAAGGCAGAGAGGACCCATGAGAGGCAGGGAAAGAGAACTAAGAAAAGCACAGAGGCCATCTTGTGTTCTGCCTCCTCCTCTGCTTCAGGGATAGATCGGGGTCCGTCTGGTGCAACCCCTTCTAGTGTGAGATGGCACTCAAAGCCCTTCACCTTAATCCTTGTGTGTCTGTGTTTTGGAGTAGTAGTGTTTAAAATGCTGGGAAACAGGTGATGAAAACACTAAAGCATCTGCAGAAGACAGTGAGTGCACAACTCCACACACAAATAGGACATCAGGCTATTCAAGGTTTATCTGAGGCCTACCCATGTGCTTTGAGCTATTCTTGCTTTACAGGTCCCAGAAACAACCTCATTTTTGGAAACTGTTCAGCCAATCAGTGTTGAATAAGCATCTCAAGTGTGCTTGGTACTAGTGGGCACAAAAGAAAAGTGAAATGTATTCTTACTGAAGAATTCAAGAGCTTATGGCTAATTTAAATACAAACCCTCAAATACATGGAGATTAAATCCCAATTTGAAGTAAAAATAACTGAGAATATTTGGTACTCAACCATGGATAATCAGGTCTCAGACTTTAATTATCAGAATCACCTGGGGACTTGTGAATGCACAAACTGTGGTCCTGGCCCAGGATTTCTGATTGGGTAGATATGGGGAGAAGCAGAACTTGTGTTTAAACCTGATAATGTGGATGTTGCTGGGTGGGGCCACAGTTGTCACTAGCAATCTCACAATGGAGATTCTATGGTTATCTCACTTTACAGATGAGGAAGGCAAAGTCCACAGAAATGAAATAACTTGCCGAAGGCCACACATCTACTAAGAATGCTAAGAAGCTGAAGCCCAAACAGGCAGGCAGTTTTGTTTCAAACTGGGAACTGAAAAATGTTTCCTTGAAGGGTCACATAATAAATCTTTTGGCTTGCAGATTCCATGCAACCTCTGTTCCAATTGTTCAGTCCTGTTGTTGCAGAGCAAAAACATCCACAAACAGCACAAACTAACTGGGCAATGCTGTATTTTAATAAAGTTTTATTTGCAGAAACAGGTGTTTGGCTGAGCCCTGCTTTAGAGCAGGGATTTTAAAGCTCTTCCGGCTCATGACCCCCCTTCTCCCAAGAGACATTTTTATTTGACCCTGGGTATCTAAAATAGATATACAAGTCAAACATTTAACTGATAGTAAATCTTAAAGAAATTTACTTCAAAGCAATTCTTTGGTATAAATATAATGTTATGCCGGGTGTGGTGGTGCATGCCTTTAATCCTAGCACTTGGGAGGCAGAGGCAGGTGGATCTTTGTGAGTGCAAGGCCAGCCTGGTCTACAGAGTGAGTTCCAGGACAGCTGGGGCTACAGGAAGACCCAGTCTGGAAAAGACAAAAAAATAATGTTACCACTTACTAAAGATGAAATAAAATCTCTGTATTAATGAGATGGAAGTGCTTGTTTATCTTTACAAAAAGAAGGAAATTTTGGCTGAATATTTGTTACTTCTGGATATAAAGAAAGAATCTTTAGCATATTTTAGATTGGCTGATATTTTGATTTTATAGTTAATCAATGTTGAGAATGCTACTTCATGTAAATATGCAGTATAAAATCATAGGAATATATTTAGGGAAATTCTGTTCTAATCCCAAACCAGAATTCATGGAACATTTTTTTTTTTTTGGTTTTAATTTTTTTTTTTACATTTTTTTTATTGATGCTTTGTGCATTTCATACATCATTTTCCAATTCAGTTCAGGCATATTTCCCTTTCCCTTCCCCCCCCACCCCCACCCCAACCGAGATCATGCATTCTGCCATGACTGTCCT
The DNA here is from genome assembly GCA_009823505.1 of Rhizomys pruinosus. NCBI lineage: Eukaryota > Metazoa > Chordata > Mammalia > Rodentia > Spalacidae > Rhizomys > Rhizomys pruinosus. The sequence goes on from VZQC01005840.1 coordinate 4,117,043, forward strand.
GCATATTTCTCTCAGTTTTTTTTTTTCATTTTTTAGCTATAAGTGATAATCCATGAGTACAAGCATCCTTCATGTAAAACCAATTTTCAGGCTGTTGTGCCTAAACCCCCACAGCCCCACCTTCCAGCGGGGAGTGAGGGGTTGTATGTTCAATCAGGTTAATCAAATGAGGGTCCAGACTACATTGCTGTAGTTTCACCCTTCACCCCAATCGCAGCCCTTACATTCTACCATGCCCCCTCTTCCGCAGATTATTCCCTGGGCTTAGAAAAGGGGCACAGGTGGATGAGAAGCAAAACAGTCCACTCTCTCTGGAGCTGTTGTCTTGGATTCTGGTCAATTCTGGCTGTTTCCTTTCATGGGCTGACAGTTTGTCCAGGAATAACCTTTCGATCCTACTAATGAAGCACAAGCAATTAGATTTATAGGTATTTAAACAGCATTAATAGTTATGGTAGGTTACTTTGGTATAGACACATATGTTTAGATGATATGTCAAGTCAGCAATTCAAATAGGAATTTTTAAAATCAACATTCTAACACAATATAACATCAAGATATAGAAATTTTATACTTACATGCTGAAGAATAATAGGAAAACAGTAAAAGTCTTTGTTTTCTGTAATTAAACCATTATATCTCTATAAGAAATTCAAGAAAAGATGTGAGATAGTTAAAGAAAGGAATAAAGTCAGCACTTTGAAAGATACCGATGCTCAGACTATGTATACCTTCTCATAAGACTTCTCCAAGTACCCAATTCATGTGAGCCATACAAGAGTGTCCTCTGTGTCACTTCATTTAGAAGTGCTGCTGTAAAGGGTCCATTCTAGAGGGACTCAGAAAACCACATCTCAGTGGACAGCATCTGTGGTCTGGTTAATGAAGGCTCACATCTTCCTAAGTGCAAAAGTCAGGCAGAAATATAAAGGGCTTGTATACTCCCATTTAATCATGCTAAGCACCAATAAGTACTCTGAAAAGTGGTTGTTCCTTTCTGCTTAGTTCCCTCACCTTTAAAATGGGAGTGATAATATCTACCCCCAAAAGATCTGAAGATGAAAGCATGAAATGTTGGAAATGGTATATGACACAGAGAAAGTGCTGGACATATTATTGTTATTGCCATACCTACCCTTCTGAAACCCCATGGTGTATACGGATGACTGCTGTCATTATCTCATTTTCCAGGCAGGGAAAGTGAGGCACAGTGAAGTCTCATTCCCTTCCCCCATAGCTTATTCTAGAAGTAGAAGCTCCCAACTTTTATTCCAAGTTTCTTTTCATCAGCCCAGAGCCAAAATGGTTATTTCCCTCTGTGCTCTTTAAAGTCTTTTGGAGTCTTCCAGTAGGTTCTTCTAGGGTCACTTTTCTAGGCCAAGGATTCTCTTCCCCATCACCCTCTCATAATGAACTCCACCTTCCCCAGTCCAGTGTGGTTTTTCAAGGAGCTGCCAGACACATGGGATAGATGTGATGAAATGGGGCCTTTGACATGTTTACAAACACCTCTCACTCCAACTTGGGTAAGGGAACTAAATGGAAACAGAAGAACCCTCCAGTCTTATTTTCAAGATTTCTGGAGGAAACAGGAAGTAGAGTGACAGCTCATAGGAAAAGCACATTGTTGTGTGTGATGCCCTCACATTATACTTGAGACCCTTTTCCTAAGACTAAGGCTGGCATGAACACTTTACAGTTGCATGGTGCTTTCCAATGAGAAAGCACCCTTCCATATATAATAGTTCACTTAGCCCTCTGACAGCCCCTTGAAATGATACTCCTATAGATCACTGGACAGGCCCCTAGGGGTTAAGTGAGGAGCCCAGGATTGTACAGTAGGCAAATGGCAGAGAGCATAAAAGCAACTCTCACTTCTTGGGTCAAAATGTCTGAGGGCTGCAAGCTTGTGTGGTTGGATCAGAGGGAGAAATGTTAGACGTCCTGGGTGATTTGAAGAAGGCCTTTTCTGGAAGTTGGAAGGCCAGGGATGACCTAGGATGAAGGATGCCAACTCGGCTTTTCAGTCAGAGGATGTTGAGTTTGCTCCATCCCAGTCTGCATAAGGAGCAGCAGAATTATTGATCAAACCACTGGGCCAGCCAGAGGAAGGGGAACACCCAAGTTGTGGGTAGATTCAAAATAGCAGGTGGGGTAAAATAGTGCCCTCTGGTGGACATGTCTGGTAGTGAAGGCAGTAGCTGACCCAGCCTTCCAAAGAGGTTAATCCATAAATGAGATTCGTTGTAAGGGGAATTTACTAAGAAGTATTCTTCCTGATGTTTTTATGGGTATTGATGTTGTCATAGCTACCATCCCTCTATAAATGGACTTAATTACACACACGCACACACACAATTTATATATACCTACTATTTATTTAGTTCTTTTCTGTATGCCAGGGACTTTAGAGTCATTATTTCATTTGTTTAATTATTCTGACATTTTTAAGCCCTTTTTAGTAGTTGAGTAGTAAGTTTGCCAAAGCCACCCAGCATATTAATGATTCAAACTCAAGTGTGATTTCAAATTCCAAGTCCATACCCACTGTGCTGCCCTATCCCTCAGAGGATGCTATCTTTGCTAAAACAGCACTGTGGTTGTGCACCGGCACCATGAGGATACTTTTCTAGCTTATGTAATTATTTCTGTGATAAGAACACTGACCAAACTACCTTGGGGGGGAAAAGGTTTATTTTGTTTTACATCTCCCAGGTCATTGTTCATCACTGAGGGAAGTCAGAGCAGAGGGTCAGAGCAGGCACCTAGAGACAGGAGCTGAAGCACAGACCATGAAAGAATGCTGCTTACTGGCTTGCTCCCCAGCCTCTGCTCAGGCTGCTTTCTTATACAGCCAAGTCCAGGAGTGGCACCCACAGTGGGCTGGGCCCACCCACATCATTCAAGAATCAAGAAAATGGCCCACAGACATAGCCATAGTCCAGTCCAAAGGAGGAAATTCTTCAATTGAGAGCCTCTCTATCCAGGTGTGTGAGGTTGACAACATGCTGTGTAGCATGGAGACTTTAAAATGTTCCCCTAATTCCCCGCTTCAGAAGCATCACATCAAAATCTCTGATCACAAGGCCTCTGAATCTCTAGTCTAAAAAACATTCTTTCTTGTCAGTTCTATGCAGATGGATCTGTGAATTGGTATCTATAAATCAAGGCTGCCATGTCTTATTTTCCAGCCTTGTCTCATCTATAAGTTTATTTACTTATGAAGAAGGGCACATGTAAGTAGAGGCAGGCTATAAAGTATGCTGAACCATGGATGCAGAAAAGGATTTTGATAAAATCCAATATCCCTTCATGATAAAAATCATGGTGAGGTGGCAGGGGGAAGCAGACCTCAACATAATAAAGCCGTATACTACAAGCCTATAGCCAACAGTGTACTAAGTGAAGAAAAACTCAATGAATTTCCACTAAGATGAAGAATAAGGGAAGGGTGGTCCCTTTCTCCACTCCTACTCAACATAGTGCTTGAAGTCTGAGCTAGAGTAATAAGTCAAGAGAAAGAAATAAAGGGGCTACAGTTAGAAAAAGAAGTCAAGGTATCCCTATTTGCAGATACGATTCTTTACATAAAAGGCCCTATAGACTTTACCAAAAATCTATTAGATGGGGCAGGAGAGATGGCTCTCTGGTTAAGAAGACTGATTGCTCTTGCAGAGGACCTGGGTTTAAGTCCCAGCACCCACATGGTGGCTAAGGAGTGTCCATACCTCCAGTTCCAGGGGCTACAACACCCTCTTCTGACCTCTGAGGGCACTGCATGACACGGGTGCACTTACGTCCATGCAGGCATAACACTTATACACATAAAATAAAAATAATAAATAAAATAAAATAAACAATAAATAAAAAACCAAAAAAATCTATTAGAGCTGACAAATAACATCAGTAAAATGGAAGGATACAAAATTAACACACAAAATTCAGAAAACTTCCTATATACCAATGACAGACTGAAAAAGAAATCAGAGAAACAATCCTATTCATAATAGCTCTCCCACTGCAATTACGTAGGAATAAAATGTAACTAAGGAGACCTCTACAATAAAATTTTATTTTATTTTATTTTATTTCATTTTATTTTACTTTATTATTTTGGGACAGGACCTTCCTATAGTCCCAGCTGCTATGGAACTCCCCATGTAGACTAGGTTGGCCTTGAACTCACAGAGACCCACCTGCCTCACACAGCTTACAATAAAAACACATGAAGGAATAAATAGAAAGACACTAAAAGATGGAAAGACGTCCCATGCTTACATGCTACAAGAATTCCTATTGTGAAAATGACTACCCCACCAGCAATCTGAAAACTCAGTGCAATCACAATAAAAATACCAATGACATTCTTCACAGACATAGAAAAACAACCCAAAAATTTATATGGAAGGGCAAAAGACCAAGGATACTCAAAGCAATCCTGAATGAAAAGAATCCTGTGGGAGATATCACTATACCTGATCTTAAATTATACTACAGAGCTGTAGTAGTAAAAACAGCATGGTACTGGCACAGAACACACACACACACACACACACACACACACACACACACACACGGAATGCAACTGAGGACCCAGATATAAATCCTCACAGCTACAGCTACCTGATTTTTGACAAAGATGCCAAAAATGTAAACTGGAAAAAAGAGAGCATCTCCAACAAATGGTGCTGGGAAAACTGGATTTCAACACCAAGAAAAAATTAACTTGGAACCTTATTTCCTACTATGACCAAAACTCAACTCCAAATGGATCAAGGACCTCAACATAAGACCTGACACACTGAAACTGCTAGAGGAAAAAGATGGAAGCACACTTCAACTTACAGGCACAGTAAGGACTTTCTAAGATTCCAGTAACAGAGAAAAAAGAACAACAATCAACAAATGGAATCTCATGAAACTAAAAAGCTTCTGTACAACAAAGGAAATAGTGAAGTAAGTAAGTAGGCAGCCCACAGAGTGGGAGGAGTCTTCTATCTGATAGGTTAGTGTCAAGAATATACAAAGGGAGAGTAAAGGTCCCACCTCCAGGACGGATCAGAGAGTAAGGGACCCACCTCCAGGACGGACCAGAGAGTAAAGGACCCACCTTTAGGAAGGATCAGAGAGTAAAGGACCCACCTCAGGATGGATCAGAGAGTAAAGGACCCACCTCCAGGACAGATCAGAGAGTAAGGGACCCACCTCCAGGACGGATCAGAGAGTAAGGGACCCATCTCCAGGACGGATCAGAGAGTAAAGGACCCACCTCCAGGACGGATCAGAGAGTAAGGGACCCACCTCCAGGACGGA
>VZQC01005840.1:4137647-4198590 GCA_009823505.1 Rhizomys pruinosus
GCTGTGGATTTATTGTATATGGCTTTGATTACATTGAGGAATGATCCCTCCAGTCCAATTCCCCCTAGGACTTTAAGCATGAAGGGATGCTGGATTTTGTTGAAAGCTTTTTCTGCATTGATTGAGATGATTGTGTGTTTTTTGTCTTTCAGTCCATTTATGTGTTTTATGATATTTATTGATTTACATATGTTGAACCATCCCTGAATCTCTGGTATGAATCCAACTTGGTCATGATAGATGATCTTTTTGATGTGGGTCTGTATGTGATTTGCAAGTATTTTGCTGAGAATTTTTGCATCTGTGTTCATTAATGATATGGGTCTATAGTTTTCTTTCTTGTTTGTATCTTTGTCTGCTTTTGGTATTAGAGTGATGCTGGCTTCATAGAAGGAATTTGGGATATTTCCCTCTGTATCCTTCTGAAAAGTTTGAGTAATAATGGTTGTAAGACCTCTTTAAATGTTTTATAGAATTCTGCTGTGAAACCATCTGGACCTGGGTTTTTTTTTTTTAGTTGGGAGGCTTTTTATTACATCTTCAATTTCCTCACGTATAATGGGTCTGTTTAAGCTGTCAATCTCTTCTTGGTTAAGTTTTGGTGAATCCCAGGATTTAAGATATTCATCCATTTTTCTTAGGTTTTCAAATTTAGTAGAGTATACGTTTTTGAAGTATCTCGAATGATTGTCTGGATCTTGTCTTTATCTGTTGTGATGTTTCCCCTTTCATCATGAATGCTCTTGATTTGGAGTTGCTCTTTCTTTCTTTTGATTAATTGGGCTAGAGGTCTGTCTATTTTGTTTATCTTTTCAAAGAACCAACTTTTGGATTCATTGATTTTTTTTGTATTGTTTTCTTTGTTTCTATTTCATTGATTTCTGCTCTGATTTTTGTTATTTCTTCCTGTCTGTTGGGTTTAGGGTTCATTCTTTGTTGTCTCTGAAGTGTTTTTAGCTGCAGTGTTAGATCGTTTATTTGTTCTCTTTGTTTCTCTGTTTTTTTAATGTGGGCACTTAGGGCTATAAATTTCCCTCTAGGACTGACTTTAATGTATCCCACAGGTTTTGTTGCGTTGTGTTGTCTTTTTCATTTACTTCCAGGAATGCTTTTATTTCATTCTTTATTTCTTCCCTGACCCACTCATTATTCAGGATTGTGTTGTTAGTCTCCATGTGTTCTTATAGTTAGTAGGGCTTACCCTGGTGTTAATATTGAGCTTTATTTCACTGTGTTCTGATAGAATGCATGGAATAATTTCAATCCTTTTGTATTTGTTGACTTTTTTTTGTGTCCCAGTATGTGGTTGATTTCGGAGAATGTTCTGTGGGGCACTGAGTAGAAAGTATATTCTCTGGTGTTTGGGTGGAATATTATGTAGATATCTGTGAGGTCCATTTGGTGTATTGTATTGTTCAGTTCTGATGTCTCTCTGTTTATTTTTTGTCCAGTTGACCTACCCAAGAGACTCAGTGGAGTATTGAAGTTTCCCACTATTAGCGTGCTGGGATTAATCTGTGTCTTGAGGTCCTGAAGGATTGTGTTTATAAAGTTTGATGCACCAGAGTTTGGTGCATAAATATTTAAGATTGTGAAATCTTCTTGGTTAATTGTTCCATTGATAGGGATATAATGGCCCTCTTTGTCTTTTCTGATTAATTTTACTCTGAGTTCTATTTTGTCGGATATTAGAATAGCCACTCCTGCTTGCTTTTTGGTACCATTTGCTTGGAATACTTTTTTCCATCCTTTCATTCTAAGATACTGTCTGTCCCTGAGGGTGAGATGGGTTTCTTGGAGGCAGCATATAGACCAATTCTGTTTCCTAATACATTCTCCCAGTCTATGTCTTTTGATTGGTGAGTTTAGACCATTAATATTTAAGGTTATTACTGAGAGATGTGTGTTATTTCCTTTCAACTTATTTTTTGTTTGCATTCTTGGTCTAGGTATTTATTTACTCTGTTATGCTTTTGGTAATTTCTCTCTTGGGTTGCTTAAGGATAGTTGCTCCTTTCCTCTGTTCTTTGAATTGCTTCAAATATTTTCTGAAGTGTTGGGGTATTTTGACATGTGTTCTTTCATTTGGTTTATGTCATGAAAGATTTTTCTTTCTCCTTCAACTATGGTTGACATTTTTGCTGGGTATAGTAATCTGGGTTGGCATCTAAAGTCATTTAGTACTGGGAATACTTTGGTCCATGTTCTTCTGGCTTTCATAGTTTACACTGAGAAGTCAGGTATGATTTTGATGGGTTTCCCCTTATATGTAACTTGTTTTTCTCTTGTGGCTTTCAGTATTTTGTCCTTGTTTTGAACATCTAGTGTTTTAACTATAATATGGTGTGGGGAATTTCTTTTCTGGTCTTGTCTATTTGGTGTTCTATGTGCTTCTTGTATTTGTATGGGTTTGTCTTTTTCAGTTTGGGGAAGTTTTCTTCTATTATTCTGTTGAAGATCTGATCAATACCATTCTCTTGGGATTCTTCTCCTTCCTCTATCCCTATGATGTGGCAGTCTGGTCTTTTCATAGTGTCCCACATTTCCTGGTTGTTCCACTCTTGTGTGTTTTTTTAATTTTTCCATAATCTTTACTTGAGGTTTTTAGCTGCACTGTGTTATCCCGTAGGTCTGATATTCTCTTTTCTGCTTCTGAGGACTTTTCCTATCCTTTCCTGCTAATTGGATTAATGTTCAATTTCCTTTTTCATTTCATCCTGTGATTTCTTCAGTATTTCCACTTCCTTTTGGAGCATTTCATTCTCTTTTTGTAGCTCCTTGCTTTGCTGGTCAGTTTCTTTTTTCCTTTCAGCCTGAGATCTTTTCAGTGTTTCCACTTCCTTCCAGACTTTATCATTATCTCCCTCTAGTTCTTTTCGGAGTTTGTCAATCTCTCCCTTTAGTTCTTTTGGAGTTTATCATTCTTTCCTTCTATTTCCTTCATGAGTTTTTCATTCTCTCGCTTTAGTTCTCTGATTTGTTCTTTATAGTCTTTGAATATCTCTACAATTGTTCTTCTAAGGTCAGTGTCTTGGTTTCCATCCAGGGTGATCTCATTGTTGGGATCTTCTATAAGACTCGTTGAGTTTGGTGGGGATTTATTATGAGCTTTTCCCATATTGTTTTTCTGTTTTGTCTTTGGCATGTGGATTTGGTTTTTTTCCCCTTTGTTTGTTTGTCTTCTGTTGCTAATCTCAAATGTCAATATGGAGGATGGGTTGGTCAGTCGGTTTGCTTCATGCTGGTTTCTTCCTCAGCTTTGGCTGTGCAGCCTCGAATCACTGACACTGCTGGATCGTCCCAACCACAGTAAACCACAGCACCAAAATCAGCTTATACTTTCCACCACAGTACCAGTAGCTTGGGGGGGGGGTGGCTGTTACTCCTTGGCCCGTGCTGGACCCCCACCTGGCCCTGAGTGTATGCACCACTGTCTGTCCTTCTATCCACGCACACAGTTCCTCTCTATGGTTCTAGAGGTGGGTGGCAGATGCCCTTGGTGGACAGCAAGCCTGCGCACCAGACACCCACCTGGCTGACTAGTGTGTGCCCTGCTGTCTGTTGTGAGGGGCTTTTCTTGCCTACTGCAGTAGCATGCAATTCTGGATGTCACTTCCATTTCCCTCATTCTCTCTTCATGTTTAGTCACCCACTCCTGAACAACCTTTCTCCAGGGACTCCCATATCCTAGACCTGATGGACATGAGCAGCTTGTCACAGTCTCTTCTCATCATTCTAACATTCCCATTCACCCACTCCAAGCTTCCATCTGAAGGAAATTTAGTTGCTTGCAGCCTCTATTTTCTCACTATCTTTCAAGCCCCTGCTGGCTCTGTTTTTTCCTATTCAGCCTAGACACTACTTGTTGAAATCCTTCAGGTATTTTCTCTCTGCAACTCCCAGTTAAGGTGCCTTTCCAGGGCACTATTCCAGAAAACACAGACCTGTTTGGGCCTTTGGAGGCCTTGGAGGAGAAAGCCACACATCTTCCCTGATTCTGTCCTCTGACCTCAGCGCCTGCTGTTTCCTGCTCTACAGTATTCTGTTCTTTCCTCAGTTTCTCCCTCTGCATTTCTCAGAACATTTCATGGATCTCCCCCATCAGGTTCCCCTGGGACCTGTTCCACACTGATTGGATCACAATGTCTAGAGAGATATCTAAAATTTTCCATATTCAACAAGTCTTCCAGATAATCCGGTCCTCTATCCTGTGTTTATTTCCAAGTGTCTTCCATTCTGGCACTCAATTATACACTCATACCAACAGTTAAAATATGAAATACTTTGGCTCCCATTGCTAAACACCACTCCCAAGCTCCTGGAGGGCTACAGACCCCTCTAGAGATGTGTCTGTATCTCCCTGGGTCTGAAGCATTAACTACTCTGTTCTGGCTGGTTTGACTTTCATGATTGGAGGAGATGAAGAAGCTTTTCCTGCATAAGGCATATTGACTGCCTGATGATCTGCCATCTGTTCTCATCCCAAGTTCGGGGCCTATAAATGGAGTTAATTCTCAACATAAAACAACCAGTGACATGCTGGGCTGACAGGAGAACAAAGGGAATTTTCCCCAAATTAGTTGCAAGATATGTCATACTCTATCAGCATGCACCAGGAACCACAGGATTGGATTTTGAGTTTCCTGACCCATGCAGGATTTAACTTCTTTCCAGAGACTCTAGGAGTTCACTTCTAAATGGCTCCTGGAATAATGAAAACGACTGGCAACTCTAAGTGTAGGATCTGAATTGCACGACAGAGGGTGGAAAAGGCAGTTGAAAACCCATAGATGCCAACATCCTGGAGCTGAGGCACTGTGAAAGGCCGGAGAACTAACAGTTTGATTATGCCCCATGGGAGCCGCCAAAGACACAGAGACCTCCACTGAGGTCTTCCCTGACACTGATGTGGAGTCTGGTGAAGGCTCTTGTCTGGAAGTCAAGGAGATGGAGCTGCAGAAGCAGGTACATTGATAGCAGACTCCTAGATATGGAAACTGTAGAAGCCTGGTGTCAGAAATTGACTTCGGAGGACACAATGCAATGGTTCTAATGAGCAGCAAATGTGGAGGGGCATGCTACTGATGCTTCTATGGACAAACAGATCGGCAGCAACAAGGTACTGCTTTAATCTGTACCATCAAAAGAAATCAAGGGTACGCAATGCATTTGTTTCTTTGGACTGCTGTAACTGTGCCATAAACAGGGTGTCTTAAAAAAAAAAACAGAAAATTAAAAACCTCCTTAACCTAGACACAAGCATGTATCTGGTCTCTCAGAAAGAGTCTGCAGCAGCCTTGGCTACCTTTGTGGAGCTCAGTACCAAAGCCAAGATGCCCATTGTGGGCCTGGGCCTGTGGAGTCTCCCCCAGGCCAAGTCAAGGAAGTCTCGGAGGTGGCCATTGTTGGCAGATATCGCCACATTGACTGTGCCTATTTGTATTATAATGAGAACGAGGTGGGAGAAGCCATCCGAGAGAAGCTCAAAGAGAAGGCTGTGAAGCAGGAGGACTTCTTCATTGTGAGCAAGCTGTGACCCACCCGCTTTAAGGGAAACTGTAGAAGGAAGCCTTCCATAGAACCCTCACAGATCTGAAACTGGACTCTCTGGACCTCTATCTTATTCACTGGCCACAGGAACTTCAGCCCAGGGGGAAGGAGTTATTCCCCAAAGATGGTAAAGGCAATGTTTTCACCAGTAAAATAACATTCTTGGATGCCTGGGGAGGTCATGGAAGAACTGGTGAATGAGGGGCTAGTGAAACCCTGGGTGTCTCCAATTTCAACCACTTCCGGGTTGAAAGGATCTTGAACAAACCTGGACTAAAACCTAAACCAGTGACTAATCAGGTAGAATGCTACCCATATCTCGCCCAGGACAAACTGATCCAGTACTGCCATTCTAAGGGCATCACTGTCACAGCCTACAGCCCACTGAACTCTCCAGCTAGGCCTTGGACCAAGCCAGAGGACCCTTCACTATTGAGGATCCAAAGATTAAAGCAATCACTACAAAACACAAGAAAACATCAGCTCAGGTTCTAATTAGGTTCCATATCTAGAGGAATGTGGTAGTGATCCCAAAGTCTGTGACATCCTCATGCATATCTGAGAACTTTCAGGTCTTTGACTTAAATCGAGTGTTGAGGAGATGGCCACCATTCTCAGTCAGCTTCAAAGAAACTGGAGGGCCTGTTTGGTGCCTGAGACCATCTATCGAAGTTTCTTTACAATGCAGAATATCGAAGCTGTATCACCAGAGGAGATTGCTGAGTGGACTCCTATACACACTTGCTGATGCACAGCTCACTCATTTTGAATCCTACCTATTCCATCCATGGCTGCCTGACATCATGCTATGCCCACATTGATATAGGCCAAGATCTAGGTGATGCTGTATTTAAATCTGGTGGCCAACCACGGGTAGACTGTTCCATGGAAATGTGACTCAGAGAAGCAAACCACAATTTATTTTACTGATCTGATCTTACTAAATGTCAAACACCAAGATCTCTGATAATACTAAGGATGTAAACACAAAATAATAAAAATAACAGTAACAAAGAAAAAACCCATAAATTTATTCTTATAGTTCTAGAGGGCTTAAGTGCAGAATCAAACACTAAGAATATCGGTTCTCTTGCACGACACGGGTGCACAGACCTACATGCACACAGTACATTCATACACATACAAAAATAAATACAAATTTAAAAAAATATATTAAAAAAAAGAATATCGATTTTCTCTGGAGGCTCCAAGGGAAGAACTGTTCCATGCCTTTCACCCAGCTTCCAGGGGTTTCCGGGCTCTACTGTGCTCCTTGGCATCACCACATCGTGTTCTCCCTGTATGTCTGCATCCTAACATGCTGTCCTGCATGTGTTTGTGTCCAATGTCTCTCTTGTAGGATAGCTGTCATTGGACGAGGGCCTAATACAGCATGAACTTGGGTTATGCTCACAATTATCTTTCCAAATCATGTTGCTTTCTGAAGTTAAAATGGCCGTGGGTTGGGGAGCATCGTTATTCAATCTAGTAAAGATGGTCAGAAAGCTGGGGGAAGCTTTCCTAACAGAAAGTCACATGTCTTTTCCATTTTCTGCACCTGAGCCAGTTTGGGAGTCTAGAATATATTGGCTGGAGGAAAGGCTTGGTTCTCTGGTGGAAGGAGCTTGTAACACTCAGCAGGTGCATGCAATAATGAATCTCCTAGATTTTTTTTTTAAAGAAGTTCACTGCCATTTGCCTGAGTGAGCCCCAGGTAGTTGAGTACTGAGTGCCCAAACATTTCACGAACTATTATACACAGACTACTAATTAATGTAAATATACAAGGACCCTGAGCTAATCACCTTTCGATTAAAATGTAGGCATATTACAGACAATTAACAAGTGAGTGGAGTCCTTGCCCTGGTGGACAAATTGGGTCTGTGGACCCTTTGGTGGTCATTTTCCCAGTCCCTGAATATATAATTGAAAAGGACACACTTGATCCTATTTGTATATGGAATTCTTGGCTGAGTCTCAATACAGCAACTTTGAAGGTCGATAAATGACTTGATGAAAAGTTGGCTGCATTTTATTATTTCTACTCTGAACCAACCAATGATTTGTCCCAACAAGAATAGATGGGCGTCAGTGCGTGGGTTCACTGGTTTGCTTTTTCCTGGACCTCTACCAGCACCACTATTTGAAGGTTTACAGAGTCTGATCCACTGGAAATGAGATCCTATATGTTCCTTCAGGAGACCCATTTTCTAGCAAAGGAATGGTGGGAGAGGACCCATGACCCTGGGACTCAGTGCATTATATGCTGAACACCTCAAGAGCAGTAGCTGGACAGCCTTAGAATGGACTGCTGAAGGCACAGCTAAAAACGTTAGCAAGGACTGATACTGCAGAAGGGTAGGTGCTGTCCTCTAGGCCAGAACTTCTTTTTCTAACCACGACTCCTTTTGGTTGAGAAATTTTTGTGATTTGGGGTATACAAATATATAAAATGGGCATATAAATCATTTATACTAATAAATAATAAAGAAATTAATTTAAAAACAATTCTTTGGTATATTTGCAGTTTTACAAAAACATTGGCAAACTAATAAAATTAATATTTGTTTTTACATGAAATATCAAATCTTGGCTGAGTTTTGATACTGCAGGCTATGGAGCATTTTCAACATTTTTCAGAATTATTAGTGTTTTGGTTCTATAATTGTCAGTGCCCAGAAAGCTGCTTTGTATAAACACAGTACAAAATGGCAGAAGTAAGTTTAGGGAAATTCCAGAAATTGTTTGTAATTCAGTCTGATTCCAAGCCAACATTAATGGAACAATTTTTTTTTTATAAAACTCAAATCAGCAACCCAAACAGCAATTTTAAATATCAAACACTTTAACACAATTTAATCCAAAGATATGCTTAATTTGATACATAAATGCTGAGAAATGATGATAGGAAATATTAAAAGTCTCTTCTTTCTAGAAAACCATGTGCTTTTATAAAATCACTTTGCATATACAGCAAGACCACTGTGATTCATACCAGGGATTGACCTTGAATCTGAGCCAATGTTTCCAGCAGCATTTGTTGAAGGTCTGGGGCATGACAGCATGTACAGGGCAGAGTGTGTATGTTGTATGTTCATAGCAAGGCTGTGGCGAAGGTGTACAAAGCAACATGCATGGGCATGACAGAAATACCTCAGTTCATTACACATTTGATTTTGAGTTAACTGTGGGTGATTGCACACCTGGAGACCATTTACTATCATCAGAATTTTCACGACTTCCAAATCAATTACTCAACCCCATATGATGGTGTGACTTGTAGTTTAAGAAGTTGGATTGTAAGAGGGCCTTGGGATGTAGCTCAGCACCTGCCCAGCATGCAGGGGGCATGATCTCCATGCTCCGAACCCTTGCACTCAGGAGGAGGAGACAGGAGGATCAGAAGTTCTGGGCCATCTTTGGCTACACAAATTTCAAGGCCAGTCTGAGCTATATGCAGACACAATGCCACCCTAGAGTGCACGTCTTCAACCCCCTTAAGTAAGCAAGCGAAGGTTGGGGAAGAGGAGAAATACTTCATAGAAGAAGAAATACAGATATGAAGCTAGGGCATTAGACTTAACATTCCTTGTCAGCAAATCAAATGCTCGACAGTTAGGGTGGCTACTACCACCAAACCACCGAAACAACAGCAGCAACTGCAAAACCCCAGAAAATAAGAAGTTATTAATGAGAACATGGAGAGACCGAAACCCTGCTCTAAGAATGCAAAATGGTGCCGGGCATGGTGGTGAATGCCTTTAATGCCAGCACTCAGGAGGCAAAGGCAGGTGGATCTCTGTAAGTTCAAGGCCTGCCTGGTCTGCATAGCGAGCTCCAGGCCATCTGGGGCTAAAGGGAGACCCTGTCTCAAAAAGACCAAAAAAAAAAAAAAAAAAAGAAATAAAGAATGTAAAATGGTTTAGCTACTATGGAAGAGTGGGAGTTCTGAAAACCAGGGAAAGTACTATTATCCCAAGATCCAGGATCCAGCTTTTAAATAACACACACACACACACACACACACACACACACACACACACACNCTGGCCTTTCTTCAGAGCCACTCCGGTGCCCCACCAGCTGTGGTACACAGCACAGGTCCTTTGCATTAGGCATGACCATATGGCCTGGGTGCAGCATAACTTCCTGCTGCCCAAGTACTCTCTCCTTAGCTAAGCCACCGAGTTTACTGCTCTTTGGTTGCAGCCATTCCATGTCAAGTTACCCTCCTTTGCTAAATAGGTATGTGATTAAACAAGAATATGATTTGGCAAAACATCAAGTACACATTACAGATTTTTAAATTTTTTTTTATTTCTTTTTTATTTATTTCTTTTTGTATGTGTATGACTGTACTGTCTGCATGTAGGTTTGTGCACCCGTGTCATGCAATGCCGCGGAGGTCAGAAGAGGGTCTAGGATTCCCCTGGAACTGGAGCTCTCCTGGAATTGGAGTTACAGACGGTTCTTAGCCACCATGTGGGTGCTGGGGATCGAACCTGGGTCCTCTGCAAGAGCAGTCGGTGCTCTTAACTACTAGGCTATCTCTCCAGCCCCAAATTTTTGCAATTTTTCTACAATACATTTTGATATTATTTGGATCTTGTTCCCTATCTGCAGCTCCCCTTACTGCTCCTCATCCAGTTCAGTATGGGTTCATCTACTGGAACCTGGTTAATCTACTAAGAGTCATATACTTGGAAGAGACTATCTCTCCCTCTCCCAGAAGCCTTTAGTACTTCCTCAGGTAGGGTTGGAGTTTCTTATCTACTTCCTCACGTCTATGATGGGATTTTTCTGGTTTGAGCTTGCACGGGACTTGTTATGCTGTCCCTATTGCTGTGAGTTCATATGAGTAACTGACCAACTGTTTTGTTTCCCTGTGGTCATCCACCACTTGTGGCTCTGATGATCTTTCTGTCTCCTCCTCCACAATGATCTCTGAGCCTTGGGTAGGTGTCCTAGTCAGGGCTAAGCACTCTACAGCCTGCTGTTCTCTGCATGATGGCCAGTTGTGGGTTTCTGTGTTAATTACTACCTACTATATGAGGAAGCTTCTCTGGTGAGAATTCAGAGATGCATTAATCTATGGGTATAATAATGTTATTAGGAGACAGTTTAATAGTATTTCTACTTAGCAGAAAACTATTGTTAAGCTCTCCCCTATGCCACATGACCAGTGTAGCTTCAGGTTCCTAGGCCTGATATCAATGCCAGACAAGGGCTGCATCCTATGAAGTAGACCTTAAATCCAATTAGAAAGTAGTTGGTTACTCCCATAGTATTTGTGCCATTACTGTACCAATGGGCATATTTTGCCAAGCCAGCTTAGTAAGATAAATGATCAATTTTCTCTTCGGATAGCATGCACAGCACCTTCCAGCACTATTAATGCTAGCCAGTAGAGGTGAAGCTTTGAAGTCAGCACCCACGTGATTTCTTCTTGTTAGTTCAACAGCTCATGTATGTCGTATCCTCAGCATTAGGGTCTTACCATGAAGTTTGTGGGTAATCAAGAGCAGGGACAGTGGCCAGTATTATTTGAGGGTCTATGGGGCCCATTGCCCGCAGTTTCAAGATAGGGAATCCATTTATGGCACTGGGTTTCTATTTTGTTAGCCTATGGTGTCTAGTAGGGCAATATCCTCCTTTTATAAGGCAGCTCCTTTTAATCCTTTTTAATAATTATATATATATATATATATTAAGAAGCTTCTATAGTGATAGGTTTCCATATGGTGTTTCTGAAGGCCCCTCCCACACATACCCTGCCCTCCCATTTCCCATCTACCTTAATTTTTGAGACAGGGTCTCTCAGTGAACCTGGAGCTTGCCACTTTGGTTAGACTTGCTAATCAGCAAGCCCCTAAGAGCCTCGTGTCTCTGCCTTTTCTGCACCAGGGTTAAAGATGTGCACCAGCACACTCAAATTTCTAGATGGATGCCGAGGACCCAAATTCAGGTGTTTATGCTGCACAAGCAAGCACTTCACCCACTGGACCATTTCCTCATCTCCCTGTTATCCATTCTTTACCATAATAAAAATAGGATGCATTTCCTTTTAGTTTTTTAAAATATCAATTTTTTATTTGAACTTGTGGCTATGATTACAAATCCTGTCTAAGGGAGAGAAGCATTTTTGGTCATCTACTTGTCATTCTTAGAAATGAAGTCCTCTTGATCTTTAAATTGTGTGTTAGTTGGAGTCCCCCAAAGGAAATAATCAATTTATCAACTACTGAAAAAAAGTCTGCAGCATCCTTTGACGTATGGCAACTAACAACACTATTAGTAGTAGGGAATATTTATTCAGCACTGAGTCCTAGTCGTCTCCCGAGAGTGTATTGTAATCCCCAACACAACTCTAGCAGGTGGACACTTGTCATAGAAATTTAGTTTCTAATGATATTTGAGACTCAGAGGTTTGCCTGCCTTGGCCAAGTTTGCAGTCTGTAGCTTGAAGAACTTAGATTCACATCTAGTTCTAAAATAAGAGATGAAGTGGGGGAAGGGGATAATTAATTACACTTAATGTAAATAATCAAAAGAAACATTTTAAAAGACATGATCTTGCTAATTTTATAGATTCAAGAGCTCTGAGAATTGCCTCTTTTCCCACTCCAAAAGAGGTTGTCACTTCACCCACCTTGCACAGACCTTGTTCTTAGCTGAAGGAAAATTGCTCTGAACGTTTGGAGACTCATGTGTAAATAACTATTTTGTCTATATTGTGAGGTATCATGAAAATTGCCCTTTATCTCTGTTATCAAAGAATCAGACTTAGCTCAAAAATCCTTCCCCTCCCCCCTCCAATTTCATAGTTGTCTGGGTTATTGCAGAGGCCTGGGGGAAAGGATGTCCTCAGAAAGCAGCGTCTTCTCTTTGGTAGCAAAACAAAGCACGAGGCTCTCTGGTGTATCATGCCGTTAGGAAAGAGGAGGTCAGAGCAATTCCAATCTGGAAACCTGGAGGAGAGCTGCTGTAACTGTGAAAATTTATCGCTTCCCTCCTGCAGACATAACACTGCACCTTCCAGTAGTATTAGGTGATTCTCTGGCCTCCAGCCAAGGCGGGAAGGACCTTGGATGGGAAAAGGTGACAGGACAGAGGAAAGTTCTCCAAAGAGGAGACTATTGTTCCACTCTTAGCCACCCACTCAGGAGTGTGCAGTCCGCTGGATCTGGATGAGTGAGGGCTTTTGGAGTTCACAATAATGGATTATGAATCTTTATTCATTCCTATAGCAGCACAAGTTGTCCTAATAGGTCTTAAAACAGGCACTTCAGTTTTGATTGGCATCCCCATCTTGGCTCTGTACGACGCTGTGGAGAAGAAAGTTCCTTTTCTTTCGCCAAATCCCAGCCTTTGTATGAAACAAAAATGCCATGAATTTCCAGCTCCTTCCATGAGCCTGAAATGCCCCCAGAGGGGAGAGGCAATCCCTGTTTGTTAGTGAGCATGTGTCGTGGTCCTATGTCATGCTCAATCAGTATCGGACTAAAGTCAAATGGACTTCATCTTTTGTATCCATGTTGTACAGGTTAAGCTTGGGAGCAGGGAAACAGGAAGAAAGAGATGTGTTTACTTGGGGGCTCGTCTTTTGGGGGGAGGCCATGGGAGAGGTGTTATCCTTATTTGTTTTTTAATATTTTTTATTTATTTATTTATTTTATTATTTTTTTGTGTATGAATGTACTGTCTGCATGTAGGTTGGTGCACCCGTGTCATGCAATACCTCTGAGGTCAGAAGAGGGCGCTGGATTCCCCTGGAACTGGAGTTAAAGATGGTTCTTAGCTGCCATGTGGGTGCTGGGAATCGAACCCAGGTCCTCTGCAAGAGCAGTTGGTGCTTTTAACCACTAGGCCATCTCTCCAGCCCCATCCTTTTTTTTTTTTTTTTGGTCTTTTCGAGACAGGGTCTCCCTGTAGTTCCCAGCTGTCCTGGAACTCACTCTGTAGACCAGGCTGGCCTTGAACTCACAAAGATCCGCCTGCCTCTGCCTCCCAAGTGCTAGGATTAAAGGCGTGCCCCCTTATTTGTTTTTATATTGGCTCTTGTCTTTGGCTCAGCCTTACTTTGTGGCAATAACAGCTTGAAAATATACTGAATGTCTTTGTGTTTAAGATATTTCATTTCAAAATGACGGGGTATATCAACAGTTATGGCATGGAAATCATTAAAATCATGCAAATGCTTAAAGTGTGTAGGCCTGGGAGATTATAGTTTCATTAGAGAAAAGGCTATAAAGTTAGACCTAGGTAATTACCTTTCCCATTAATGCTAGAAAATTCTGTGCTCCACTGAGGAGTGATGGTGGTGCATCGAGCCTTCTGCGCTTTCTCATGCAAGCTGGAGGAGCCTTTATTTCATCAGCACAAACTGCAAGGTAACGGCGGCAGCTTTCCAGGTGTACTTTGCAAATTGGGGTTTAAATGTGGAACGCATCAAATTAAAATTCAATATTAATTATTTTGTCTTGCTAGGAGTCTGAGTGGTTTAAAGCAGCAAGGGTAATTGTCTAATTCATTGTGTGTGTCTACAGTGAACTTAATCATTATGTCAGCTTCCTAATAAAAGGTTATTACAGAAACAAAGATCCCAATTTTACATATGGTAGGCAAGGGAGGATTTGAAGAGTCGGTCTCTAAGGTAGACTTGAGGATCTTGACAAATGATGCCCATGCTGTGATCAGATACTTAACAAGAAATCTCGTTATTAACTAGGCCTGTACAGATAATTAGCACTTGAGCTTCAAATTTTAAATCTGGCTTGAGATGTATAATTTATCAAAAGCTTTAGCTTGCTGTCAAAGTCCAATAATAAGGTAGTGTTATTGATGAATTGAGATTAAGAGCAGATTGAAGAGAAAATTAGGCCACTGGTTAGCCTGAAAGGTCTGATTTCAATATTTACAGTACTAATTTGGTATTATTTTGGTAAATGGATGTGGTCCCCAAGTGCTAAATGGTATAAAAGAGTAAACTCTGCATCATTATTCTAACAGAAAAAGCATTGTTTACTGTGTGCTGGATTTTGCAGCCCTTGCAGTCTGGTTAATAGGCTGCTTTATAAGATGAGTGTACCTGTTTTTTTTTTATTGTGTGCATTTATTATAACCCATTCAGCACCTAGGGCTTTTAGAGAGAATTAGAAAATGTAGCTTCTTTATATTAAAAATGATATTACATTAGACTAATTGCTACCGATTCTGTCTTCCTGATTTAATTCACTTTGTTTATCTCTTGGTATTGTCTTCCAACATTCTTGCCACTGGAAGTTAGATAACTACCATTTCAGAGATTCAAGCTACATAAAATGAGCAATCTTTTTTTAATGATCCCTGGTAGCACTTCATTGCAAGCGATCTTGGGGGTGGGGGACGGGATGTACAATAAACCATCCCTCTCTAGGTCTCTCAGCTTTGAAGCATATTCTGAGTACACTTATGTGACCCTTAGCAAGTTAAATCTTTTTGATGCATGTAATAAAATGTTGTTTGAGGCAATAGCTGATTTCCAAAATTATATTAGGCATAACATAAGGCTGTGGCAAATTGTCTCCCTATTTTTTTTCTTGCTCCAGCTCACAAATGGGATTGGGAAGGCATTGGAGTGTTTTATTGTTTATCACATCAGGTATAAATAGAGAGTACCCTGCACCATAATATATCTATATGTAGCTCATAGCAATATCTGCCCATGAAATAGTAAAGCTCAGGACTGTTGGTTTCCAGAAAATTGCTCGAAAATCCCTTGTCATGTGTTCCTGGCAGCAGCCTCTCTTCTGCTGTCTCCAGCTGTCCAGCGGGGTGTGCCAAGTCACAGCAGGACCTGAGGACTGTTTGCATTGCGCAGTGGCACTGAGCTTTGTGGTGATGCTCCCTGTATACTGTGTGCTTGCAGACAAGTAGGCTTTCCGAGACTCAGCAGGAACGTGCCACTGTTTGTGCTGAGGTGGTTAGCTGGTGGGCAAATTGCTACTATTCAGAATCGTGTGGCAGAGGAAAATGTATTGCATTACATTTTCTATCAATACCACCATAATGCTGACCAATAACAGGCCTCTGTTCAAGCAAAACCTTCTTTTTGGCATAGATTCAGTGAGATTTGGTGGAGATGCTTTCTTGGAGAAAGAAACTTGTTCGATTGCTCTTCCCAACCTCCAGCTGCTTCTCCAATTTACTCTCCATTTTTACACTGCAGCGTTCTCTGTCCCCTATAACTCCCGAAATAACAGGAGTTTAGCGTTCTGCTTTTAGAAAAAAAAAAGTATGGTGTTTCAGCTGTTCCAGTATATGTTGACTACTGACTAATGGGTATTTATTCCATTTTATTGCTTTCTACAGACAAAACTCAAACAAAAGGAATTGGATTTTGCTAATAGTAATGAGCAGCACTGGCAGTTTTGACAATACCAAGGGTGATAATAACCCCACACAGGAGGTTGGCATATCGCTTTTCTTTTTTTTTTTTTAATTTTTTTTTTAATTTTATTTATTTCTTTATGTGTATGAATGTACTGTCTGCATGCAGGTCTGTGCACCCGTGTCGTGCAATGCCGCGGAGGTCAGAAGAGGGCGTCGGATTCCCCTGGAACTGGAGTTCTCCTGGAATTGGAGTTTCGGACGGTTCTCGGCCGCCGTGTGGGTGCTGGGGATCGAACCCGGTTCCTCTGTAAGAGCGGTCGGCGCTCTTAACCGCTAGGCCATCTCTCCAGCCCGGCATATCGCTTTTCAAAGCTATTGTGCATCCATCGTCACCCTTGATCCTCTTGTGTGACCCAGACAGGGAGGGGTCACAATGCCCATTCCTTCCTGAAGAGAAAGGAAGGAAGGAAGGAAGGAAGGAAGGAAGGAAGGAAGGAAGGAAGGAAAAAGGGAAGGAAGGAAGGAAGGAAGGAAGGAAAAAGGGAAGGAAGGAAGAAAGGAAGGAAAAAAGGAAGGAAGGAAGAAGGAGTTTACAGCAGGGCTGGCCGGCATCATCTTGTCCTTTGAACATAGCCATTTTATTCTTTATGCTATCATTGCCTTCCATCAGAAACATTTACAGAAATGCGGGCAGCACAGGGTGCCCTTCCTCCTGCTCTCAGAGTACATAAAACATTCAAGACCCCAGAATGTGTGTGGCAATGGGTGCCATGTCTGACTTTTGCAGGAGGCTTATCTGGCCCTGTATGTATTTTCCAGAAGTGTTCTGGACACTGCTGGAGGGCTCACAGTGAGGCCCCAGAATGCATCCATGTGTGTGACCCATATCAAAAAACCTCCAGTTAGTCATGAACTCTTCCCGTTGAAGATGGGGCTTGCATTTCAAGAAGATCATTTAAAAAATCCATCCAGAAAAGGTGGCGTCAGGTGCACTGGAGCACGGAAGAGACTCAGGAGTGTTCCTCTCTGTGTCTCTACTAGCCTCGTAGCTTTCTGACCACTTTAAAATTCTTCCCAACCTAGGCACATACACTGAATGCTTTGCCAAAGATGTATTGCTCAAGCCATCTCCTGGGAAACCTTAGCGAGAGGAAGAGGAACGTGTTTCCCAAGGGAGAGCTCACACCTCATGGGACCCGCAGCCGCACCACCTCCCCAAACATTTCTTTCTGGCCAAATCTGAACCCTCTAGTGAACAGTAGCTGCACAGAGCACAGTAAAACTATTTCTTTCCATTTCAAATAGGATTAGGAAATTATCATGAATAAATTACCTACCTACACACAGGGTAGGCTAGTATATATGCCAAGAAAATAAATTTTCACCAAAGAAGCACAGTTATGTGATCAGGGGCGAGGATTCATATTGTGTGCCCAGCTGTCAGAGTGGTGTGCTCTGCTGTCTGCTTGGAGCTCTCGCTGAAGGTATGCAAGAGTTGTTTCTGAACAAGAGAGAGAAAAGGAGGGGAGGGGAGAGGAGAGGAGAAGAAAAGAAAAGAAAAGAAAAGAAAAGAAAAGAAAAGAAAAGAAAAGAAAAGAAAAGAAAAGAAAAGAAAAGAAAAAAAAGAAAAGAAAAGAAAAGAAAAGAAAAGAAAAGAAAAAAAAGAAAAGAAAGAAGGGGATAGAGAGTTGGCCTGCAGTTAAGAGCAATGACTACTCTTTCAGAGCACCCACGTCCAATTCCCAGCACCCTTATGGTGGCTAACAACTATCCAAAAGTCCAGTTCCAGGGGATTTGACATCCTCCTGGCCTCCATGAGCACTGTACACAACAGTGCACTTATATACAGGCTCATACACATGAAAACTAAAACACTCATACACATGAAAATAAAAATTTTATGCAAAATGTGCACTCAAGATACTTTTCTGGAAAAGAATCAACAGCTGTTATCAAATTTTCAAAGTAGACTGTGACTCCAAAATAATTTTTAGAAGCCATCCAATGGCTCCTAAGAATGAGACCAATTCTTTATTTTTATTTTTCAACATTTTAATTATGTATGTGCTATGTGGGGGTATATGCATATGTGTACATTTGCCCATGAAAGCCAGAGGGGCTGGATCCCCTTGGAGCTGGAGTTACAAGTGGTTGGCATGGATGCTAAGAGATTAACTTGGGGTCCCCTGGAAGAATAACACGGTCTCTGTGTGTGTGTATGTGTGTGTGTGTGTGTGTGTGTGTGTGTGTGTGNCACTTTACAGACCTGCGGGCAGCACAGGGTGCCCTTCCTCCTGCTCTCAGAGTACATAAAACATTCAAGACCCCAGAATGTGTGTGGCAATGGGTGCCATGTCTGACTTTTGCAGGAGGCTTATCTGGCCCTGTATGTATTTTCCAGAAGTGTTCTGGACACTGCCCGGCACGACGACGCTCAGATGTGAGAGCTCGAGGAGGCCAGTAGGGCATCCATGTGTTGTGACCCATATCACAAAAACCTCCAGTTAGTTCATGAACTTCTTCCCGTTGAAGATGGGGCTGCATTTCAAGACGATTCATTTAAAAAATCCATCCAGAAAAGGTGGCGTCAGGTGCACTGGAGCACGGAAGAGACTCAGGAGTGTTCCTCTCTGTGTCTCTACTAGCCTCGTAGCTTTCTGACCACTTTAAAATTCTTCCCAACCTAGGCACATACACTGAATGCTTTGCCAAAGATGTATTGCTCAAGCCATCTCCTGGGAAACCTTAGCGAGAGGAAGAGGAACGTGTTTCCCAAGGGAGAGCTCACACCTCATGGGACCCGCAGCCCCACCACCTCCCCAAACATTTCTTTCTGGCCAAATCTGAACCCTCTAGTGAACAGTAGCTGCACAGAGCACAGTAAAACTATTTCTTTCCATTTCAAATAGGATTAGGAAATTATCATGAATAAATTACCTACCTACACACAGGGTAGGCTAGTATATATGCCAAGAAAATAAATTTTCACCAAAGAAGCACAGTTATGTGATCAGGGGCGAGGATTCATATTGTGTGCCCAGCTGTCAGAGTGGTGTGCTCTGCTGTCTGCTTGGAGCTCTCGCTGAAGGTATGCAAGAGTTGTTTCTGAACAAGAGAGAGAAAAGGAGGGGAGGGGAGAGGAGAGGAGAGGAGAGGAGAGGAGAGGAGAGGAGAGGAGAGGAGAGGAGAGGAGAGAAAAGGATGGAAAGGGAGGGGAGGAAAGGGGAGGGACAGGAGAGATGTAAGGAGAAAGAAGGGGAGAGAGAAGGCAGGCAACATAGCGATTTAATTTGAAAAGTAGGATCACGGCAAAGAAAAGCATGAAAACATTTAAAAACCAAGAAAGGTGATCAAGAACTAGCTATATCTGTAAATTTTTTTAAGTATTTTTTTCTCTTGTTAGTATTTTATTTACTAAGAGAGAGAATATTAACATGCCAGTTCAAATGCAGGCACAGACATTTTTCATCTGGTGGTAAAGTTCACTGTTTTAGAATATGTGGGTAGAGTAGAAATTCTAATGTTTTTAAAGCAAATATTTGAAATAGCTTGTGCTCATGTGCCATTACTGTCTCAAAAATTATTGAAAAGATGTGGAAAATCAAGAAGAAAGGCAGTGGACAGTACTTATGAAACAAGAGTGTTGGACTATCTTTCCATCCCGAATGAATGACCTAGCATGCAGTTGGTATCACACACCACCTTTTATATTAAATTATAATAGGAAGTATCTGTTTCATCTTTTAAGGTGTCATATGAATTTCAAAATCTGAATTGAAGAATACATTAACTGCTGAAGAAGTAATCCTGCCTTTATTTATTAGAAATTAATTTTCCTTTATGATTTGAAAGAAAATTTTTGTTTTATACATCCAGAAGCTAATTTTTTATTTATGTTAAGCAAATATCTTTAAAGGGTACAGCAAATACCCACTCATTTATGAAGCTTTTATCAGAAAAACTGAAAAAAAATCAGCATTATTTTTAAAGTTAGGCATATAAAGTGTTCATTTCACTACAGAACTCAGAAGACTGGGACCTTGCTGATGTCTAGCATATTTTGATCCATATGTACATTTACAACCTTGATGCTGCATTCATCCTTATTGTGTATTGTTTACTGGAAATGAATCGCCCTTAAATTACAGGGGTCACACATTGTTTTTCTTGTCATTTGTGCTGTCTTTTTATTTAGTGATGTCTTCATACAGACAGAAACCACAGTAAAGCATGCACACATTAATTTTCTTGAACAGATTAATCAGTATGCAAAAGGTGCCAGTGGTGTCGCTTTCTGCTCACTGGAACTCAAAGGAGTCTAGCAAAAGCCCATCCCTTAGATTCTGCTGTCTGGCTACAAACTCACTGTCCATGTCTCACCAATAGGGGTCTCCAGTGTACCACAGAACTATTCACCCACTCCTGTATGATTATTTACAGTATGCTGTGCAAGAAGACAGAATCAAAGGGGCAGAACAGATTTATATGGGCTGGGGCTGATGCTGGATTTATTCAAGGAGTGAAAGGGTGACGTCACAAGTTATAAGTGATGAGGAGAAGCAAAGACATGTCTAGGTTTGGTGTGAGAGCACACCTTTAACCTAATGGTTCAGACACAGTTTCTCTGTGCCCTGACTAGATGAAAGAATTTCCAGGTGGCTACAGTGGTGTTTTCAGATAGCTAAATATGTGTCTTTGTTTAGAGGAAGCATCTAGAAGAGTGAGTGAAATTTTCTGTTCTTGTTTGCATCTTTTGAGAATGGTTTGAAACTGTCTAAATGTTATCTCTGAAAATGATTCCTAATAGTTTTTATAGTTATTTATTTTTCAGGGAAACTGTAGGACTAAACATGCCTCCTCCCCCCACCCCCTGCCATTGTGGTGATAAAGGTAAGAAACTCCAAAAGGAGCAATTACGATGTATCAAAATTGAAGTTTAGGTCATGTTTAGAAAGAGCAACACAGACTTGCGATATATGAAGCATGTCACAACATACTTTGTTTTCAAGCCTCACGGCATTCCTGTATTCCATCTATTGCATAGGAAAGATAGTTTTTCCAAATCCTTCACTAATGAATTAAGGCATTTCTGGAGTTTGGGGGCAGATTAATTTGTGTAGAAAGGGCAACCAATATCCAAAAAGCCCTTTCATGACTTACTCAACAAATATTTAAGTCATGTTTTCAGAAGTCACTTGGCGCTTAAAGGAAAGTAACTGCCTTTAGGGAGTGCAGACCAGTAAGTGGTAAGTAAAACAAAAATCCAATGGGAACAGACTGGGGTAGGAAGGAGCTGACACTTAAGGCGAAAGTAAGGTTCCGTGAGAAGTTTAAACCATTAATTCTAAGGGAAGGGACCGAAATATGCAACAGACTTTGGGATGGGTTGTGAATGCAATTCAGGACTGTGGCTGATGGTGCTAGGGAGAGGTACCCACAAAGCTGAAGACTTGGAGGCTGCTTGTGGGATGAAACTATAAATGGAGATGGTAAACATCATAAGCTGTGACAGCTCATCATTCCACAGAAGTGAAAAGAGATGAAACTCAGAGAATGAAGACTGTTGGGATCAAGGCTAATTTAACTCAGGGTTCAAAGTTGTAAGGGGATTAAAAAAAATCAAGTTAAAAATTCTATTTTCTTTATATACTTCTATACTTCAGCCAGAGACATTGGGGGGACTGTCAGGATAACGTCATTGCAACAAGATACATGGTTAGATAAAGACATGTTTAGTAAGGCTCCATGTGCCTAACCTGTACACAGTGGCTGATTTTATTTTCATATTTAGGTGAGGCTAATTCACTCCTTCAGGTTTAGAAACAGGAAGTGATTACAGCCTAAGTGTGCGTCTTTCACCAGCCAAGTAACTTCATATTAATTCTTCTGTCATCCCTGGGCTTAATTTCTTGGTCATGAGAAGTTGTGTCAGATATAAAACAGATTTCCACGGCCTTCTAAGTATCTTGTGAATCAGAGTGGGGGTAAAGATACAGTTAGGCAGATTCCACAAGGCAAGGAAGTTCAGAACTGTGTATATTATAGGAAATACCACCAAGGACACAGACGATATCTCATTGCTTGTGTGAGAAAGACAAAAACTACTGGAGAACAAACTTGATCAAATGAAGACCAGATTCAACGTTCAGAAAAATAATACTCAGAATTCGCGAAAACAAGACTGAGATATTAGAAATTCATGAAGAGTCTAAATGTTCATTGATCAACCGAGTAAACAGAACAAAAGTGCGCTTGGGCAATACCCTGCTTTCATCCAGAACTTTCTTTCAATGAGGCTTTTGATTTTATCAGAATTAAGTTGCATCACACAGGGAAACAAATGAGAATGGAGCGATGAATTCTAACTTGGGGAATATAGGCTTCCTGGTAGAGATGACACTCAGGTCCTACCATGAATGGTGAATTCTCTCTCTCTCTCTCTCTCTCTCTCTCTCTCTCTCTCTCTCTCTCTCTCAGTGTGTGTGCACGGTGTGTGTGTGAAGCTCAGAAGACACCTTGTAAGAAGAGTCTTGTTCTCTTCTTCCACCATGTGGATTCCAGGGATCAAACTCAAGTTATCATGCTTGGCAGCAGGTGCTTTTTACCCGGTGAGCGATTTTGCAGGGCCTTGAGTTGTGGTTTTATGAGTAGAGGGAAGAGCACTTTGAGTTAAAGGGCCAGTATGATCTGAAGGTAATCAGAACTATGGAGACTCCTTGGTGCTGGCAAGTTACATTCAGAAGCAGGAAAGACTGACTTGGATGGATAAAGGAGAAGATGCACCTCACCCAGCAGTGGGTGGGTGTCTGCTATTGTTCTGTGACATCTCTGAAATTCTTGGGGATTTAGATGATGAAAGGTACTAGGATGGCAAGAGAAAACAAACAGAAATGAAAATCTAATAGCTTTTCAGCTGTAAAATTGACTAGTGAAGATGGGACAGCCCTTAATATGGATACAGTGTATAACGTATATGAGAAAAGAAACAGCAAATGGAATTTAGAAAATGAATCATCTTGTGTATCAGTTAGGAAATGATCTGGAATTATAAAGTAGAACATGAATTGAGAAGATGTCCTGATAGAGTTCTAATTGCTGCATTTTGGAGTTTTAGAAAGATAAGAGAGCTTTGGGAGAAGACATTTTCGCTACTTCCAGTCCCCAAATTCCTCACTGTTAGATACAGCACAGACATGCCACTTGTCACTCTTACTGTTAGATACAGCACAGACATGCCACTTGTCACTCTTTGGTAGACATTGCCATAGAGAACATGAGTAAACCATTAAATGGTAAGTTTGCAATTCAACTAGTTTAAGCCAACACTGATTATGAACACTTTGGATCCTTTAAAAAATTCAGTCACGCCGGGCGTGGTGGTGCACATCTTTAATCCTAGCACTTGGGAGGCAGAGGCAGTTGGATCTTTGTGAGTTCAAGGCCAGCCTGGTCTATAATGTGAGTTCCAGGACAGCTGGGGCTACAGGGAGACCCTGTCTCAAAAAAAGACAAAAAAAATTCAGTCACTAGTGTCCTTAGTTTGGGGTTGGGAGCGGCAGAGGTGCGGTGCAATAACAACAAAAAAGTACTGTGTGCTTCATTTAGCTATGAGTTTATGCAAAGTAGAAATTATAAAAATGATTAAAGGCGTAAAAGATAGGCCCTCTGGAAGAATATTATACTCATTATGATGATTTAACTCAGAGAAAAGAAAATCTAAGATGTCTCAATATAATCTCTGGGTTTCTGAGAAAGCTAGTGACTAATTTTGGGGAGGGGTTGTGTTTGGTTAGATGTGAACTAGCAATATCTTCAAATTGCCAAATTATAGACATTGAAGTCAGTTGAAGGTTGCTGCTTTGGGCAGTCAAAATGCTTATTAGGTGCTAAGAATGGACCCAGATGTCGCCTGGATGTTAGACTGTGTTACTTTGAACTTTGGCTGCTCCACATGGTAGCTATGAACTTCACTTCTTTGAGCAATGTTATGTAAGCTCTCTAGGCCTTAATATTTTTAACAGTAAGATGGAGATAAAAAATACTTCTCAAAAGATTTTTTAAGGATTAAATACATTAATAAACCAGTTCAGGAACACAATAGTGTAAATGCTTAATAACGATTATCTCTTATTACAATGACTTAGGCATAATTGGTGCTCATTGAATAGCTATTGATTGATTATTACATCTAGTCCTGGCCAGCTTTTTATATGTTAAAAATAAGGCAGTCTCTCCCCCCCTTCTCTCTCTCATTTGGATTATATACTACCCTATCATATAATCTTTCCTAAAAAGCATGTAGTAGATTTTCACAATGCTAAAAGGCAAAAATAAATGATAAAATGTGGTGACAACTTGGGGTGGAAACAGATTCTGGTTGTTAACTGAAGGCACAGAATGCATTCTGAAGGGCTGTTCTGTTTTTGATGGGCAAACAAGCAGAGACAAGGCTGCCCCAAAGCTTAGGACATTTTGAAACTGGGGCCCAGCTCCATAGTCTGTGACAATGCACAGTGGTTGATGAGTTAGTTCTAGAGGCTTCTGAATTTTAATGATGCTGGAGATGATATTGTGTGTCCTTCAGCTTGTTAGAGTGACACCAGCACTTCATAAATCATAATACCTGTGTATTGTAAAATCAATAGCAAAGTGCTATTTCAGCGCTAACCCTTAATAAGTTTCTCAGTGCTTCTAACAGCTTAAACTTTGCCATAATGCTATTGGACCTGTAGGTTAGGATCAGAGCATGCTTAATTTGTTTTGTAATAGAGACTTTTCACTAATGAAGGACCGATTAGTTAAGCTTTGGTTGCCACTCTAGTGATCAGTTGGCAGAACAGCCTCTGCAATTAAACTCGTGTATCTCTGTCCTGAAGCAAAAAAGCAGGCTTAAACAGTCAATAAATGTTAATCCAGTCGCAACCTGTCTCTGCCTTTGAAGGCTGCCCATGAGGGCTTTTTTTTCCCTCCATCACAATTTTTTTCAGCTTGTTTTGAATGTGGTGGTCCCCATGGAGTCGGGATGTGGCATACATGACCTCCCACGGTTCAGTAATAAGATCTGGCATGCTAACAACATTGTCTACAGATCTGTCATCTATAGGTCTGTCCGTCCCTCCCCCTCCCTCACTTTCTTGGCTCTTTATCCAAGGTTGAAGAATAAATGAGCAACTGAAGCACCAAAGCTTCTGGATGAAATAGAGTAAATAGAGTAAATATATGTGCAAAAAAGAGGACATGTTTTGTGTTTCTAGGACACACTGTGGGATCTCTCGGTCCCACTGCATCCAAATGTGGAGGGCATGGTAGAGGAAAAACACTTCCTCATTTGCCTTTATGGCCTTGAATATGGATTGCCATCATCTGTAGAGGGTGCAGGGAAATGAGAGCTCAGGTAGAGCTAGAAGCCAAGGAAAGCTACAAATAACCCTCCTCCCCACCCCAGTCTGAGGAGAAGGATGGGGAATAGACAGAAAAAAAGAAGAAAAAGCTAGAAGAAAATTCTCGAAGCTATTTAATGATATCCATGTTCTTTGTATCTTCAAACAACAGTCCCAGTAGCTTTTTCTTTCTTCCCTCTCTTTTCCATGTGAGGGAGAAGTAAACACTCAACAGTCAGGAAGGTAGCTGCTGAGGGCTGCAGGCTACAGACCTAGGTATGGGTCAAAGAAAAGGAATGCCCAGAAAATGTAAATGTCTTTTGCTGTTATCCAGGACCACATGCTTTAGGAATCTGATAACATTTATTTTTCTTTCCCCTTCTGGGGACGTTGTTTTCCTGAGCACTGGCCCATTTTACTGCTCATGATTGTTCCCATGTTCCCAATTGGAACACTGAAAGTTAAAGGGGAAGAAGATGAAAGAAGGTGAGCATTCAGGTAGTTTGTTGTCCATAAGACACAGTATAGGGTGATGGCACTAAAAAGTGGCACCCAAACACAACGCTAATCAGAACAGAGAGGTTTAGAACTTAACTCGCCATGAACCTGGTTCTGGAGAGTTGTTGTTCGGCTGGCGCTTAAATGAGCATACTAGTGTTTTATGATACAATTTTATCTCTTAAAATAAGACAACAGGGCTGGAGAGATGGCCTAGTGGTTAAGAGCACTGACTGCTCTTGAGAGGACCCGGGTTTGATCCCCAGCACCCACATCGTGGCTGAGAACCATCTTTAACTCCAGTTCCAGGGGAATCCGAGACCCTCTTCTGACCTCTGTGGCATTGCATGACATGGGTGCACAAACCTACATGCAGACAGTACATTCATACACATAAAAAAAATAATAAAAAAATAGGACAACAAATTATTATTATACAGTCAGAGTAACTGTGTTCTTTAAACCATCCTGGAAGCAGGAAAGCTCTTTTACAATAGAATTAATTCCAGAATGCAAATACTTGGATAAAATCTGATTGCCGTAGAACAGGCGGGAATTAATCATGTTCTTATGAACTCATTTATGTCAAAAGAACCTTCAGTAATTTTTCTGAAAATCACCAGTTTTTCAGAAAAGATTCATACTGTGGAATGATATACAAATATATTAACCCTACCCTAATAAAGGCAGACCTGTTCAATGACCGAATTACTTATTTAAGGAAATATGCATGAAGGACCTACTGTGTGCTCTTCATCAAGCCAGGTACAATAGAAACAGTGAAAAATATCTCTGGTGGGAAATTTAATATGTGCAAAGAAATACATTTAAATTAAAAGAAAAATCAAACACAAATATATTGATCATGAGCTCTGAAGGCAAAAAAGTAATTAGCATTATTCAAGTAATTTATGGCCCTAGCTGTGTTGAGCCATTTGCAGCAGGCATAGGGTTTTTCAGGGATGGTGACTTTCTAAGCTCAAGCTCTGTAAAAAGCAATTGTCAAGAAAATTAAAGCTACTCAGCCCTTAAATTTTATAGTTATAGTTTTCTTACTCTAGAATATAACATGATTCCAGTTTTTCTGATATATGAGAAAACAGTATCAGAACCAAATAAAGATATAGAAGACACATAGTTAGACTTCATCACTCCTTCTACATTGTACATATTTTGCTATTAGTGCAATCATTTGATGCGTGCTTCAAAAGTAAATCTTCTGTGATTATTTTGACTAAATAGAAGAGTATTTGATAGAAATGATCTGTCTTTTAAGCCTGAATTTTGGTAAATTGGGGTTTCCTGAGCCAGTTGGGATGGATAGAGACGTAAAAACACATACATAAGGTTCCTTAGTAATTAGTAGCCAGAGAGACAGGAAAGGTGGGGTGACCCTTCCAGGGAATTTTTAAGCAGAACTGACTGGGTTACCCATGGTCAATGCAAGCTAATATTAGCACCAAGTTCTTGAGTAAAATAAGTTTCACAGAAGGGGTGTAAATAGATGCTAACAGGGGTCTCTAAAAGCCTATCTGTCTGGGCCCAGCTGGACAGTTGTCTACAAAGTGGGGTGTGCTTCCTAGGGGTTCTGAGATGATCAAAACTATTCAACAGCTCTGGTTCACATTCAAATAAGAAGGCTTCCTAGATTTTCCATCTCTTGGGTGCTACCAAAAAGCCCCAAGCTGAGGACAGTCATTCCGAGCTAACAGCTGGGAGAAAGCCAGAATGGAGAGAAGGAAATCAATCACATCATCAGTGTTGTTTAACATTTCTTTGTTAAGCTTTGCAGCCTAACAAATATTTTACAGCTCTTTTGTTCCAAAGTCTGGTTAACCAAGAAACAAATCAGGAGGGAAGGAGCTCTGTTCTCAAGCTTCTAGGAAGGAACTTACTGTTCTCTCTCACCAATTACAGCCATTAAAAAGCATGTGGTTTTCCCTGAAGGCTCTAATTTAAATAGACAAAAATCAAGAGCTGCCTCCAGGGAGGTGCCCCACACTTTGCTTATGTGCAGTTGGGCACATACCTCAAGAAGCCATGGGCCCGGAGCTATGGTAGGATAGAAGAATGGTGTGTGTCGAAATGGAAAAGGAGGGCAGTGGCAAGGAAGGCGTCTCTTGACCTCGCTCTCTGCCCCTTCCCCCAGGGCCAACCATCTGGCAGACTAGGGGCTCCCAATTCCTACCAGCGATCAATGGACAAAGGGGCCTTACGGGATGTTGGTCTCCAAAGGATTGAATACGTCTATAGATCCAAACAGGTTGGTGGGGGGCCGTGAAGACACAGAAAACGACCCTCAGGTGGAGGCCCTGATGGTAGTGAGTGATGCTTCTCAGTAAACCAGGGTCAGCTGCTTCTCTGTAAAAGGCTTACACAGCTCATTGAGTAAAGTTTCTCGAGAAGGATTCAGAATCCTTTGTTTAATTCTAATTGAGCGATGCTGGCCTGACAGTTCTCTTGGAAAGTGTCCTCACTAATTCTGTGAAAGAGCTTTTCTGATTGTTCACTATGCTAGAGCTGCCATGACTGCAGGCCAACCAGGGCTCTAACACATTGAAATGCAGCTCCATTCTTGACAAGTTTTGAGAACGTTCTACCCAATGCAGTGGTACATGTCTGTAATCACAGCACTCTGGAAATGGGGGCGGGAGGATTCAGTGCTCCAGGCCCTCCTGGGCTATTGAGTGAAACCCTATTTGAATTTCTCCTCTCCTCCCACCAAAATTAGGAAGTTCTGGTAACTGGAAAGTTATTGTAGGGAGTAACAGAGGAAATGACCAGGCAATAGTCTCAAAGAAAGTTGACTGGATAGTTAAATATGACAGCAGGAAGAGTCCAGTCTTTGGAGTCTGACACAGTGGCTCTGAATATCTGCCTTGCCAATTAAGTCTGTGACTGGGTAAGCTCGGCCTCCTGGAGCCTTATTTTCATGGGTTTGCTGTGAATTTTTATTGAAGAGCTGTACAGAAAGAACCAAAACCCCTACAGGCCCAGAGCCACAGCTGCTCCAGACTCGCTGCCTTCCCCATCCCCTTGAACCCAATATTTTTTTTTTTTTCTAAATTGAAATACTCTTGATGTTTTAATACTTTAAGATAAAATGGGAATTAGGAGTTTAGTTCAGCTGTAAGCAGTTGTCTGGCTTGCATGAAGCTCTGGGTTCTACTTCCAGCAGAGCAAACAAACAAAAACCCAAAACAATGTCTATGAATAAGAAAATAAGATAAAATTATAATTAGTAAGCATGAAACAGATTCCAATATAAAGCTAAGGAGACACTGATTAACTGTATTTGTGCTGATGGGTGCATAATAAAACACAGGGAGTTTGCTCATTCTATAATATTTCTAGTTCTTCTTCTTCATCTTCCCCTTCTGCCCCCCTCCTCCTTTCTTCTTCCTCTCTTTCTTCCTAGGGATTGAATCTGGGGCCTTATACATGCTAAGCAAATGCTTTCCCACCCAGCTATATCTCCAGCCCATCTTCATTTCTTCTTGATAAGATGTAGAAAATGAAGTTGGGCATGGTGGTGCAGGCCTTCAATTCTAGCACAGGCCTTCAATCTCCAGGCAGAGGGAGGCAGATCTCTGTGAGATCAAGGCCAGCCTACTCTACATAGTGAGTTCCAGGCTAGCTGGGAATACAGGAAGACCCTGGCTCAAAAAGACCAAAAAATAAATGTATAAAATGGAGTTTCTTATATGCATGAGTGAATGGGATTAAAAACATAGATGAACTATAGCCGTGGGACCACTGCAAAGATGTGCTCTCTGCCAGACATGGCACACGCTAGTGCTTAGGCTTTTATTCTGTAACGTGATGGTGCGTTACCATGTGCTAATCATGAAAAGCCATTAAAGCTCCTCTGGTTCAAGCCATAGTCCACTCCTGATTTCTGCATTGATTTGAGCTGGGCTAAATCTTGGACCCAAACACAACTAGTGTGTGGTAAGCAGTTGTTTCTTCGAAGCTTCAATAACTCAAATATTTTTCATTAAAATGTACAGCAACCACAAAAGACTGAGACCCGATGCCTGGAAAATACATTTATGTTTTCCTTTTCATTTTTAAATAAAGCAAAGAGCTGAAAACATCAGAAATAATGAAACCAGCATATTTTTATTGCTCTGTTCTTACAAGAACAGATTTTTAATGAAATTTAGTTTAAAACAAAAAATCTTGTTCCTAGGTTGAACTTTTTTGCATTCCAGCCTGGGGCTATCTTTTATTGGTCAAGTTATAAACCCCTTTTCTGGGGGGTTTTATAGTGGAAATGCTGACAGAACCCGTATAGTGCTACTGGGTGCCTCTCTAATTAGTCTGCAATCCTGAAAGCTGAATTCCATAATATGTGGGCTGTGGTGTAGCAAGATTCCGTGAGGGCAAGCCCCCACCCCCAGCCTCTCCTAGTAGTTCATGCGCAAATGGGGCTTCTTGTGGACTATGACAGGGCCTTCCACAGTTGTAAAATGCTAGTACTTTTGAGTAAGAGAAAACTTTTTGGCCCTCTTCCTTATTTAAAAGTGAACTGGAACAGTCTGGATAGTTTTTGAAGAGCTAGGATTCTCTGGCGTGCTAATTCCACTGCTCAAGACAAAGAGCCTTCACTCTGGGCCCAGCTAGTTAGATTTCTGGAGAGATTCGAGTCTTTAAAACCCCTTCTATGAAAACAGCCTCTTTATGTGCTCACCTGCTCAGTGCTAATGTAGGGGAGAAGGGCTCCTGACATGAGTGAAGGACAGGCCGCCTCAGCTCCCCACGTGGCTTTTCCTGCTTTGGTTTGCCTTCTCTGCCCTGCACTACCCTGTTTTTCCTGCTCCAGGGCCTGCATTGCCTGGAACATTCTGCTACTGCTCTTGTTGGACAAAGGTCTGATAGGCTACTGCTCTTGCGGCTGCACAGCCCAATACGAAACTGGCTCAGCTATGGTTCCCTGGCCTGGACTAAGGCTGGGCAAGCTCTCCCTCCAGGGCCATCCCTAAACAAATGAAGAAACATGGAAAAGCAAAAACAGGCAAAGAAGTAAAATAACCAGGCTTGGTTTAGGAGGGAATATGCCGGGTAGGCCCAAGCTTCTGAACTACCCCTTCCTCTCTCCCTCCTTCTCTCTGCTAGGATCATAATTTCTCTCTTAAATCCCTTCCTCTCTTTGCTGACTGCCTCTGACCATGGGTTTTAGATTCCTAAGGTGTTCTGTTGGAGAGGCTAGGGGACTCACACAGAGTTCTGAAACTATCACTGACTATCTAAGACACACATGTATTTAGTCAATAGATGGGATAACAGATGTCAGGAAGAATAAAAGTTCTCACAAATGACATTCATCACTACAATGCAGATGGTTTGGCATAAGACCACAGACACAGGCTGGCCTTGCTGAAAATGGAGAGGACATTCCAGCAAGATACAGTTTCCATGCTGTCTTTCTCCTGGAACTTGCAGTCTCTTATCACCATATTTGTGGTTGTCCAGAAAGGTCGCTTACCAATTTTCTGCCCATATATTGTAAGAGAGACCAGAGATACATAAGAGAAGTTATCTCCTTAAAATGATAACACCAGCAATAGCAACTCTGCACTTTCAAGATCATACTTTTATTTTGTTGAGGTACACAGAAAAATGATTACAATGTTTATACTTAGATAACATGAATTCTAAATTATGTACCAGTGATAAAAGCACATCTAATAAATTATGTACTACTTATGTCCATTTATAAACTGGCTGTTGCTCTAGGAGAAAAGTCAGAGAGAAATCATAAATGTGACCAGCTGAAATGAGGTTGACTTTTTCTTCCCTGCCCACTCTGCCCCTTCTAAAAGAATAACAGAGCTATTTTTAACCTGACTCAATGATTCATTTTACTAAGAATTTGATAACTATAATCTCGCAAGTTCTTCATGTTGAACTTTTCCAGGTCTAATTCTACTAGTTGTTAGACCATAGGGTAACTCATACACACTCCTTTAGTGTTAGAAAGTCTGTGATTAAAAAATATTCTTCAAGCAAAAGATCTATGATTGCTCAGCCTACAAGCCAGCAAGCTCTTTGAAAAGCACATGACTTATGGGTATGTCGGGATGTCTATCAAATGGAGAATGAGAGAAAAACAGTCAAAGGAAGCCTTCAAAATTATTTGTCCAGTTGTATTTGCCTTATTGAAAGGATAGCATGTTAGTAAAGGAGGGTGGGGTACAGAAATGCTGCAGGACTAATCAGCTTCTTAGGAGTTTGTTGACTGAACTTGGAATAGTACTGTGAGGTCAGGAGGGTGCTGCAATGATAGCACACTGTGGTTCTCCTCTTCATTAGTAAACTGCAGACAAAAGCAGTTATTCCTAGAAAGGATG
Organism: Rhizomys pruinosus; assembly: GCA_009823505.1. Lineage (NCBI taxonomy): Eukaryota > Metazoa > Chordata > Mammalia > Rodentia > Spalacidae > Rhizomys > Rhizomys pruinosus. The sequence goes on from VZQC01005840.1 coordinate 4,169,800, forward strand.
GGTAGAAAGTGGCAAGCTGATCTTGATGTTAGCATGGCAGGTAAAGAATCAAAACTGTTGGAGCAGATTTGAAGAAGAGAAGACGGTATGCTCCTTGTAGAAATCTATGTACAACAATCCAGATGTTGGAGTATTGGTTAGAAGACAGAAAAACAGAGCAATGGGAGAGCCCAGAGCCCAGAAATAGACACACAGGCAGCTAGTACTCTGCGAACAGCACGAGAGCTCCATGGCATGACAGTTTTGAAAATGGGATTTAGAGGGTTGGTGAAAGATGGCTCAGCAGGTAAGGAAGCTTGCGGCCAAGCCTGATGACCTGAGTTTGATTTCTGGGACTCACATGGTAAAAGGAGAGAAGGATTCCTGTAAGTTGTCCTCTGACCTTCACATATTCACTATGGCATGGGAACACCTCTCCAACACACACACACACACACACACACACACACACACAAATACATAAGTGAAATATGATTTGGAAAAATAATCCACATATGTGTGTGAAAGTTCAGATTTATCTTATATATATTTATGAAGCATGAGAAGAAAAACATAAGCATTCAATTAAAATATTAATATTTTAATTAACTATTAATAGTGTGGCAAAGGATTTGTTCAATAAAGTATAAATCAAATTGGAAAAGATGGGTGGTTCAGACTAAACTGAACTTAAACTGAGAAATAAGCTACAGACTGGGAGAAGACATTTGTAATACATTACTGACTAAAAATTAGACAGCATGTATATGATTGTGTGTACTCACACGTATTTATTCCTTCCTGCTAGGAGGGCAATTTACCTAGTCCTTCTGGTGAGAGTATCAACTTGGCTGAAGTTGAGCATAATGCTTGGTCTAGATGTCTACAGTGAAGAAATATTTAAAAAATATTTTATGCCAAGTGTGGTGGTGCATGCCTTTAATTCTAGCACTTGGGAGGCAGAGGCAGGCAGATGTGAGCTCTGTGGACTCTGTGAGTTCAAAGCCAACCTGGTCTACATAGTTAGTTCCAGGACAGCCAGGGCTACAGGGAGACACTGTCTCCAAAAAAAAAAAAAAGACCAAAAAATTTTTATTTATTTTTATTTTATGTGCATGTTTTGCCTATAGATATGTATGTGCAGTGCCTGCCAAAGCCAGAAGAAGGTGTTGGTTCCACTGGAACTGGAGTTACAGGTGGTTATTAGCTGCCAAGTGGGTGCTGGGAATCTAACCTAGGTTCTCTGGAAGAGCAGCCAATACTCTTAAGCACTAAACCATCTCTCCAGCTCCCAGTGAGGAAGTTTTTATTCAGGTATTTAAGGAGTCATGTGTAAGATTCTTCATTGAAGTATTGCACTGAAAAAATGGAAACCATATAAATGTCTGTCAGTAATGAAATAGGAAAAGAAATTGTTATAAAATAATGAAACAGGGCTGGAGAGATGGCCTAGCGGTTAGGAGCGTCAACTGCTCTTACAGAGGACCTGGGTTCGATCCCCAGCACCCACATGGTGGCTGAGAACCGTCTGAAACTCCAATTCCAGGAGAACTCCAGTTCCGGGGGAATCCAACACCCTCTTCTGACCTCCGCGGCATTGCACGACACGGGTGCACAAACTTGCATGCAGGCACTACATTCATACACATACAGAAATAAATAAAATTAATAAAAAACATTTAAAAAATAATGAAACAGAATAATGCTACACAGTGGTTAAGACAAATGAATTGGTTGTATATACAATGTCATGGATACATCTTACAAATACTTGGTTTAAAAAAGCAACTATTAAAGGCCAGGCATGGTGGCACACGCCTTTAATCCTAGCACTTGGGAGGCAGAGGCAGGCAAATCTCTGTGAGTTCAAGGCCAGCCTAGTCTACAGAGTGAGTTCCAGGACAGCCAGAGCTACAGAGAGACCCTGTCTCAAAAGACAAAAACAAACAAACAAACACAAACAAACAAAAAAGCAATTATTAAAAGATACATTAAATGTACAAAATGATGTACACACTTTGAAATGATCTATGGTAACTTAAAACTCACAAACACTTATTTTATTATGGATAAGTATGTATAATGATAAAATTGTAAAGAATAATGTCACATATTCATGGTAGAGCCCTTCTGTTAGGAGACAGCAGGGGGATAATTAACTCTATGTGGTTCAGTTTTAGTTTTTTAAAAGGTTTGTAGCACAGGAGGTAAAAGGCGAAGTTTTAATGAATCTGGATAGTGGCACTGAGATCTGTCATATTATCTTTTGTTATTTTCCACATGTTTCAAATATTCCATAAACTTAAAAATGATCAAAGTCCTGGTTGTTATTTTCAATCTGTTCTCCAAAGTGGAATTTTCACATTCTAAAATAGGAAGGATAGGGGTTGGAGAGATGGCCTAGTGGTTAAGAGCACCGACTACTCTTGCAGAGGACCGGGGTTCCATTCCCAGCACCCACATGTAGGCTAAGAACCGTTTTTAACTCCATTTCCAGGGGAATCTGATACCCTCTTCTGCCCTCCATGGCATTGCACGACATGGGTGCACCAACCTACATGCAGACAGTACACTCATACACATAAAAAAATAATAAATAAAAAATTTTTAAATAGGAAGGATAACAATATACATAATTGTTTTAAATCTCATCTCTATATTTTTATACATAATTTACAATGTATAAATATGTTAGTAGTAGAGTAGGACACAAATATTAATAAAGACATGTGTTGGTATATTTAAAATCTCTTAAAAGTACAAATTTAAAAATTTGTAAATTTGTCTAAAGACAATATTTATAGTTCAACAAACTCAGGAAAATTTTTTATTTATATTTTGTGCATCCTTCAATTTTTTCTATGCAAAATATTCATATAAGATTTTTCTTTTTGGTCTTTTTGAGACAGGGTCTTCCTGTAACCCCAGCTGGCCTAGAACTTACTGATCACACGGAGCTCCGCCTATCTCTGCCTTTCCAGCGCTGGGATTAAAAGACATGTGTTTCCATGCCCAGCCTTCATATAAGTTTTTAAATGAAAATTGAAGAGTCTCAAGCTAAATATTTCGAGATAAACCTTTTCACTTACATATAAATAACATTTTTCTTCAATACAATTTATTTAAACCTTACACTTTTTGTTAGATTCTTTGAGTTATTATTCTAAATAATATGTTTCTGATCATAACAACAATAATATTTATTGTGAAGGTATAAAATCAAAGATTTTTTAAATCCCTCACAATCTCAGCACTCAGACAATCAAATGACTAATCTAGTCAATTTCCACTCAATTTTGTGTAAACATTCTTGTCCATTCAGAATGTGTCTACTACAGTTGTAGCTTTTCAAAACTATTCAAAGTTAGAACAGGCAGTTTTACCTTTTTTTAAAAAAATTTTTTATCATTTTTTTTTTATTTATTTCTGTATGTGTATGAATGTACTGCCTGCATGCAAGTGTGGGCACCCGTGTCGTGCAATGCCGCAGAGGTCAGAAGAGGGTGTCGGATTCCCCTGGAACTGGAGTTCTCCTGGAACTGGAGCTTCAGACGGTTCTCGGCTGCCATGTGGGTGCTGGGGATCGAACCTGGGTCCTCTGTAAGAGTGGTCGGCGCTCTTAACCGCTAGGCCATCTCTCTAGCCCCAGTTTTACCTTTTTTAACTTAAAATTTTATTATAAACATTTCTCCATATCATTAAGTGTACTTTAAAACCTTGGATTTTAATATTTGTATAGTTGGCATCAAGTGAATTGACCATAAGTCACTTAACTAAACTAACATTATTGGACATTGATGATATTTCCAATTTGTTAGTATCATAAATGCTACTGTAGTAAACATTGTTATATAGAATGATTGGAAAGTCTAGTGATTACATCCTTACAGTAGATACTGGATCAAAGGATAAGAATGTTTTTATACATATAACCACATTCAGAATGAATCTAACAGTATTTTAGAGCTCACATAAGTGACATGAGTGTATATAAAAAGCATTTAAAGTTTTATTTTCATATAATGTAAATGGACATATTAATCCATGGAATTAATTTGTTCTTGCATTTGATAGATGGATCTATGCCTACGATTTAATTTGCTTTGAAATCTATGGCTAAAAGTAGTTCTTAAAAGGATAAAATGTTTTTATAATTGATACATTAGTCATCTAGCTTGAAAAACATCCTTTGAGAGAACACTGGAAAAGAGGAAAAAATGGCCATTTTTTTTGTGGTTAAAAATGATAAATCTAGAAATATTGTAAATATGCATGTAAATTATTAAGAGTGCCTCGAAAAATAGAGAAAAAAATGTACTTGGAAAGGGAAAAGATTCAATGCTTTTTAAATAATATGGACCATAATTGGAGCTTATTTATAAAACATTTTCATTATTAAAACCAAAACATATGGCTGTTTTTCATGAGAGTTGGCAAGTGTTTTTATTGCTTTATAAAAAATTATTGAATTATGCTCTATAAATCTAATCGGCATATAGATTTTTAATGGTATATATTCTCTTTCATTAACTTAGAGCTGTTTTCCATAAATACCAAATAGTGGTTAAAGCTCAAAATAAGGGAATATAAGTTTAAAGCTATGTGTTTAAAAGTCAGACAAATCAAAATTTGAAATATAATTTTAGGATTTTTAGGGCAAGCTAATCTTCTGTGATCTCTGAAGGAATCCTTTATTCCAACTTTCACTTTGAAGCATAATTAATACAGAAAAATGAATTGGGGATATTAAATAGTTTTTAACTCCTGAAGCTGATAAAAGTCAGAGCTCTTCAGCCACAAGAGTGGGCTATGTTTACAATGTTCATTCTTCTTCACACCCAAGTAGTTACAAGTTTCATATTTAATTTCTTGCCAGTCTGAACTCACTAAGGCATGGAGTCGCAGGGAGAAAAAGACTGAACTGTCACAATTGCATTTTAGAATGTGAAAATAAACCATGGTGAAGTGTATTTTGTGGAAGGCTGAAATTCAGTATCATATAACTCAGAAGATTCAGTCTATTAAAATAGGTTTTGGCTATTCCTGCCTTCCATGAATGAGGTCACCTCCAGACCTCAATGACAGCTGCCCATCATCTGTGTGTGTGATGTGTTGTGTTGTGTGTGGGTGTGGTGTGTGTGTGTGTCCATGTGAGCGGCGAGGAGCCGAGCAGAGTGGCCCAGGAGCCCCCAGGCGAGTGGATGGCTGGGGGCTGCCCCCCCAAACCCCCGGCTTGATGGTTCCTGAACGCATCTTTGTCCCAGCCTGCCTTTCCCTGAAATTTAGTGAGGCCAAAATGTTCCAACAAGAAAAAATGGAACGATTTACACTTATGAATGCAATTATGATTCACCCCAAATACTTGAACAACCGTGGGTAGGAGGACAAACCCAGGTTTTGTTGTGCTTTTTAAAACAATTAGTTATATTTCTGTTTCTTTAGAAACATAGAATACTTTTTAAATAAACATTGATTGCAGCTGTGTGTAAGTGAGAACAAGAGGGACAGGAAAAATTTCTATGTGGTAGGAGTTTAAATTTATTTGGGGACCTTATGGTATAGGGGAATATAAGAACAGAAGACAACAGTCTTCTTTTAAAGCTGACATTGTCGAAAGAATGCACTTAACTGATATTGTCTATGTGCTCTTAGAGTCTCCATGCCTCTGCCATTGATGGTTGAGCCTGTTCAGACAGAAAGCATTTAAAATTCCTTTTTAATCTTTAATTTCTGGTATGTGGTAATGAATGTACTTGTCTGCCAGGCAAGTCCTGTGCCACCTGTGTCGTGCAATGCCGCGGAGGGTTCAGAAGAGGGTGATGTACAGAAAATGCCCTGGAGCTGGAGTTCTCCTGGAAACTGGAGTTTTTTCAGACCGGTTTCTCTGGCCGCCCATGTGGGTTGCTTGGGGGATACGAACAGCCGGTCGCTCCTCCTGTAAGAGCGTCCAAGCGCTCTTAAACAACATAGGCCATCCTCTCCCAGCCCCAGATTAGGCCAGTTTTAGAAGGCCACAGCCCGGGCGTGGTGGGCGCACGCCGTTTTAATACCTCAGCACTTGGGAAGTGGACGCAGAGGCCAGGCGGATCTTTGGAGTTTCAAGTCAGCGCCTTGGTCTACAGAGTGGAGTGAGTTTTTCCAGGACACTTGGGGCTACAAGGGAGACGCCTGTCTTGAAAAGACAAAAAAAAAAAAAAAAAAAAAAAAAAAAAAAGAAGGCACAGCTGATGTATTATCAAGAGGGTAAATTACAAAATTAGGGAAGGGAAAGGGATATATGCCTGAACTGAATTGGAAAATGATGTATGAAATACACAAAGCATCAATAAAAAAAAAAAAGGAAAAAAAAAAAACCACAACAAAATTAGCTCAAGAGTGGAGAGGCGTAGAGACCATGGCACAGGAGTTAGGCTTTACCCAAGCTCAAGTGCTTCAGTGTTTTCCTTCTTCACACCTCAGGTGAGTGGTTTCAGCATCTTGAGTCTCAGTCTTTTGACCTACAAAATGGGACATCTCTTTCATAGCATTTCCTATGAGGATTCAGGGAGCAGTATGTGACGGTGTCTAAGACAAAAATGAAATATTGATTTCACTGAATCTAAGGTGTCACCAGTTACACAATGTATGTCTAGTCACATAATACCTCTGGAGGAAAAAAAAAAGAAGGAACAGTAAATATGACTAAAACCTGATAATTGTATACATTTATGTACCGTCTTTATATTCTGTAAACTTGCTGCTTAGCCTTCTCTATATTAAGGAAGGCATATTCAGAATCACTTTATAACTGATGACTATGTATATGTAGCAAGGCTCTGTCATGTGAATTTTCAAGGTGACACTTGTGATCTTGATCTTGTTACAATGAAAGTATAATTTCTAAGGATTTTGATGGAAGAGAACCAAGTTTTCATTTGCATTTTTTGGTTAAACATGTGGCAATTTTCTCCTAAGCCAAAAGAAATTAAGTAGCTCTTCTTGAGACCGAGATGGAAACTTCTGACAGTTATTTAGTGCTTCAGAGACAATCCCTCATGATACCTCTACGTGCTCTCTGTTCTGCTCACTCTGGACTATTTGCTATAGTCTGCAGGCTCTTCTGCCTCTAGTCACATTGCCATGCACAAGGCAGCCTTCTTCTATATTCACAGAAACTTCTTTAGTTCCATGCTGTATCGTAATGGAGTTTTTTTTAAAAGACATTTTCAGGGCAATTAAGGAAATGAATTTAAATAAATATCATCCACTTGTAGTGCTAGCAATGCAAATGACTTAATTGAGACGATCATCAGATAAACAGAACTTCCTCAAGAAGTCTGATTTCCCATATACCCAAGCAATGAAATTCTGTCCTTGAAAGTCAGGAGATTTCTTCTGTTATGACCTGAAAGATTCCTCTCACTTCAGAAATATTAAAATGTTTTAAGACGAAGGAAGGAAATTTTCAGGTGTTGAGAGGGGATATTGTCCCTTAGGGAGAGGTAGCATGTCGCACACCAGAACATGGAGGGAGATGATGGGACAGTTCACTGAGTGTCAGAAGGAAGTTAGGACAGATTGAGAGCTAAGATTCATCTGGGTCCAGTGTCTGCCATTTGAAGTAGTTTGAAGCTAGGCGTGGTGGTGCCGCACGCCTTTAGTCCTAGCACTTGGGAGGCAGAGGCAGGCGGATCTCTGAGTTCAAGGCCCTCCTGGTCTACAGAGTGAGTTTCAGGACAGCTGGGACTAAAGGGAGACCCTGTCTCAAAAACACAAAAAAAGAAGTAATTTGAGACTTAAAAGTTTGAGATATAATGAAAAATTTCAATCTGAGCATAGAAAAGACATTTAAAAAATATTTTATTATTTTTATGTGTATGAGTATATTGCCTGTGTACATGAAAGTGCCATAGAAGTCAGAAGAGGGCATTGGATTCCCCTGGAACCAGAGTTATGGATGGTCGTTAGCACCACGTGGGTGCTGGGAATCAAACCCTGGTCATCTGCAAGAGCGGCTAGCGCTGTTAACTACTGAGCCAACTCTCCACCACAGAAAAGACATACTTATACTACCATTTAGAGATGGAAGTGAGGAATATCTAGATGGATAGATTTAAATTTAAGTGAGAGAAAATGCAGCCTCAACTAAATGGCAGACACTTAGGATGGAGAATTATGATTTGGTGACAAACTATATCAGATTTTCTTCTCCTAAGCAGTTATGTTGAATCATCAATAGAATCTTTAGAAATGAAATATTTTGGTTTTGTGGTGTGAAGGAAAATAAACTCAATCCAAATCTTTAATGGTAGTCAATATTTTCTTTCTAGAGTACATATTTGTAAGAAGAGAGAATAGATAATTTACCTTTATATATTTTCCTTCCAAGTAAGTAGCCAAACTTCTTGTTAAGGTCATGGATATAGATAGGGACTTTAGGGCCAGAGGACTCCAAAGGAGCTCTTCCATGATGTGAAGAAACCACCAGGTCAGTTGCTATGTCCACAAATAGATATTCCCTGTCTTCTGTCTATCTGTTAAAGTTGGCAGGGAAGATGTAGAAAGCAGAGTTAGAGAATTAAAAGTAAGGAGGCCTCAGGGAAGGATTCACAATTGAATTTAGCCATATGGAGTTGCAGCATTTAAGGAAATGATAAGGTCTGAACTTTCTTTTTAACCCTTATTCTAACTGCAAGGTAAGCTGCAAACAGAACAAATGCAAGTACAATTGTCTTAATAAAAAGTAAGTGCTATAGAAACATCCAGATGAGGATCCTAGGCAGCAGAGCTTATCTCCTAAGTGTCTACCATATTGAAAACGCCCGTGTTCACTGGTCCAGTCACTCGGAACTGTGTTCTGAGTACAGCTCCAGAACCCCAGAAGAGATTTATAATCTGGACCTCATTCCAGCGGCAGAAGTGCCTGACCTTCCACGAAGAAGAAGGTTAAGTAGAAGAGAATTTGTGGCCTCCTACATTGAGGTGAATGTGGAATAAAGGATTACTAATTTTGGGAATCTGGTCAAGACTTGACTTGAAAGCTGTAGTTTAAGCTTGACTAAATGGGAAAGAGACGGACAATAAAGAAAGTTGTCTGCAAAGAAGACCCTGGGTTTGATCACTTTTCCTGGAAGAAGATTCCATGTTAGGAGACTTTTTTGTTCTCCTCCAGGGACAACGACTTAGGAATTAAGAAGTTTCTATACATCTGAGTTGTTAGCAAGGTCAGAGTAAGCAAAGAACAAAGTCTTGCAATATACTTGGCTTTCCTCTGAATTTTATAACCCTGAAAACAGCAGAGCTCCATCTTACTGCAGTGTTGGGTTAAGAAACTCGTCTGTGATACTTAAGTAAATACATAAGTGTAATGAAGCATTGATGTCTATGTTTTCTAAATGTATCCATGACATGAAACAATGATGAGTTTTAATTTTAGTTTTGCTAAGCCATTTGTTCTCTATTCTAGAAGTGTCAATAACTAACACTATCACAGATATAGATGCTTTACAGAGATCTGACCTCCACCATCACAGACACAGAGGCTTTACAGAGATCTGACCTCCACCATCAAAGTATCAATAACTAACACTATCACAGATGTAGATGCTTTACAGAGATCTGACCTCTACCATCATGGGCATAGAAGGTTAACAGAGATCTGACCTCCATTATCACAGACATAGAGGCTCTACAGAGATCTGACCTCTCTACCACCACATAGAGGCTTTACAGAGATCTGACCTTCACCATCGTAGACACAGAGGGTTTACAGAGATCTGACCTTCACCACCATAGGCATAGAGGGTTTACAGAGATCTTACCTCCACCATCATAGACACAGAGGGTTTACAGAGATCTTACCTCCACCATCATAGACACAGAGGGTTTACAGAGATCTTACCTCCACCATCATAGACACAGAGGGTTTACAGAGATCCGATCTCATTGCTAAGAAAGAAGAGCCCTGAAGAAGCAGTGTTGAATGATGGTTTGCAATTTGAAGTAGAGATGATGAATCTAGAAGCAACAAGGTTAGAGACTAAGACAAGAGGCTTTGAACACCAGATTCTCTTTGAAAAAACTGCTATCTGCAAAAATGTATTCATTCAATTCTTTAAAGAATAAGATTGAAAATTTAGTTCTCATAATCCATGAAACACTACACAAATACATCATTAGTTATATTACCATTAAATGTGAAGATGCCAAAGAGGTAGTAACTGGGACTACCGTATTATCTAATGTGTAGTCCACTCTCCATTTAGGATCTACCTTAGACTGATCCTTTTTGTTCTGACTAAACCTTTAATTTTTGTTGCTTTTTTAAAAAAGATTTTATTAATTTATTTTTTAAATTTGTGTGTGTGTGTGTGTGTGTGTGTGTGTGTGTGTGTAAATGCTAGCAGAGGCCAGAAGACAGCATTGGATCCCTTGGAACTGGAGTAACAAGCAGTTGTGACCTTCCTGAAATTGGTACTGGAACTGAGCTTGGGTCCTCTGACAGAGAGCAGCAGCAAGCACTCTTAACTTTGGAGCCATTTCTCCAGCACCTCCCCCTTTCAATTGTTGTTATTTTTAATGGTTTTTTATATTTCTAATACACCTTCTATCATACATTCCTTAGAGACAGTAGGAAGGACACAAGATTTTAACATGAAGGTGACACAAGAAACATTTTAAATACAGAAAGGGAAAATGTAGGAATACTAGGTAGAGAAGGAAGATCAGGAACAGAAAGCTAAAATTAAAACAGAATTTATTGATCGAATAGTTTGGTCAACAAATATTTATTGAGTTACAGGCAGTTCAATTTTATCTACCATCGTCAGAGTCTAGAAATTCAGAAATGAAAGAAGTTGAGGAAGTTAAATGTTGATTGTTGTTCTGAGTTCCCCAATGGGAGATGATTACTCATCTCAAGCCGATGAAATGGAGTAGGACTGGTCAGAGATCATGACTTGTATGTCTTCTTTAAGGGGAATTCTTTTAGTTTCATGCATGGAACTATTCTCACACAGATGTGATGTGTTGGGTCACTGGTCAAATGGTAAATCATGTGTCAGCAGTAGTACTTAGGAGTAATTTTATAGGCTTTTTTCTTCATCATGTAAAAAGAAAAAAAAACCCACAGAATTGAGAAATACACAACATCATTTATTTTGAAAAATGGACCACCCTATCCCAGTCAATGAACTGAAGGAGTAGCGCCAGGAGTTTAATAGTGGCTTACTGTAGGATGAGGAGAGCTGACAGAAGTCATTCATTTATGGGCACCACAGAACAAATGGGGAGTGGAAGGCGGCTGTCATTGGCCTGGGGTTATGAAACATGCTTAACACTGCCAAGCTACATTGATAACAGCTGAGGAGTGCTTCCCTGGCCAGTGATCTATAAGTTCAGGAACGATTCAGCTCAGCAAAGTTGTGAATAATCCAGTGTTGCTAAGTTTCTGCCTGGATGGCCGAGTTTCAGAAAAGCAACAAGGACCAGGGCCCAGTGGCTCTGCAAAACTGAACAGAGGGCGTGCGTGCGTGCGTGCGTGCGTGCGTGCGTGTTGAGGGAATGGCTTGCTGACTGGCTTCCAAGAGCTCTTACAATGTGCCTTTCACTTTGGTGGATTTACATGGCCTGGATACTGAACCATGCTTTGTAGGCTTAAAATTTTGATTTTTATTGGCACAATTAAGAGTAGATTCATCTCTCAAGATGGAGCTCATAGAAAACAAGCTCATGCCGGGCGTGGTGGCGTGTGCCTTTAATCCTAGCACTTGGGAGTCAGAGTCAGAGGCAGGTGGATCTTTGTGAGTTCAAGGCCAGCCTGGTCTACACAGTGAGTTCCAGGACAGCTGTGGCTACAGGGAGACCCTGTCTCGAAAAGACCAAAAAAAAAAAAAAAAGAAAAAAAAAAAAAAAAAAAAAAAAAAAAGCTCATGTGACTGGTGCTTAAAAGCATAGCTGCCAGTTTATGAGTTTTGTAGGTAGTGAAAGCAGTCTCTAGAATATATTTATTTCAGAATTAAGAAAACACTTTGCCTTTTTTTTTTGGTGTTTTTTTTTGAGACAGGGTCTCCCTGTAGCCCCAGCGTCCTGGAACTCACTGTCCGTAGACCAGGCTGGCTTTGAACTCACAGAGATCCACCTGCCTCTGCCTCCCAAGTGCTGGGACTAAAGGTGTGCGCCGCTATCCCTGGCAGCATGCTCATTTTTTTTTTTGCTTTTAGGAAGTCACATTATAAGGGAGCTTGGCGAAGCAAAAACGAAATGAGTTCAACTAAACAAGTGTTTGATAATGCCAAAGTAATGCAATTTGATACATAAACTTACGAGAGAAGAGTCTTGGAAAGTGGATATCATTGATCTGACCCCCCCCCCCAACCCCATAATCCACCCCCCGCCCCGCCACGGATGGTTCCTTCTAATTCTTGTTTCTTCTTGTTTCTGAAATATTCCATTTACTTTGCATCTACTGTTAATCAAACGGTTTTGATCTAGAAATACTTAGGTTCTGGCATGTAAACAGGAGATGGTGGCAGCACTACCTAGGTTCCTGCACCACTCTGTACATGTAGGTTATGTCGCCCATGGGAAGTGAATCAAGGGGTGGTGGTTTGGAATAAATATTAAGAGCTCTTTGTGGGGCAGCAAGATGGCTCAGTGGGGGGAGGCCCTTGCAGCCATGCTTGGCAACCTGAGTTCAATACCTCTGATCTACATGGTGGAAGGAGAGAACTGACCTCTCAGGTTGTTCTCTGATGTCTGCACATGTGCCATGGTGTGTACATCTCCTCTGACACACACCAAAAGAAAAAAGTACCCTTAAAATAGATTTTATTTTATTTTATTTTACTTTATTTGTCTATGAGTGTTATGCCTGCATGTATGTTATGGTTTGGCCCATTTATTTCCATGGTGGGCCATGTAGAAAGCATGCACGGGAAAGCACAGCACACAGACACATGGTAAGGTATGAGTCCAAATACAGATGGTGCTTTATTTAAATGAACAGATTATATAGGCAGTGTGACCTCACCTCCCAGGGTCCAATCCCAGACCTTTGCGTCATCACATCCCAATCTGTGGGCGTAGCCTGGGAGGTTCCATGACTCTCACTTGCATCTCTGGGAGGTGCTGGCTATAATGCTAGCCCATGCTAAGCTCAGATTGGATTTTACAGTATGTGGGTGCATCCATTTGGTGCAATGCCCTTGGAGGTCAAAAGAGGGTGTCAGATCCCCTGGAACCAGAGTTTGGCATGGTTGTTAGCCTCCATGTGAGTACTGGGAATCAAACTTAGGTCTTCTGTGAGATCAGGCAGTGCTCTTAACTGCTGAGCCATCTCGCCAACCTCATTACTTGTTATGATTGAAAAACCCTGAATGGTGTGTTCCAAGTGAGCCTGTCTCTTATCAAGATAACGCTTTTAAGTTATCAATAATGTAGTGCACAGACTGAAATGTAGATGGGAAAAGATTACAGAATAAAGAGTTTGTAATGATGAACAATGATCAAATTCATCAGTAGAGTCTTTCAAAGCAATAGTCTTTGTTTTTCAGCTAATTTCTTCATACCTCAGCTCAGTGCTATGGAGGGAACATGAAACTAGGCAAGTACTATCCCATGAGGGTGTACCCCACCCTGCTAAATGTTTTCTGACTCTTGTTTTACTTTCTTTTACACCTGCCTCTACAGTTTAGAATCCTAAACTGGTAAACTTTATGCAGCTCAGTATTAAGTTGTAATCCTGATTTATAAAAATTGCTCTCAGAGCTAGGAAGATGGCTTAGTGGTTAAGAGCACTGGATGTGCTTCCAGAGGACCTGGGATTGGTTCCCAGCACCCACATGACAGGTGACAACCATCCATAACTCCAGTTCTAGGGGATCTAACGCCCTTTTCTGACCTCCACAGGGATTGCATGAGATGGGCGCACTTACATACATGCAGGCAATATACTCATGCAGATAAAATAAAAATAAATAAATTGAAAAATTAAATAAAAATAAAAATGACATTTGGAAATGAGAAGAAAAGAGATGGAATGAGAAAGAAAAGTAATGATGTTATCTTTTCTAAAAGCTTTTAGGCCAAACTGCTAAGAGCTCCAGGAAGAAAGTTTTCCTCCTGGAAAGTCTTCTTTCATGTGTGTTCACCCTGAAGCCCTTAAGCAGGTCTTCCAGGCCCTGCAAAGACGTTAGCCAGCATATTACAGCTAATGAATGCTGGCACAGTACAATAGCATAGGAGGCTTTGGCTCCAGGAATCAGAGAGCAAGCTAAATTAGCCCAAATGCTAAGCAAGCCCCATTGTTATTATGTATATGAAGCATGGGGTTTGAAATTTCCCTTCCAGAAACATATTTTATTGCATTATCTCCTCAACAGATCCCAGCTTTGTTCTGTCTTGGGCAGACTTTCTTCCAAAGCATAAATACTGGAGGCATAAATACCTCACAGAAGGTATGAATTACAGAATGAATATATAGCCAGGCAATGATTAACTTCTAGGTAAATTTATCTAAACTATTATTAATGAGAAGTGGATGGGGGGAAACAGTATTACTAATTTATAATTAATTAATTTTTATTTCTTTCTTTGGCATTGGCTAAACTATTATGGAAGTATTGTATTCAAATTTAACTTCCTAATAAAAACAAGACATGGAGAATCCAAAGACCATTCACAGAGACTTGTTTCAATTGTGTTTTCCAAGGTGAAGAGCCGGCTCTGTTCTCACATTCTCTAAGGACTTGAACAGAGCAGCTCTTCTCTCAACACAAGCTTCTGGTGCTCTTCAACCCTGTGTTTGTTAGCTTCTAATTGCAATCAACCTGCTTTCCATTCCCACTGAAACGTTGTCTCTTCCTATTCTCTTCTTTCTGTCCTTATTATACCAACTCTAGAGATTCCTGCCATGGTAATTGAGCTGGTCACTAGTAATTGCTTCTGGTCGCTATATCTTATTGTAGTAGCATTTTTCAAAAATTGCTTTTGTTTTGTTTTTGCCTTTGGCAATATGAATAAACTTTTTGGCTATCTAAGCATTTCATCTTAGGAGCTTCAACTCAAAGGTTGCATCCACTCCTAGTGTAACTCAGACCGCTTCTTATTTCCCATTTGTACACCAATATAAAGTGGCCTTGAAACTGAACACCAAGCACTCAGCTGGGCCATAGACTAACAAGCTGGCAAAACAGCAAACAAAAGATACAAACAACCATTCAACAAAGAAAGACAAGATCACCTATCCATACCAAGAAAAGCCACCACTGACGCAGTCCAGATGCTTGTGTAGAAAAAATACAAACAGCAAGAACAACCAAGATTGTATGTCGACTACTGGAACCAGGACCCCATTGTAATGTTTTCTGAGAATGGGAACCTGGAGGATACACAAGACAATGGTTTCAAAACAGTAAGTATAAACATCAAGGAACTCAAAGAGGATGTGATTAAAAGACTGAATGAAGACTGAGAAAACACAGCTGAATGGAATAACCAAGACGATTCAAAACACGAAATCAGAATTCAATAAAAAGAGAATTTATGAAGCAAATCCAAACTAAAATAAAACATTAAAAGAAAAACTCGGGAATGGAAATAAAAAAAAGCTTGGCAGAAACAAAAAAAAGAAGTGGAGGAAATAGAATAGAGAATATCAGATCTTGAAGACAATGTTGGGGAAATGGATCGCTCAATCAGAGAAAATGTCAAATCTAATATAACCCAAGAATGGAATATGCAAGACCTTTGGAACATTGTAAAAAGATCCAACCTATGAATCATAGGCGTAGAAGAAGAAGAAACCCAGGTCAAAGGGACAGAAAATATTTTTAATAAAGTTATAGAAGAAAATTTCCCAAATCTAGGGAAAGACATGCTTATCAAGATTTGGGCATCTCTCAACTCTCAGCAGAGAAGCTGAGATGAATACATGAAATTGGGTGGGGTATAGTAAAGGGGTGCAGATAGAGGAAAGGACCTAAATATGATCAAAGTGTACTTATGAAATTTGCAAAAAATTCAATAAAAGTTATTTTAAAAGTGTTAATGTATTACTTTTAGCTATCATAAATTACCCAGGACCATTATTTAGTTGTATAATGTGTAAGTGCACTAACAAGATGCACTTACAGAATTGAGAAGTAAGATCATGAAGAATCAGAATGAAGGTATCATGTAACACATCTTTAGCAATCTTTGGGAGTCATTTTGAGTGCCTACCTATAAAGAGATATTTGCAATTATATTACCAATAACATTTGATGATGTTTAAAAAATGTAGTCCAAACGATGATGGTATAGTCCTGTATAGTGTTTGACAGGAGTCAGCACAGTGACACATTGGTAACAGGGACCAATGTAAGCAAGTAGAATATTAGATTGTCAATGAATTATATCCCAGATGCTGCTATTCTTTATGGATGGTAGAGGCTGATACATCCTCCTCCAGAGCCTAGGCTTAAGTACTGCATTGTATGTAGTCTATGGGAGAATCATGTCTCAAGGGAATTTCGTTCCATTTGCCCTTCTGAGAATGCCACATGAATTTTTTTTTTGTTTTTTTTTGGTGTTTTTGAGACAAGGTCTCTCTGTAGCCCTAGCTGATCTGGAACTCCTGGAACTCACTCTGTAGATCAGGCTGGCCTTGAACTCACAGAGATCCCACCTGTCTCTGGCTCCTAAGTGCTGGAATTAAAAGTGTGCGCCACCATGCTCAGCACATGATTCTATAATAAATAAAACGATGACTCATTATGAGCTGGGAATCAAATTATCAATTTCTAGTTGGAGCTTCAGACTTGTTGACATAGAATAAACACATGTTTTGCACATGAGCCAGTGCGGATGAGTGCCAAAATAGTGGTTAGCATTAGAATGAGGGATGGATGGTGTGAATTGAGAATTGCAACCAGTCAACTTCAAATGAAGTAAGAAAATGTCTATGAACCTCTGATACGAAGACCAACTCTTGGCCCAGGAAGAGTATATACCTCTAAGTAGTCAGCATCTCTGAATCCTTCCTTTAAGGACATTTATTCCTGTCCTAAACATTTAAGCTCATAAACCTCACCTGGGGAGTTTTTTAAAAAGGCAGATGATCCTCAAGGATTCTAAGATGATATTTCATTGTCTTCCACTTTGACAAATACTGCTTAAAATAAAACCACAAATCAAGCTTAAACTGTTTTTTTTTTCTTCTATCAATCACCTGTTTTTGTGGATACAGCATTGAAAGTGGATGGACACAACTCACTCTAGATCAGAAGTGGTGGTTGTAAGACAAGCAAACAGCAGCTCTCTATCAGGCCTGTGGCGGACATGCTGAAGTGATTCCCGTACCTCTTCCTACCACATTCAGGTATGGCCTCAGAACCTTCCTGAATACTGGTTCCTAGAAATTGCCACTCCTTCACTGAATGTGACACAACTCAATCCAATTTGCCTTCTTGCTCTAGATGACAGGATCTTGCTCTAGATGACAGGATCTTGCTCTAGATGACAGGCTCTTGCTCTAGATGACAGGATCTTGCTCTAGATGACTTGGATCACAATCTTGGATCCAGTGAAAAGGCTGGGGAGAGACCTCTCCTTGCACATAGCTGATGCTTGACATATTGCCTGGGACAGAGTAGATAATTAGTGTTTCTTCCTTCTCTATTATTTAGGGAAGATTACATGATTATGGCCAGCCCTAACGTGATCAAGAAGAAGGCTCCTCAGTTACCCATTCTCTGTTTGGGAGGATGATGTCCAGTTCAGAGTGATATCTTTGTTCTTGGGAATGTGATTGTCTTAGTCTCTCTCAACATGTAACAGTAGAAGGGGTGATTTTTGTGTTTTTTTAAAAAATGTAGAGGCTTATAAAATGATAAGCTGGGGAGTTTGGAGAGATGGCTCAGCGGTTAAGAGCACTGGCTGCTCTTGCAGAGGACCTAGGTAGATTCCCAGCACCTATCTAACAACTGTCCTCATCTCCAGGTCCAGGGGAATCTGACACCCTTTTCTGACCTCCTCAGGCATTGCAGGACACAGGTGCACTTACATACGTGCAGGCAATACACTCATATTCATAAAATAAAAATAATAAATATTTAAAATGATGAGCTTAGGATTTATTATTTATTAAAATACATGTGACATGACAGCAGAAAGGAGAATCATTTGTAGGGAGGAAGCAGATGAGCAAGAAGGGGCAGGAGAACGAGGGAGGGCAGTGTGGGGGAAGAATAAGAACAAAATATGATGACATATATGTCTGAAAAATGCCATAATGAAACCCATCACTTTGTATGCTAATTTAAAAAATTAATTAAAAACATGCATCTCTGAAGGCAAGTGAAAGGAGAGTATTCATATAGTAGGAAATTAGCACTTAATAAACTCCATACCTCATTTTATATCAGGCCATCTTTATATATGTGTCAGAAAGTCTGTTATACCTGGTGCATATGGGTTCCTGATCAGCTGTGGTAAAAATGTGATATGCTGGTGATACTGTAAATGTGGTCAAGATGTGACCTTTGCCCCTCTCAGGACTGCAGCTCCAGAATTTCTGCTGCTGAGATTTGTGATTTGCCCTTGACACTTGTGCCTCTCCTTTCCTTCTGTCTCTATAAAGTTTTTCATTTCTTCATTCCAGTGTGCCTTAATCTATAGCTTAATGGATCAAACTATTTTCTTTGCTTTGATTCAAGTATCTTGTACACTGCTATGATACAAAAGGTAAACTTGATATGTCATGGTTTATTAGTTGATTTTTTTGTGAACCAATGAATTTAGAGTTACAAATAGAAGTATGGACAAGGGCTTGTTTACAGGAGCAGAAACAATTTACCAATGGTAACTGCATTGTAGACATGTCTCTCCCTCCCCCATCGATCATCGTGGAGGAGAGGAGCCTTCTGAACTCCCTCCCTCATTCCACCTTAGAATAGCTTGTGCAGATCTTGTGCAGGTAATCATGGCTGTTGAGAGTTCAAGAGTTTAATGGCCTTGTCATGCCTGGAAGATACAATACTCCACCCCTTCCTCCAGCTCTTACATGCTTTCTGTCCCTTCTTCTACCACCTTCCTGAGCCTTGGAGGAATTGATATAAATGTCCACTTAAGGATGAGCATTCAATAGTCACATATTCTGAGCAACCTGACCAGCTTTACAATAGGTGCCACCTACTGCAAAAAGAAGCATCTTACTTAAAACTGAAAGCACTACCAGTTTGTGGGCATAAACATAAATATTTAGAAGGCAATTTGACAGGCAGATCATGCCCACTTAGCAAAGCAACAACAGTTGCTTCCCCACCAGGACCTATGACCTCCCTAGTCATGGCTTCTGACCAGTGTTCAGTAATAGATGTAAATTATCTTGTGGAGTAGGCTCCAAAGCCAAGCAGAAAGCAGTTGGTTATCCCCATAACAATTATGCCACTATTGGACCAGTTGTCTCACTTTGCCCAGCATATTGGTCCAACAGCCCACAGGACTGTTGTGGCAGCTCCTCTCCAGCAGCCTGCATAGCACATTCCAGCATAATGAACTGTAATCAGCAGGAAGAAAGCTTCCAGCTCGGTCTCAGCTTGATTTCTATGTCCTACAATCAAGCATGTGGTATCTTCAGCAATGTTAATTGAGTTTTGTAGACATGTTTTCAGATGAAGGTTACAGAGTGGCCTGGTATAGCCAAGGTTAAGTGACAGAGACTTCTTTCAATGATGGCTCCTGCTAGAAAGGAAAAGTTCCATCTGTGATTATCAAATACCTTTATATTCTAAACACACAGGTATAACATTATATTCCTATAGTAAGTTATAAATAAAATATTGCCCAAGAAGTGTAGTCAGAGGCTGTATGCTGGGTAGTATTTTTCTCTATCTACAGATATTTTATATGTACAATGCCCCATGATTCCACTTGATACTGGGAGTACTCTACTATTTCAGTTAAGCCTGATTGAATACATACATTTACATTTTCTGTAATTCATTTTGTGCATATATGTGTAGGTGAGTGCACATGCCACAGTGTGCCTGGGAATTAAGAGGATAACTAGTGGAAGCCAGTTTTTTCCTTCCACCATGTGAGTCCTAGGGATGGAACCCAGGTTATCAGTCTCAGTGACAGCATCCTTACTTACCAGCCCCGGTGACTGAATGTATTTATTTGGAAAGATTGTGTGTCTGATATTTTCCTAGAGAACAAGAAACTCATAAGAACCAACAAAATGACTTGTTAGCATCTCATTATTAAGCCTCAGTTCTTCTGATACTAGGCTTATTCTTCGCTTTATCCAACATTTAAGGGAAGCCAAAAATGAAGGAAATGAATGTACAGTTTAAAAGTGTTTTGAAAAGAAAATTGATTTGTAAAATCAATGAAACCTGACATTTTAAACTCGTTTGAGATCTCAGAAAATATTTGACTCCCTTATTCATAGATGTGGAAACCGAGTCAGATTAAGAAACCTGTTGGCTACGCCACAGTGTGGAGACGCCATACCCGAAGCTGCTCCGTTGCTGGGCCATCAGTTTATTGACACAATTTGAAATAAATACTTAAAACGAATTATTTGTCATGATCCTTACTGGTCACGTTCTTCAGATTCTTGGGGGGGATCTGAAGTTTAGTGTCTACCCTTGACATAATAGATTCAAATTGGGAATTTCTTGATTGCCACAATTTTTAGAAACCTCCATCAAATGAAGTAACATAGGCACCACATCCGGGAAGCACTTGGCAGATAGCAGGTGCTCAATAAAGATTTTTTTTTTATTCTTTCTGTCTCAGTTCCAATTCAGACATTTGACATTTAATTATCCTTTTCAGTAGTTGTACTTTCAAAGCAGTGATATTGGAACAGTATGTCTGTCTTTCCTTATCCTATTCTTTTGAAGACCATTTACATTAAATGGAAACAGGTGGGCAGTAGAGGCTCAGCTCTTAGACTCACAGGGTTTGAGCAAGATTCTCTGAGACCCTATGGCACAGGGGTGTTAGCTACTCTTGTAGTTGAGAGACTGGGTTATAATTTGTGTTGAAGCTACATGGGTTTTCAGCAGCAGGTTTTGTACATAACAGGGAGTTTCCGGATCTTGTTAGCTCAGGGCAAAAAGTCATGCTTTGGAGCAGTTACCCCAGCAGGAGGAGAAGAGATGATGGTTGGTAATTACATCAGTTTTGCACTGTTGAGCAGATGTTCTTACAGATAGATTTTGGCTGGCATTTGCAGAATACCTCTGGTGATTCGCATGATAGTGTCAGGGCTGCTACAAGTGGGGGGGACAGTAGGTCTGTGAAACAGGGCAGGGAGGAGGGCGAAGGAACAGGACAGCAGTCTAGGAGTTAAAGTGCAGCTTCAAAAGAGGGCTCTATCAAGATTTGTTGGGAGCAGCAATTTTTCCAGATTGCATAATTAGATGTAACATCTGATAACATTTCACTATTTAATTTTAAGAAAAATTTGGTAGTCCATCAGTGTTGGACAAAAGCAGATGATTTCTTTTTGAAGCAAAAATACAAAAAAAAAAAAAAAAAGAGAGGACAATTTAGAAGACAGATGAGGGAGCTAAACTTTGATTAGAACTTAAATTAACTAGCAAGATCAAAACACACAGGGGATAATGGAAAACAATGACTGCAAGGGATACTATAAAGAAATACTAAATATGAGATGGGCATGGTGGTGCATGCCTTTAATCCCAGAGGCAGGTGGATCTCTGTGAGTTCAAGGCCAGCCTGGTCTACAGAGTGAGTTCCAGGATAGCTGGGGCTACAAGGATTTTTGGTATTTTTGAGACAGGGTCTCAAAAATACCAAAAAAAAGGAAAAGAAATACTAAATATGGGGCTGGAGAGATGGTTCATTGGTTAAGAGCCCTGGCTGCTTTTGCAGAGGACCCAGGTTCGGTTCCCAGCACCCACATGGCAACTAACAATCATCTGTAAATCCAGTTCCAGAGTATCTGACACCCTCTTCTGTCCTCTGTGAGCATTGCATGACAGGGTATACTTTCATAAATGCAGGCAATACACTGATACACATAAAGTAAAATGCTTTTTAAAAATATTAAATATTTGTCTGGAAAATTCTGACTAAACTTCAAATCAGATAAAAACTGGAATAGGGGGCTGGAGAGGTGGCTCAGCAGTTAAGAGTGCCGACTGCTCTTGCAGAGGACTCGGGTTCGATCCCCAGCACCCACGTGGCAGCTAAGAACCATCTTTAACTCTAGTTCCAGGGGAATCTGATGCCCTCTTCTGACCTCCACGGCATTGCATGACACAGGTGCACCAACCTACATGCAGACAGTACACTCATACACATAAAAAAATTAAAAAATAACTGGAATAGTCGGTAGTCCTGAGCTCCTAGATAACAAAGTGCCTTTAAAGTAAAGGTAACTCTCTCATATTGGTTTAAGAATTTCTTCAATTTTGTCCTGTTCCTTTTTTGTACAGATTTAACCTTTCTTCTCTATACACTCCAGGATATGTAAGCATACCCCTATTACTAGATCTTAAAACCTGCTCTCTGGTAAAGACTTCTCTATATAAAGCAATGAGGGTTTTTTTTTTTTTTGAGATATAAACTAAAAAATATTTATGGGCAGTTAACATTCAAGTGAAGGATAAACTCAATACATATATAATTCTTTTGGAATATAAACTGCTTAATTTTTCTCTAGAAACATTTCTCCTTAAGTATGTCAAATTGACAACCGAGATTAGCCATCACAGATAGCTCTCCACTCTATTTATTATGGCAGGTCTCGAATGAACCCAGAGCTCACTGATCCGCCAGCCAGTCTAGCCAGTCAGCTTGCTCAGGAGTTCCTGTCTCTACCTCCTGGCTTGCTATGCTCACACGATTTTTACATAGGTTCTTGTGATCCAAATGTTGGCTCTCATGTTGGGAGGCAAGCACTTCCCTCACCCAGCATTCTCTCCAGGCCCCAGAAGCAACAGTTTTAAACTTTGACACTTTGTTATCATTGCTTCCAGTAAAATACCCAAAAAAGTAAGTGAAAGAGAGAAGGCAAGAAGAAAGGAAGGTAGGAAGGGAAGAAGACCCATTGGCAACGTCGGCCTTGAATTTTTCTAAATGGAGCTCAAGTACTTATTTTAGCAGCTTAAAAAGTGAGCAAGGCAGGAGGTGGGGGCGTGGCTCAGGGACTAAGAGCACTTGTTGCTCTATCACAAGGACCAAAATTCAGATCCCAGCACCCATGTCAGATAGCTTATAACTGACTGTAACTCCAGCTCTAGGAGATCCGATGCTCAGTTCTGGCCTCTATAGGCACACGTGTGTGCATACACACACACACACACACACACACACACACACACACACAATAAAAGATATTTTATAAAGGAAATGAGGAGAGAAATGTAATCTTTAGCGTCGACCAGAAGGAAGAAGCGAACACAGTAGCATCATTGGCTCCTCAACTGTTTGTTGACCTTTGAGCCCTGCACATAGATACTCAATAAATGTTTGTTGAATGAATGGACCAAGAATAAGGAAACAGATCTCATGTGGAGAGGGTTTACCCAAGGACTAGCCCAGGTTAATCATCATCCATACAAGTGTTTGGCCTCTTCACTGTTTTATCTAGAAGGAAATGCAGATGCAAGAAAAGATGAACATCCAAGGACAGGACTGGAGAGATTAACATGTAAAGCCTTCCCCGTCTTCATCCTTCATCTTGGCCAGTGGCGGCTCTGTTTCCTCCTAGTCCAGAGATCACAGCTTATACATATGATTGTGGATCTGTTTAGTGTTTGTCCCCAGGGACCATTTCCACATAATGTTGGAATATCTACTCAACTCATGCAGTAAAAGGCTCTCATTTACTTCTGGTTCTTGGGCTAGGGAGGTAGCTCAGTGGTACACTGCTTACCTACTGTATTTGAAGCCCTGGCTTCTAGCTCCAGCACTGCAAAGAAACAAAACTTGAATAGGCAGCTAATTCTGGTTCTTGTGAATAGCCTCAGTGCTTAGCAAATGAATGCTCTTGTTACCAATGATGAGCCTCAAACCAGCACAGGAAGAGCTTCCCATCCAAGGATAATGGCTAATGATAAATGTCTACTTCAAATAAATTAACATGAAATGAAGGAGCAGTTTCATAAGAAATAGGGGAAACTCTAGCTTATAAAAACAATGTAATTTTTTTTGTATTTTTTGAGACAGGGTCTCCCTGTGGCCCCAGCTGTTCTGGAACTCACTCTGTGAGCTTGAACTCACAGAGATCCACCTGCCTCTGCCTGATGAGTGCTAGGATTAAAAGGCTTGTGCCACCACACCCGGCTAAAAACAATGTAAATTTTTTAAAGTTGGTCTGCATTTAGGTTATCATCACCACTATGTGCAAATCTAAAAACAAAGGATTGGTAAAGAGTGGATCTTTTTTTGAATATATTTCTGATAATACTGTGATAACATGACTCAGCATCCTTTCTACAATGGTGACCTTTTCAGTATAAATGTAAAGCTGGCAACTATACAGAAAATATTCCTGGTTTTCTCCATGTTCCCAAAGGCCTCTTTTTATTCTTTGATACTTCCATGATTGTCTGTTGAAGTGACTGTGTTGTCAGTTCTTTGCTGGTCTAACTTGGTCCCATCCTCAACTGTCGGTGGCTTTTCTACATTATGGGAACACTTCCAGGCATGCATTGGGAAGGCATGTGTACCTTCTAAGAAGGCAGTTAGTTCATCGGTGAATATCTTCACATTCTCATTATTTCAGCTTTCTTTCTCAGTCTTAGAGCTGCAGGGATTTAGATCATTCACAATTGATTTCAATTTCTTGGTCTACATTAGGCATCAGGACATTTGGGTCAAAGAGCAAAGGACCATTTATCCCCCCTTACAAATAGGTTTGCTGAGTCACTGTGGCACCTAGCAATGTCCTTAATGTCAAAAGAATAAGTTTTGGAATGATGTAAACCATCCAGCTGGTTTCTATGCATGCACAATCCCAGTTCCATTTTTCCGCCATTAGAAAGGGCCCTTATTTTGAAGTGAGGATACCGGCAAGTGGGAGTGTGACCGTTATGAAAAGTTGTATCTTTGCCCTGGCCTATACCATAATAAACCGAATGACAGAAAAACAAATGTCACTTATTAGAACTTTGAGGTTTACTGTTCAAGTGATTAACTAAGAATCATTTGTATGATTAAATACTGGAAAATAATTTGCTTTCCCTATGAACCTATAGCTTAGATCTCATTACACAGAAGTGCTGCATATTAGTTGAAGCAAATTAACATTCAAACACTTTCTGGAGTGGCTGCTAATCACAGGCTGTTAATTACTGTCATTACATTAGGCTGCTGCAGAGACTACCCAAAGAATCATTCTCATGATCTTGGTATTTGAAAGTGATCTTCACCAATAAAAACACATGTCAGAGATACAGAAATTGCAAATTGCTGAAATTGCTGACAGGGTTGAAATTTCCGCTGACTATAAGTACCCATCGAGTGATGGATGCATTCTTGACACAGTTTCAGTGTTTGGACTTAGGAAATAATGAGTATCAATGTCCTAGCAAGGGAATATGCAAAGATGAAGGAGCCCTTTTGTATCCTTAATTAAGGAAAGTAGTAGCAGAACTCGTTCACAGATAAGTGACTGTACATAATAATCATGTATTTATGTAAGGGACTGCTATGCTATATTACTGTAGTGGCAATTAGATTTTCACAAAGTCGTTTTAATAAAAGGCATACTTACATAATAAATAAACAAAACCGCTCATTTTCATGGCAGGCTCTCTAATTATACACTGGCTTAAAATAAAATGTTCTGCAATGCTAAGTTAAACATATAGACTCTAACTGTCTCCTACAATATGTCCCAAGTCTTTTCTTACCCTCACAGTTTCAGTACCCCAGGAACTCTCCTAAATCAGAGAAGAGTATAGGTATATTTTGCCTGTTCTGGAGAATTTAGAGGTCAAGTGTTCTGGTAGACACTGATCTTTCTTTATTGCCACATATACTGTGGTTGTCACTAATTGGGGCTGTCTTAGTGCCAAAGTAGTGAGAACTCAGGTGACTGACACATGTTTTGGTTTGGACACAATCCCACTTGTCTTCAATGCTATGTTAAAGAAGGTCACAAGCCTCCGAGGATCCTGGTACATCTATGTCTCCTAATTGTGGCTTCTTAGCCATCCATTAATTCATTTATATACAGCATATATGTATCATATGCTTTCCTCAGGGAAGACAGTATATCAGATGCTGTACTAGTGTAAAGGAATTAGATATGAAATTTGTCTTTGAGGAACTTAAAGTTTAGTATGGGACCAATTATATTGTCAAGGTAAGCCTCTGATCCCAAGAGAATGGAATGGGAGTTTTATTTAATTTTATTTATTATTTTATGTGTATGAATGTACTGTCTGCATGTAACTAGGTGCACCATGTCAGGCAATGCTGCGGAGGTCAGAAGAGGGTGTTGGATTCCCCAGGAACTGGAGTTAAAGACGGTTCTTAGCCACCATGTGGGTGCTGGGAATCAAACCTGGGTCCTCTGCAAGAGCAGTCGGTGTTCTTAACTGCTGAGCCATCTCTCCAGCCCCAGAATGGGAGCTTTTGAATGGATCTGGGCCCATCTTTTTCTGGTCCTGCAACTGTGGACTTGCCCTACTACCTGTGAATGCGCTTACCTCAGTACTAAAGCAGTTCCTGTCCCTAAGTATGCAGGTAGAACTGTCACCTAATGACTTATTAAGACACACTGATATCTTAAAGTGGTTTTCATTAGCATTTCCTTAATTATTAGTGACACTGAACATTTTTTAAGATGTTTCTCAGCCATCTCTAATTCCTCACTTGTGAAGTCTCTGTTCAGCTCTTTGCTCCATCTTTTGAGTGATTCATTTGTTTTCTTTCTGCTTTGTTTTTTGAGTAGTTTATATACTCTGGAAATCAATGCTTTGTCAGTTGTATCTGCAATGAAGGTTTCCTCCCACTCTGTGGGTTTTCTCTTCACTTCCTTGATTGTTTCTTTTGATGTACAGAAGCTTTTGAGTTTAATGAGGTTCCGTTTGTCAATTGTCGATCTTATTTCTTCCAGAGCTGCTGTCTGATTTAGGAAGTCTTTTCCTACACCTATGTCTTGTAAGTTGCTGCCAACTTTTTCTTCCTTCATCTTCAGAGTTTTAGGTTTCACATTGAGGTCTTTGATCCACCTGGAGTTGACTTTTGTACAGGGCGAGAGGTAGGGGTTTAACTTTATTCTTCTATAAGTAGTGATCTAGTTTTACCAACACCACTTGCTGAAGATGCTGTCTTTCTTCCTTTGTGTCTCGTTGGCCCCCTTGTCAAATATGAGGTGGCTGAAATTGTATGTGCTCAAGTTTTGGATCTCCAGTTTTGTTCCATTGCTCGACAGATCTGTTTTCGTGCCAGTACCAAGCTGTTTTTATGACTATAGCCCTGTAGTATAGTTTGAAATCACCTCACTCCAAAAAGACTGGCTAGGATCAAGAAAACAAATGATACCAAGTGCTGGAGAGGTTGTCAGGAAAGGGGAACACTCATCTGGTGCTGGCGGGAATGTAAGTACAGCCACTATGGAAAGCAGTGTGGAGAACCCTTGGAAGACTCAAAATGAACTTACCACCTGACCCAGTTATACCACTCCTGGGTATATACCCACAAGACTCATCTTACTGCAGAGATACATGCACAGCCATGTTTATTGCAGCTCTCTTCACAATAGCAAAAAGCTGGAACCAACCCAAGTGCCCCTCAACTGACGAGTGGATAGAGAAAATGTGGTACATCTACACAATGGAGTTCTATGCAGCAGTAAAGAAAGATGACATCGAGATTGGAGATTTCCCAAGACCACCTGAAGCACAGCAGGTAGGTAGGTAGGAGCTGGGTGCTTCAGCAAGGCAGATTATTGTTTGATTTAATGTAGCTCATCTAGTTGTCTTTGGCTTAATTGACTTTTGTGGCTGTGGGGGTGGAGTTATCCTCCCAGCTGGTATAAAAGGTAGGGTTCAAGGCCAGCCTGGTCTACAGAGTGAGTTCTAGGACAGCTGGGGCTACAGGGAGACCCTGTCTCAAAAAGACAAGAAAAAAAAGGTAGGGTTGTGTGAGTCTTGAGATTAGAGATCTCCCAAGACCACCTGAAGCACAGGTACCAGGGCATGGGCTAAAGAGCACCCCCTGCCACTGCCAACTGGGATTACGAAGGCATCTGAAGGAGGCAAGCAAAGCAAGCCTTCAACACAGTGAAGAGGCATTTGGGACTCACATTGGAATACAGGCAAGGAGAAGCCCATATGCCAGGAACACGAAGAAGAGACAATATGGGAAAGGTGCTGGATAATCCCATACCAAGCTCTACCAACCCTGTGGAAGATTCCTACAGTGGGATCCCCCTGGGGATGGCCCAGGACACAGATATCAGAAGCACAATCATGAACATACTTAAAGAAGAGCAAGATTATAAAGAGAAAATCAAAGAATTAAGAAAAGAGAATGAAGAACTCAAGAAGGAAGTGGAAACACTGAAAAGATCCCACGTTGAAAAAGATAAGGAAACCAACCATCGAAGCAAAGAGCTACAGGAAGGGATTGAGAAGCTCCAAAAGGAAGTGGAAATACTAAAGAAATCAGAAGAGGAAATGAAAAAGGAAATCAAACACTCATCCAATCAAGAGGAAAGGAATGAAAAAAGCCTCAGAAGCAGAATGGAGGAAGCAGAACAAAGAATATCAGACCTGGAAGATAACACAGAACAACTAAAAACCTCAAGTAAAGATTATGAAAAATTTAAAAATACACAAAAGTGGAACAACCAGGAAC